>CM032159.1:27249230-27578164 GCA_018901935.1 Pugionium cornutum
CTTGCCCACACTGAATGGCACAGTGACTTGTTCATGGATCTTGAGCTCCACTTTGTCATCGAGCCATCTCAGTCTATATGGTCGAGGATGCTTTGTCTTCTCTAGACCTAGCTTATCAACCATATATGCACTAGCAACGTTAGTGCAAGAACCACCATCTATGATGAGGTTACATACCTTTCCCTTGATGGTGCAACGGCTGTGGAAGATGTTCTCCCTTTGGATGGTCTCTGAAGGATCCACCATTGCACTGAGGATACGTCTAGTGACCAGCACTTCCCCACATCAGGGTACTCAATGTCACCATACTCTCCTTCTGGCTCATAGTCCTCTTCATCTTGGGACTCATACTCTCCTGCCTCTGTAATCAGCATGACTCGGTTGTTTGGGCACTCTCTTGAGATGTGTCCACGTCCCCTGCACTTGAAACAAGTTATGTCACGTGATCTTTGAGGGTTAGAAGACTTACCAGGCTCTCTGGTCACGGGTGGGTTCAGGAGGCTTGCTCTTGAACCTTGACTCGATCTCTACGCTTTTGCCTTTGTCCACAGGCTTTAGGCATGTTGCTTGGTGCCCAAGGTGTCTTAGGCTTGCTGCGGATGTCTTGGCTCTTACGTTTGATGTGCTGCTCAGCTTGCACAGATAGGTGGAACAAGTCTTTGAAGTCATTGTAGATTTGCCTTTCCACCTTGCGGCTGATCCTTTCTTGGAGTCCATCCAAGAATTGTGCCATCAATGCTTCTTCATCATCATTGAGCTCCAATCTGTTCCTTAGCTTCTCGAACTCTTCATAGTACTCCTCTACTGATCTGGTACCCTGCTTAAGAGTACGAAAACGACGTTGCAAATCTCTATGAAAGTAAGGTGGAACAAACCTTTGTCGCATGAGGTCTTTCATGTCGACCCATGAGTCTATGGGTCTCATCCTCTTCCTCCTTCTGTCAGATACCTCACGATCCCACCAGATGAGGGCATTGTCCGTGAGTTGTGCTACTGCCATTGAGACTCTCCTAGGTCCTGGTTGGTTGTAGCGATCAAAGATATGATCCATTCTCCTCTCCCAATCTAGGTAAGCCTCGGGATCTACTTTTCCTGCAAAACTTGGAGGAGTTAGTTTAACATCAGGTTGAATTACCCGGTTGTAGATGTGTTCATCTCCATCCTCATGATGTCTAGGAGGCATTCTTGGTCTCTGGTGAAGACCATATGGCTCAAAGCCATCATCTTCTGTCTCTGGTTGCCGTGGAGGTCCTATCGGCCTATGGTGATAGTTTGATGTTATTTTTTTGGAGTTTGCACTCGGTTTGGAGTTTGATGTTATTTTTTTGATTTTTCTTGAATGCGACTTAAACTAATGCAAGAACTAAAAACAAAACAAGCAAAAGGATAGAAAAAACCTGGTTTAGGAGCTTTAAGCTCTGATACCAAAATGATACAAGCCTAGATTCAAGGATGTATGCGCGTGGGCTGTTTGTAGAAGATTAGGTGAGAAACTCAACCTTAGGCTTCTGGATGGGGGTTTTATGGTTGGTAAAAGATGGAAGGGTGAAGTGAACCACACGAGCGGTGATGAACCTCGTGATAAATCACAAACTTAGAGCTAGGAGGGCTGGTCTCAACTAGGTTCTAAGCGCACAAGTCTCTGGAGAGAATAACTTGTTGAAAGAAAATTCGATCTTTATTAATATCAAAAAGGTTGTCGAACTACAATGCTGGAAGGATCCTTATTAATATGCTCGACAGCTTGACCTTCTAGGGTCGACTCAAACAAAGAAAAGGAAAGTTTACAAAAGTGCACAAAAGGAAAAGATACAAAAGTGTATAACCGAAAAAGGACCTATTCCTAAAATGTTCTTGACTCAAAAATGTAAAGCATCTAGATCCTACCCTGCAAAACAGAAAGGGCATATATTCGAATTGAAACTTACCTTAACTTACCTCACGGCCAAGAAATGGAAGGTGGCCGTCCTTGTGGCATGCACGCGCCTTGCTCCTGGTCTTCGACTTGGAGTAGGGTTAAAAATCTTTGGGCCCTGACCTCTCTTGCCACTAAAGCCCAAGTCTCTGATGTTCCTTGTGTTGTTGAGAAGCCTTTGGACTCTACTTTGCTCTTCTGGCCCATTGTATTTAGCTGATCTTCCTCTAGGAGCTTGTCGACCCATAAGCTAAATTTGTGGAAGAGTGCCCTTGATCTGCTTCTTGTCATTGCTCCTTGAGGTACCACTGGTGTAGATACTTCTTCTAGGTGCATGTCCTGGAGCTGGTAGCTCATTTGGTCCGAGTCCTCTTGTGTTGAAGTGGAAATGCGCGTGTACTCGGCTGGATCGGCTGTACCGGCTGGATTGTGCGCGGTACTGGCCGAGATGCCTTCAGGACCGGTCAAGTTGATCCCGGAGTTGGCGGCATCACCAGAGGGACCGGCGGTGTCATCCACGTCCCCACCAAGTGTGCCGGAAGCTTGGGCCTCTCCGCCGGCGATGCTGACCGGTCTGGTCCTATAGGTCGAGGGTCCAGCGGTACTGCCTGGTCCGGCAGACATGCCAGATGGTCCTGCTGTCTCGGGCAAGCTTCCTGGTCGGCCAGTCTGGTCTCCTGGCTAGATGTACGACCTGATGTCCTCATCAGCACGTCTGCACTAAATCGTTCATAATTTTTTATTTATAGCTCATAATGACACGAATCCAAGCCCACGTTAAACTAGACCAATTTTCTATATTTTGCCAAATCCAATGCCCACGTTAAATCTTGCGTAACTTTTGATTAAGATCTCCGAATGACACGAATCCAATGCCACGTTAAGCTAGCTAAATTTTCTTTATTGTGAAAATATTTGAGAAAAAAATAAATACGACAAGGAGTCCAAGTAATCCAATATATCCCGAACTGCGTGATGCTCTACATTACGCTTCGTTTATAAGCCTTCACTCAATGAGCACCAATTATCATTTAAGAATGATCATTTTAACGTGCTGATCAACTTGACATATCCACACTAAGTCGTCCGTAATTTTAGAGCTCAAAATGACACGAATCCAATCAATGCCCACATTAAGGTAGCCCAATTTTCTATAATTTGGCAAAATTATTGACAAAATAGTGACGACAAAGCGTCCAATTAATCCAATCTATACCGAACTGCGTGATGCTCTGCATTATGGTTCATTTGTAATTCTTTACTCAATAAGCACCAATGGTCAGTTTATAAAGATCATTTTAACTGGTCAATCAACTTTACATGTCTACACTAAATCATCCATACCTTTTGATTTATAGCTCATAATGACACGAATGCGCACGTTAAACTAGCTCAATTTTCTGTATTTTGCCAAAATTATAGACAGAAATAGAGAAGAAGAAGCATCCAAGTAATCCAATATATCCCGAACTACGTGATCACTGCATTATACTTAATTTATAAGCTTTTACTCAGTTAAGAATGATAATTTTAATTAGCCGATCAAGTTGACATGTCTGCATTAAATCATGTGTAACTTTTGATTTAGATCTCAGAATGACACGAATCCAATGCCCACGTTAAGCTAGCTCAATTTTCTATATTGTGAAAATATTTGAGAAAAAAATAAATACGACAAGGAGTCCAAGTAATCAAATCGATCCTGAACTGCGTGATGCTGTACATTAGGCTTCATTTATAAGACTTCACTCAATGAGCACCAATTATCAGTTAAGAATGATCATTTTAACGTGCCGACCAAATTGACATGTCACACTAAATCGTCCGTAACTTTTGATTTAGAGCTCAGAATGAAACGAATCCAATGTCCACGTAAAGCTTGTTCAATTTTCTATATTGAAAGAAAATTGGAGACAAAAACAGATATGACAAAGCGTCCAAGTAATCCAATCTATCATGAACTTCGTGATGCTATGCATTATGCTTCATTTATAAGCCTTTACTCAACGAGCACCAATGATCAGTTAAGAACGATCATTTTAACTGGTCGATCAACTTGACATATCCACACTAAATTGTACATAACTTTTGATTTAGAGCTATGACAGACACGAATCCAATGCCCACGTTAAGCGAACTCGATTTTCTATATTGTGTTAAAATTTGAGACAGAAATAGATATGACAAAGCTTACAAGTAATCCAATCTATCCCGAACTGTGTGATGCTCTACAGTATGCTTCATTTATAAGTCTTTACTCAATGAAAATCATTGATCAGTTTAGAATGATCAATTTAACTGGCTGATCAACTTGACATGTCTGCACTAAATCATCCATAAATTTCAATTCGTTGCTCAAAATGACACGAATCCAATGGCCACTTTAAGCTAGCTCAATTTTCTATATTATTACAAAATTTGAGACAAAAATAGATACGACAAAGCGTCCAATTAATCCAATCTATACCAAACTGTATGATGCTGGGATTATGCTTCCTTTGTAATCCTTTACTCAATAAGCACCAATGATCATTTTAACAGGACTATCAACTTGACATGTCTGCACTAAATCGTCCATAATTTTTTATTTATTGCTCATAATGACACGAATCCAATGCAAGCTAGCTCAATTTTCTACATTTTGCCAAAGTTATAGACAGAAATAGAGACAAAGAAGTGTCCAAGTAATCCAATCTGTCCCGAACTGCATGATCCCATGCATTATGCTTCATTTATAAGCTTTTACTCAATAAGCACCAATGATCAGTTAAGAATGATCATTTTGACTGGTTGATCAACTTGACATGTCCGCACTAAATCGTCTGTATCTTTTGATTTAGAGCTCTGAGTGACACGAATCCAATGCCCACGTTAAGCCAGCTCAAGTTTTTATATTGTGACAAAATTTGAAACAGAAATAGATATGAAAAAGCGTCCAAGTAATCCAATCTATCCTGAACTGCGTAATGCTCTGCATTATGCTTCATTTATAAGTCTTTACTCATTGAGCACCAATGATTAGTTTAGAATGATCATTTTCACTGGCCGATCAACTTGACATGTCTACACTAAAGCGTCCAAGTAAACCAATCTATCTTGAACTCCGTGATCCCATTCCTTATGCTTTATTTATAAGCTTTTACTTAATAAGCACCAATGATCTGTAAAAAATGATCATTTTGACTGGCCGATCAACTTGACATGTCCGAACAAATTCGTCCATAACTTTTGATTTAAAGCTCCAAAATACCCAAATCCATTGTCTACGTTAAGCTAGCTCAAATTTCTATATTATGAGTAATTTTGAGATGGAAATAGATACGAAAAAGTGTCCAAGTAATCCAATCTACACCGAAATGCGTGATGCTATACATTATGGTTCATTTGTAAGCCTTTACTCAATAAGCACCAGTGATGAGTTTAGAATGATCATATTACCTGGACGATCAACATGACATGTCCACACAAAATCGTCCGTAACTTTTGGTTTATAGCTCACAATGACACGAATCCAATGCCCATGTTAAGCTAGCCCAATTTTCTATATTTGGAAAACATTTGAGACAAAACTAGATACGGCAAAGCGTCCAAGTAATCCAATCTATAAAAAACTGCGTGATGTCATGCATTATGCTTCACTTATAAGCCTTTTCTCATTGAGCACCAATGATATGTCTAGAATGATCGTATTAACTGGCCAATAAACTTGACATGTGTGCACTATATTGTGCATCACTTTTGTTTTATAGCTCATAATGATACGAATCCAATGCCCACGTTAAGCTACCACAATTGTATATGTTGTGACTAAATTTAAGACTAAGTGAGCTCAATTTGCTATATTGTGATAAAATATAAGACTAAAGTTGCTTCGACAAAGCGTCCAAGTAATCTAATCTATCCAAAATTGCGTAATCTCTTGCATTGTTTTTAGTTTAGAAGCCTTTACTCAATGAGCACCAATGATCAGTTTAGAATGATCATATTAACCGGCTGATCAACATGAGATGTCCACACTAAATCGTCAGTAACTTTTGATTTATAGCTCAGAATGACACAAATCCAATGCCCACGTTAAACTAACTCAATTTTCTATATTGTAACAAAATTTGAGACAAAAATAGATGCGACAAAGCATCCAAGTAATCCATTCTATCCCAAACCGTGTGATGCCATGCATTATTCTTCATTTATAGGCTTTTACTCAATGAACACCAATGATCAGTTTAGAATGATCATTTTAACTGGCCGATCAAATTGACATGTCTGCACTAAATCGTCCATAACTTTTGATTTATATCTCAGAATGACAAGAATCCAATGCCCACGTTAAGCTAGTTCAATTTGCTATATTGTGACAAAATTTGAGACAGAACTAGATAAGACAAAGCGTCCTATCCAGGACCGAGTGATGCCATGCATTATGATTTATTTATAAGCATTTACTCAATGAACACCAATGATTAGTTTAGAATGATCATATTAACTGGTCGATACACTTGACATATCCAACTAAATCGTCCATAAATTTTCAATTAAAGCTCTGAATGACACGAATCCAATGCCCACGTTACTCTATATCAATTTTCTATAATGTGAAACAATTTGAGACATAAACAAATACGACAAAGCGTCCAAGTAATCCAGTATATTGCAAACTGCGTGATGCCATGCACATTCTTTATTTATAAGCTTTTATTCAATGAACACCAATGATCAGTTTAGAATGATCATTTTAACTGGCCGATCAACTTAATATGTCCACACTAAATCGTCCGTAATTTTTGATTTATAGCTCAGAATGACACAAATCCAATCCCCACGTTAAGCTAGTTCAATTTGCTATATTGTGACAAAATTTGAGACAGAATTAGAAATGACAAAGTGTCCAAGTAATTCAATTTATCCAGGACTGCGTGATGCCATGAAATATGCGTCATTTATAAGCCTTTACTCAACGAGCACCATGGATTAGTTTAGAATGATCATTTTAACAGGCCGATCAACTTGACTATTTGCACTAAATCATCCGTAACTTTTGATTTATAGCTCAGAATGAAAAGAATTCAGTGTCCATGTTAAGCTAGCCCAATTTTCTATATTGAGACAAAATTTGGGATAGAAATAGATACAACAAAGTGTTCAAGTAATCCAATCTATCCCAAACTGCATGTTGCCTCACATTATGCTTCATTTATAAGCCTTTACTCAATGAGCACCAATGATTTATTTAGAATGATCATATTAAGTGGCGATCAACTTGACATCTCCACACTAAATCGTCTGTAACTTTTGAATTACAGCTTAGAATGACACAAATCCAATGCCCACGTTAAGCTAGCTCAATATTCAATGTTGCGAAAAAGTTTTAGACAAAAATAGATAAGACAAAGCGTCCAAGTTATCCAGTCTATTGAAAACTACGTTATACCATGAATTATTCTTTATTTATAAGCTTTTACTCAATGAGCACCAATGATCAGTTTAGATTGATCATTTTAACAGGCTGATCAACTTGACATGTTCGCACTAAATCGTCTGTAGTTTTCATTTATATCTCAGAATGACCAGAATCCAATGCCTACGTCAAGGTAGTTCGATTTGTTATATTGTGACAAAATTTGAGACGGAACTATATATGACAAAGCGTCCTAGTAATTCAATCTATCCAAGTATGCGTGATGCCATGCATTATGCTTCATTTATAAGCCTTCACTTAACGAGCACCAATGATCAGTTGAAAATAATCAAATTAACTTGCCAATCAATTTGACATGTCCGCACTAAATGATATGTAACTTTTGATTTAGAGCACATAATGACACGAATCCAATGTCCACGTTAAGCTAGCTCAATTTACTATATTTTGATAAAATTTAAGACTAAAGTTGTTTCGACAATGCGTCCAAGTAATCCAATCTATCCAAAACTGCACAATCTCATGCATTATGCTTCGTGTATAAGCCTTTACTCATTGAGGAAAAATGATCAGTTTAGAAAGATCATATTAACCGGCTGATCAACATGACATGTCCACACTCAATCGTATGAAAATTTTGATTTATAGCTCAGAATGAAACAAATCCAATGCCCATGTTAAGCTAGCTCAATTTTCTATATTGTAACAAAATTTAGACAGAAATAGATACGATAAAGTGTTCAAGTAATCCATTCTATCCCAAACTGCGTGATGCCATGCATTACTATTTATTTGTAAGCTTTTACCCAATGATCACCGAAGATCAATTTATAACAATCATTTTAAGATGTAACGAATCCAGTTCCCAACCTTAAGCGAGTTCAATTTTCTCTATAGAGACTAACCTCGAGACCAAAAGAGATACGACAAAGCGTCCGTAAGTTTTTATTTAGAGCGCATAATGACACGAAGCCAATACCCACGTTAACCTAGCTCAATTTTCTATATTGTAACAAAATTTGAGATGGAAATAGATACATCAAAGCGTCCATGTAATCCAATCTATCCCAAACTGCGTGATGCCTTGCATTATGCTTCATTTGTAAGCCTTTACTCAATGAGAACCAATGATCAGTTTAGAATGATCATATTAACGGGCCGATCAACTTGACATGCCAGCGCTAAATTGTCCGTAACTTTTGCTTTATAGCTTAGAATGTAACAAATCCGATGCCCACGTTAAGATAGTTCAATTTTCTATATTGAGACAAAATTTGAGACAGAAATGGATACGACAAAGCATCCAAGTAATCCATTCAATAGCAACTGCTAGATGCCATGCAGTATGCTTCATTAATAAGGCTTTTCTCAATGACCACCTATGATCAGTTTTGAATGATCAGATTAACTAGCCGATCAACTTGACATGTCAGCACTTGAATCGTTCGTAAGTTTTGAATTAGGTCACAGAATGACATGAATCCAATGCCCACATTAGGCTAGCTCAATTTGCTATATTATGATAAAATATAAGACTAAAGTTGCTTCGACAAAGCGTTCAAGTAATCCAATCTATCCAAAACTACGTAATCTCATGCATTATTTTTCGTTTATAAGCCTTTACTCATTGAGCACCAATGATCAGTTTAGAAAGATCATATTAACCGGCTTATCAGCATGACATGTCCACACTAAATCGTCTGTAACTTTTGATTTATAGCTCAGAATGACACAAATCCAATGCCCACATTAATATAGCTCAATTTTCTATATGGTAACAAAATTTAGACATAAATAGATACGACAAAGTGTCCAAGTAATCCATTCTATCCCAAACTGCGTGATGCCATGTATTACTCTTTATTTGTAAGCTTTTACTCAATGATCAGCGACGATCAGTTTATAATAATCATTTTAACTGGCCTATTGACCAAACATGTCTACACTAAATCGTCCATAACTTTTGATTTATAACTCGGAATGTAACGAATCCAGTGCCCAAACTTAAGCTAGTTCAATTTTCTCTATTTGCACTAAACTCGAGACAGAAATAGATACGACAAAGTGTCCGTAAGTTTTTATTTAGAGCGCAGAATGACACGAAGCCAATACCCACGTTAAACTAGATCAATTTTCTATATTGGGAGAAAATTTGAGATGGAATTAGATACATCAAAATGTCCAAGTGATCCAATCTATCCCAAACTGTGTGATGCCTTGCATTATGATTCATTTGTAAGCCTTTATTCAATGAGCACCAATGATCAATTTAGAATGATCATTTTAACTTGCCGATCAACTTGATATGTCTGCACTAAATCGTCCATAACTTTTGATTTATAGTTTAGAATGACAGAAATCCAATCCCCGCGTTAAACTAGTTCAATTTGCTATATTGTGACAAAATTTGAGACAGAACTAGAAATGACAAAGTGTCCAAGCAATTCAATCTATCCAGGACTGCGTGATGCCATGCATTATGCTTCATTTATAAGCCTTTACTCAACGAGCCCCAAGGATTAGTTTAGAATGATAATTTTAACAGGCCGATCAACTTGACTGTTTGCACTATATAATCCGTAATTTTTTATTTATAGCTCAGATGAAAATAACACAATGCCCACGTTAAGCTTGCTCAATTTTCTATATTAAGACAAAATTTGAGATAGAAATAGATACAACAAAGTGTACAAGTAATCCCATCTATCCCAAACTGCATGACGCCTTGCATTATGCTTCATTTATAAGCCTATATTCAATGAGCACCAATTATTTATTTAGAATGATCATATTAACTGGCCGATCAACTTGACATTTCCATAGTAAATCGTCCGTAACTTTTGAATTAAACCATAGAATGACACGAATCCATTGGCCACGTTAAACTAGTTCAATATTCAATATTGTGACAAGATTTTAGAAAAAAATAGATACCACAAAGCATCCAAGTAATCCAGTCTATCGCAAACTACGTTATGCCATGCATTATTTTTTATTTATAAGCTTTTACTCAATGAGCAGCAGTGATCACTTTAGAATGATCATTTTAATAGGCCGATAAACTTGACATGTATGCACTAAATCGTCCGTAATTTTCATTGATATCTCAGAATGACACGAATCCAATGCCTACGTTAAGGTAGTTCAATTTGCTATATTGTGACAAAATTTGAGATAGAACTATATATGACAAAGCGTCCAAGTAATTCAATCTATCCAAGTCTGCGTGATGCCATGCATTATGTTTCATTTCTAAGCCTTTACTTAGTGAGGACCAATGATCAGTTTAGTATTCAAATTAACTTGCTAATCAATTTGACATGTTCGCACTAAATCATATGTAACTTTTGATTTAGAGCACATAATGACACGAATACAGTGTCCACGTTAAGCTAGCTCAAATTGCTATATTGTGATAAAATTTAAGACTAAAGTTCCTTTGACAAAGCATCTAAGTAATCCAATCTAAACTGCGCAATCTAATGCATTATGCTTTGTTTATAAGCCTTTACTCATTGAGCACCAATGATCAGTTTAGAAAGATCATATTAACCGGCTTATCAACAGGACATGTCCACACTAAATCGTCCGTAACTTTTGATTTATAGCTCAAAATGACACAAATCCAATGTCCACATTAATCTAGCTCAATTTTTTTATATTGTAACAAAATTTAGACATAAATAGATACGACAAAGTCTCCAAGTAATCCATTTTATCCCAAACTGCGTGATGCCATGCATTACTCTTTATTTGTAAGCTTTTACTCAATGATCACCGAAGATCAGTTTATAATAATCATTTTAACTGCCCTATTGACTAGACATGTCTGCACTAAATTGTCTGTAACTTTTTATTTATAACTCAGAATGTAACGAATCCAGTGCCCAACCTTAAGCTAGTTCAATTTTCTCTATTGACACTAAACTTGAGACAGAAACAGATACGACAAAGCATCTATAAGTTTTTATTTAGAGCGCAGAATGACACGAAGCCAATACCAACGTTAAACTAGCTCAATTTTCTATATTGTGACAAAATTTGAGATGGAAATAGATTCATCAAAGCGTCCAAGTAATCCAATCTATCCCAAACTGCGCGATGCCTTGCATTATGATTCATCTGTAAGCCTTTACTCAATGAGAACCAATGATCAGTTTAGAATGATCATATTAACCGGCTTATCAGCATGACATGTCCACACTAAATCGTCTGTAACTTTTGATTTATACCTCAGAATGACACAAATCCAATGCCCACATTAATATAGCTCAATTTTCTATATGGTAACAAAATTTAGACATAAATAGATACGACAAAGTGTCCAAGTAATCCATTCTATCCCAAACTGTGTGATGCCATGTATTACTCTTTATTTGTAAGCTTTTACTCAATGATCACCGAAGATCAGTTTATAATAATCATTTTAACTGGCCTATTGACCAAACATGTCTACACTAAATCGTCCATAACTTTTGATTTATAACTCGGAATGTAACGAATCCAGTGCCCAAACTTAAGCTAGTTCAATTTTCTCTATTTGCACTAAACTCGAGACAGAAATAGATACGACAAAGTGTCCGTAAGTTTTTATTTAGAGTGCAGAATGACATGAAGCCAATACCCACGTTAAACTAGATCAATTTTCTATATTGGGACAAAATTTGAGATGGAATTAGATACATCAAAATGTCCAAGTGATCCAATCTATCCCAAACTGTGTGATGCCTTGCATTATGATTCATTTGTAAGCCTTTATTCAATGAGCACCAATGATCAATTTAGAATGATCATTTTAACTTGCCGATCAACTTGATATGTCTGCACTAAATCGTCCGTAACTTTTACTTTATAACATAGAATGTAACGAATCCAATGTCCACGTGAAGTTAGTTTAATTTTCTATATTAAGACAAAATTTGAGAAAGAAATAGATACGACAAAGCATCCAAGTAATCCATTCAATAGCAAACTGCTAGATGCCTTGCATTATGCTTCATTAATAAGGCTTTACTCAATGAGCACCAATGATCAATTTAGAATGATCATATTAACTGGCTGATCAACTTGACACATACACCCAAAATCATCTATAAGTTTTGAATTAGGTAACAGAATGACACGAATCCAATGCCCACGTTAGGCTAGCTCAATTTGCTATATTGTGATAAAATATAAGACTAAAGTTGCTTCGACAAAGCGTCCAAGTAATCCAATTTATCCAAAACAACGTAATCTCATATATTGTTTTTCGTTTATAAGCCTTTACTCAATGAGCACCAATGATCAGTTTAGAATGATCCTATTAACCGGCTGATCAACATAACATGTCCACACTAAATCGTCAGTAACTTTTGATTTATAGCTCAGAATGACACAAATCCAATGCCCACGTTAAATTAACTCCATTTTCTATATTGTAACAAAATTTGAGATAGAACTAGATACGACAAAGCGTCCAAGTAGTTCAGTTTATCCAGGACCGAGTGATGCCATGCATTATGATTCATTTATAAGCATTTACTCAATGAGCACCAATAATTAGTTTAGAATGACCATATTAACTGGCCGATCAACTTGACATATCCAACTAAATCGTCCGTAAATTTTCAATTAAAGCACTGAATGACAGGAATCCAATGCCCACGTTACTCTATATCGATTTTCTATAATGTGAAAAAATTTGAGACAGAAACAAATACGACAAAGCATCCAAGTAATCCAGTATATTGCAAACTGCGTGATGCCATGCATTATTCTTTATTTAAAAGCTTTTATTCAATGAGCACCAATGATCAGTTTAGAATAATCATTTTAAGTGGCCGATCAACTTGATATGTCCACACTAAATCATCCGTAATTTTTGATTTATAACTCAGAATGACACAAATCCAATCCCCACGTTAAGCTAGTTCAATTTGCTATATTATGACAAAATTTGAGACAGAATTAGAAACGAAAAAGTGTCCAAGTAATTCAATCTATCCAGGACTGCGTGATGCCATGCAATATGCTTCATTTATAAGCCTTTACTCAACGAGCTCCAAGGATTAGTTTAGAATGATCATTTTAACAGGCTGATCAACTTGACTGTTTGCACTAAATCATCCGTAACTTTTGATTTATAGCTCAGAATGAAAAGAATCCAATGCCCACGTTAAACTAGCCCAATTTTCTATATTGAGACAAAATTTGAGATAGAAATAGATACAACAAAGTGTTTAAGTAATCCAACCTATCCCAAACTGCGTAACGCCTCGCATTATGCTTCATTTATAAGCCTTTACTCAATGAGCACCAATGATATATTTAGAATGATCATATTAAGTGGCCGATTAACTTGACATCTCCACACTAAATCGTCTGTAACTTTTGAATTACAGCTTAGAATGACACAAATCCAATGCCCACGTTAAGATAGCTCAATATTCAATATTGCGACAAAATTTTAGACAAAAATAGATACGACAAAAAACGTCCAAGTTATCCAGTCTATTGAAAACTACGTTATACCATGCTTTATTCTTTATTTATAAGCTTTTACTCAATGAGTACCAATGATCAGTTTAGATTGATCATTTTAACAGGCCGATCAACTTGACATGTTCGCACTAAATCGTCCGTAATATTCATTTATATCTCAGAATCACACGAATCCGATGCCTACGTCAAGGTAGTTTGATTTGCTATATTGTGACAAAATTTGAGACGGAACTATATACGAAAAAGCGTCCTAGTAATTCAATCTATCCAAGTATGTGTGATGCCATGCATTATGCTTCATTTATAAGCCTTTACTTAATGAGCACCAATGATCAGTTTAGAAATTTGACATGTCCGCACTAAATGATATGTAACTTTTGATTTAGAGCACATAATGACACGAATCCAATGTCCACGTTAAGCTAGCTCAATTTACTATATTTTGATAAAATTTAAGACTAAATTTGTTTCGACAATGCGTCCAAGTAATCCAATCTATCCAAAACTGCGCAATCTCATGCATTATGCTTCGTGTATAAGCCTTTACTCATTGAGCAAAAATGATCAGTTTATAAAGATCATATTAACCGGCTGATCAACATGACATGTCAACACTCAATCTTCCAAAATTTTTGATTTATAGCTCAGAATGCAACAAATCCAATGCCCATGTTAAGCTAGCTCAATTTTCTATATTGTAACAAAATTTAGACAGAAATAGATACGACAAAGTGTTCAAGTAATCCATTCTATCCCAAATTGTGTGATGCCATGCATTACTCTTTATTTGTAAGCTTTTACTCAATGATCACCGAAGATCAGTTTATAATAATCATTTTAACTGGCCTATAGACTAGACATGTCTCCACTAACTCGTCAGTAACTTTTGATTTATAACTCAGAATGTAACGAATCCAGTTCCCAACCTTAAGCTAGTTCAGTTTTCTCTATAGACACTAGCCTCGAAACCGAAAGAGATACGACAAAGCGTCCGCAAGTTTTTATTTAGAGCGCATAATGACACGAAGCCAACACCCACGTTAACCTAGCTCAATTTTCTATATTGTAACAAAATTTGAGATGGAAATAGATACATCAAAGCGTCCAAGTAATCCAATCTATCCCAAACTGCGTGATGCCTTGCATTATGCTTCATTTGTAAGCCTTTACTCAATGAGAACCAATGATCAGTTTAGAATGATCATATTAACGGGCCGATCAACTTGACCTGTCAGCACTAAATCGTCCGTAACTTTTGCTTTATAGCTTAGAATGTAACAAATCTGATGCCCACGTGAAGATAGTTCAATTTTCTATATTGAGACAAAATTTGAGACAGAAATGGATACGAAAAAGTATCCAAGTAATCAATTCAATAGCAAATTCTAGATGCCATGCACTATGTTTCATTAATAAGGCTTTACTCAATAACCACCAATGATCAGTTTTGAATGATCAGATTAACTAGCCGATCAACTTGACATGTCATCACTTGAATCGTTCGTAAGTTTTGAATTAGGTCACAGAATGACACGAATCCAATGCCCACGTTAGGCTAGCTAAATTTGCTATATTGTGATAAAATATAAGACTAAAGTTGCTTCGACAAAGCGTTCAACTAATCCAATCTATCCAAAACTGCGTAATCTCATGCATTATTTTTCGTTTATAAGCTTTTACTCAATGAGCACCAATGATCAGTTTAGAATGATCATATTAACCGGCTGATCAACATGACATGTCCACACTAAATCGTCTGTAACTTTTGATTTATAGCTCAAAATGACACAAATCCAATGCCCACATTAAGCTAACTCAATTTTCTCAATGAATTGCAGTGATTAGTTTAGAATGATCATATATTGGGTTATCAATTAGACATGTCCACACAAAATTGTCTGTATTTATTTAGGACACAGAATGACACGAATACAATGCCCACGTTAAGCTAACTCAATTTTCTATGTTGTAATGAAATTTGAGATGGAAATAGGTATGATAAGCGTCCAAGTAATCTAGTCTATCCCAAACTACGTGATGCTATTCATTTATAAGTTCTTACTCAATTGGCACCAATGATCAGTTTAGAATGATCATTTTAACTGCTTGAACAACTTGACATGTCTGCACTAAATCGTCTGTAACTTTTACTTTATAGCTTAGAATGTAACGAATCCAATGCCCACGATAATATAGTTTAATTTTCTATATTGTAACAATATTTGAGACAAAAAATAGATACGACAAAGCATCCAAGTATTCTGTTCTATCCCAAAATACGAGATGTCATGCATTATGCTTCATTTATAAACATTTACTCAATAAGCCCCAATGATCAATTTAGAATGATCATTTTTACTGGCCGATCAACTTTACATGTCTGTAGTAAATCGTACGTAACTTTTGATTTAAAGCTCAGAATGACACGAATCCAATGCCCAGGTTGATTTAGCCCAATTTTATATATTGAGACAAATTTTGAGATAGAAATAGATACAACAAAGTGTACAAGTAATCCAATCTATCCCAAACTGCATGACACCTTACATTATGCTTCATTTATAAGCCTTTACTTAATGAGCAGGAATGATCAGTTTAGAATGATCATATTAAGTGGCCGATCAACTTGACATCTCCACACTAAATTGTCTGTAATTTTCATTTATATCTCAGAATGACACAAATCCAATGCCTACGTTAAGCTAGCTAAATTTTCTATATTGTGACAAAATTTGAGTCAGAAAGAGATACGACAAAGCTTCCAAGTAATCCACTCTATCCCAAACTGTGTGATGCTATGCATTATTCTTTATTTATAAGCTTTTTTGAATGACCACCAATAATCAGTTTATAATGATCATTTTAACTGGCCGATCAACTTGACATTTTTGCACGAAATCATTTGTAACTTTTGATTTATAGCTCAGAATGACACGAATCCAATGCCCACGTTAAGCTAGCTCAATTTTCTATATTGGGACAAAATCTAACACAGAACTAGATACTACAAAGTGTCCAAGTAATTCAATCGATTCAAGACTGCGTGATGCCATGCATTATTCTTCATTTATTAGCCTTTACTCAATGAGCAACAATGATCAGTTTTGAATAATCATATTAACTGACCGATCAACTTGACACGTCCGCACTAAATAGTCTGTAAGTTTTGATTTAGAGTACAAAATGACCATATCCAATCCCCACATTAAGCTAGCTCAATCTTCTATATTGTGATAAAATTTAATACAAAAATTGATAATCCAATCTATCCAAAACTACTTAATGTCATGCATTATGTTTCATTTATAAGCCTTTACTCAATGAGCACCAATGATCAATTTATAATGATCATATTAAGTGGCCAATCAACATGAAATTTCCAAGCTAAATCGTCCGTAACTTTTTATTGATAGCTCAAAATTTTACGGATCTAGTGCCCACATCAAGCTAGCTCAATTTTCTATATTGCGACAAAATTTTAGACAAAAATAGATACGACAAAGCATCCAAGTAAGCCATTCTATCCCAAACAATGTGATGCCATGCATTATTCTATATTCATAAGCTCTTACTCAATGAGCACCAATGATCAGTTTAGAATGATCATTTTAACAAGCCAATAACTTGACATGTCTTCACTAAATCGTCTATCAGTTTTGATTTATAGCTTATGAACTTGACATGTTTCGCACTAAATTGTGTGTAACTTTTGATTTATAACTCAGAATTACAAGAATCTAGTGCCCACATTAAGCTAGTTCAATTTTCTATATTGAGGCAAAATTTGAGACAGAAATAGATACGTCAAAGCGTCCAAGTAATCCATTCTATCCCAAACTCTGTGATGTCATGCATTATGCTTCATTTATAAGCATTTACTCAATGAGCACCAATGATCAATTTAGAATGATCATATTAACTCGTAGATCAACTTGAAATGCCCAAACTAAATCGTTCGTAAGTTTTTATTTAGAGCGCCAAATTACACGAATCCAATGCCCACGTTAAAGTGGCTCAAATTTTTGTATTTTGACAAAATTTGAGATCTAAACGGCATGATACCATGCATTATTCTTCATTTATAAGCTTTTACTCAAACAACACCAATTATAAGTTTAATATGAACATTTTAACTGGCCGATCAACTTGACATGTCTCCACTAAACGTCCGTAAGTTTTGATATATGGCTTAGAATGACACGCATCCAATGCACACGTTAAGTTAGTTCAATTTTCTATATTGTGATAAAATTTATAACATAACTAGATATGAAAAAGCCTCCAAGTAATGCTATATATCCAAAACTGCGTGATGCCATTCATTATGCTTCATTTATAAGCATTTACTCAATGAGCAACATTGATCAGTTTAGAATAATCATATTAACTTAACGATCAAGTTAACATTTTCGCACTAAATTGTCCGTAACTTTTGATTTAGAGCTCAAAATGACACGAATCCAATGCCAAACCTAAGGTAGCTCAATATTCTATATTGTGATGAAATTGCTTCGAAAATGCATCCAAGTAATACAATCTATCCAAAACTGCGAAATGTCATGCATTATACTTCATTTATATGCCTTTATACATGAGCCCTAGTGATCAGTTTAGAATGATCATATTACCTCTCCGATCAACATGACATGTGCACAATAAATCAGCCGTAACTTTTAATTTGTACCTCAGAATGACTCGAATCCAATGCCCACGTTGAGATAGCTCAATTTTCTATATTGTGACTAAATTTGAGATATAAGCAGATACAAAAAGCATCCAAGTAATCTAGTTTATCGCAAACTGCGTGATGCCATGAATTATTCTTCATTTATAAGCTTTTACAAAATGAGCACCAATGATCGTTTTAGAATGATCGTTTTAACTAGCAGATCAACTTGACATGTCTCTAGCAAATCGTTTGTAACTTTTGCTTTATAGCTTAGAATGTAACGGATCCAATGCTCACGTTAAGCCAGTTCAATTTTCTATATTGAGACAAAATTTGAGACAGCAATGGATACAACAAAGCGTATAAGTAATCCATTCTATCCCAAAGTGCATGATGCCTTGCATTGTGCTTCATTTATAAGCCTTTACTCAGTGCGCACCAATTATCAGTTTGGAATGATCATATTAACTGGCCGATCAACTTGACATGTCCACATTAAATCTTCCATAACTTTTGAATGAGAGCTTAGAATGACACGAATCCAATGCCCACGTTAACCTAGCTCAATTTTCTATATTGTGACAAAATTTGAGACCGAAATAGATACAAAAAGCGTTCAAGTAATACAATCTATCCACAACTGCGTGATGCCATGCATTATGCTTCATTTATAAGCCTTTATTGAAGGAGCAGCAATGGTCTGTTTAGAATAATCATATTAATTGGCCGATCAACTTGACATGTCTGCACTAAATCGTCTGTAACTTTTGATTTATAGCTCCACATTAAACTAGCTTAATTTTCTATATTGTGATAAATTTTAAGAATAAAATTACTTCGAAAAACCTTCCAAATAATCCAATCTATCCAAAACTGTGTAATGTCATGCATTATGCTTTATTTATAGTCATTTACTCAAGGAGCACCGATGATCAGTTTAGAATGATCATATTAACTGTCCGATCAACATGACATGTCCACGTTCAAACGGCCATAACTTTTGATTTATAGCTCAGAATGACACGAATCAAATGCCCACATTAATCTAGCTCAATTTTCTATATTGTGACAAAATTTGAGATGGAAATAGATAGGACAAAGCATCCTAGTAATCGAGTGTATCCCAAACTGAGTTATGCCATGCATTATTATTAATTTATAAGCTTTTACTCAATGAGCGCCAATGATCAGTTTAGAATAATCATTTTAAATGTCCTATCAACTTGACATGTGCACTAAATCGTCTGTAAGTTTTTATTTAGAGCGCAAAATGACACGAATCCAATGCCCACGTTAAGCTCGCTCAATGTTTTGTATTGTGACAAAAATTTTGAGGGAATAGATACGACAAGCGTCCAAGTAATCCAGTCTATCCGAAACTACGTGATGGCATGCATTATTTTTCATTTATAAGCTTTTAATCAATGAGCACCAATGATCATTTTAAAATTATCATTTTAACTGGCTGATCGACTTGACATGTCTACATTAAATCGTTTGTAACTTTTGCTTTATAGCGTAGAATGTAACGAATCCAATGCCCACGTTAAACTAGTTCAATTTTCTATATTGAGAAAAAATTTGATACAAAAAGATACAACAAAGCTTTTAAGTAATCCATTCTCTCCCAAACTGCGAGATGCCACGCATTATGCTTCATTTATAACCCTTTACTCAATGAGCAACAATGATAAGTTCAAAATGATCAGTTTAACTGGCCGAGCAACTTGACATGATTGCACTAAATCGTTCATAACTTTTGGTTTATAGCTCATAATGACACGAATCCAATGCCAACATTAAGCTAGTTCAATTTTCTATATTGTGATAAAATTTAAAAATAAAACTGCTTCGACAAAGTGTCCAAGTAATCCAATATATCTCAAACTTCGTAATATCATGCAATATGCATCATTTATAAGCCTTTACTCAAGGAGCAGCAATGATCATTTTAGAATGATAATATTAACTAGCCAATCAACATGACATGTCCACAATAAATCGTTCGTAACTTTTGTTTTATAGCTCAGAATGACACGAATCCAATGTCCATGTTAAGCTAGTTCATTTTCCATATTGAGACAAATTTTGAGACAGAAATAGATACGTCAAAGCAGCCAAGTAATCCATTCTATCCCATACGGCGAGATGCAATCTATCCAAAACTGTGTGATGCCATTCATTATGCTTCCTTTATAAGCCTTTCCTAAATGAGCACCAATGATCAGTTTAGAATAATCATATTAACTGGCCGATCAATTTGACATGTCCACACTAAATCGTTCGTCACTTTTGATTTAGAGCTAAGAATGACACGAATCCAATGCCCATGTTAAGCTAGCTCAATTTTCGATATTGGATAAAATTTCTTTGAAAAAGGGTCCAATTAATCCAATCTATCCAAAACTGTGTAATGTCATGCATTATACTTCATTTATAGGCCTTTTCTCAATGAGCACCAATTAACAGTTTAGAATGATCATATTAACATGCTGATCAAATTGACATGGCTGCACTAAATCGTCCGTAACTTTTGAATTAGAGCTTAGAATGTCACGAATCCAATGCCGACATTGAGCTAGCTCACTTTTCTATATTGACAAAAAAATTTGAGGCAAATTAGATACGACAAAGCATCCAAGTATTCCAATCTATCCAAAACTGTGTGATTCCATGCATTATACTTCATTTATAAGCCGTTACTCAATGAGCACCAATGATTAGTTTAGAATGATTATTTTAACTGGCCAATCAACTTCACATGACTTCACCAAATCGTCCGTAATTTTTAATTTAGAGCAAAGAATGACACAAATCAATTGCCCACGTTAAACCTGCTCAATTTTCTGTATTGTGACAAAATATGAGATGGAAATTGATACGGCAGGCGTCTAAGTAGTCTTGTCTATCCCAAGCTGTGTGATGCAATGCATTATTCGTCATTTATAAGCTTTTACTCAATGAACACCAATGATCAGTTTAGAATGATCATTTTAACTGGTCGATCAACTTGACATGACTGCACTAAATCATTTGTAACTTTTGATTTATAGCTTAGAATTACACGAATCTAGTGCCCACGTTCAGTGAGTTCAATTTTCTATATTGAGACAAAATTTGAGACAAAAATGGATACGACAAAGTGGCCGAGTAATCCATTCTATCCCAAACAGCGAGATACAGTGCATTATGCTTAATTTATAAGCCTTTACTCAATGATCACTAGTGATCATTTTAGAATGATCATTTTAAGTTGTGATTTATAAGTAGTCTTGTCTCTCCCAAGCTGTGTGATGCCATGCATTATTCTTCATTTATAAGCTTTTACTCAATGAGCACCAATGATAAGTATAGAATGATCATTTTAACTGGGCGATCAACTTCACATGTCTGCACTAAATCGTCTGTAATTTTTGATTTATAGCCCAGAATGACAGGAATCCAATGCCCACGTTTAAGTAGTTCAATTTTCTATATTGAGACAAAATTGGAGACAGAAATAGATATGACAAAGCGTCCAAGTAATCCAATTTATCCAAAACTGCGTGATGCCATGTATTATGCTTCATTTATAAGTCTTTACTCAATGAGCACCAATGATCAGTTTAGAATAATCATATTAACTGCCGATTAACTTGACAAGTCTGCACGAAATTGTCTGTAAGTTTTGATTTACAGCTCAGAATGACACGAAACCAATGCCCAAATTAAACATGCTAAATTTCTATAATGTGATCAAATTTAAGACAAAAATTGCTTCGACAAAGCGTCCACGTAATCCAATCTATCCAAAACTGCGTAATTTCAAGCATTACGCTTCATTTATAAGCCTTTACTCAATGAGCACCAATGATTAGTTTGGAATGATCATATTAACTAGCCGATCAACATGACATGTCCACACTAAATTGTCGATAATTTTTTATTTATAACTCAATGAAGAATAACACGAATCCAATGCCCACATTAATCTAGCTCCATTTTCTATATTGTGACAAAATTTGAGACAGAAATAGATGCGACAAAGCGTCCAAGTAATCCAATCTATTCCAAAATACGTGACGCCATGCAATATTCTTCATTTATAAGCTTTTATTCAATGAGCATCAATGATCTGTTTAGAATAATCATTTTAACTAGCCTATCAACTTGACATGGCAACACTAAATCGTCTGTAACTTTTGATTTATAGCTCAAAATGGCACGAATCCAATGTCCACGTTAAGCTAGTTCAATTTTCTATATTGAGACAAAATTTGAAATACAAATAGATATGACAAAGTGGCCGAGTAATCCATTCTATCCCAAATGCGAAGATGCCATGCGTTATGCTTCATTTATAAGCCTTTACTCAATTAGCACATGCTATCAATTTAGAATGATCATTTTAATTGGTCGATAAACTTGACATGTCTACACTAAATCGTTTGTAACTTTTGATTGATAGCTTAGAATGACAATGCCTGCGTTGTGCTAGCTCAATTTTCTATATTGAGACAAAATTTGAGACAAATATAGATACGACAAAGCGTCCAAGTAATCCAATCTATCCGAAATTGAGTGATGCCATCCATTATATTTCATTTATAAGCCTTTACTCAATAAGCACCAATGATCAATTTAGAATGATCATTTTAACTGGTCGATAAACTTGACATGTCTACACTAAATCGTTTGTAACTTTTGATTTATAGCTTAGAATAACATTGCCCACGTTCAGCTTGCTCAATTTTCTATATTGAGACAAAATTTGAGACAAATATATATACAACACAGCGTACAAGTAGTCCAATCTATCCGAAATTGCATGATGCCATCCATTATACTTCATTTATAAGCCTTTACTCAATAAGCACCAATGATCAATTTAGAATGATCATTTTAACTGGCCGATCAACTTGACATGTCTTCACCAAATTATCAGTAAGTTTTGATTTAAAGCTGAGAATGACACTAATCCAATTCTTACTCTAATCTAGTTCAATTTTCTATGTTGTGATAAACTTTGAGATAGAACTAGATATGACAAAGCGTCCTAGTAATCCAATCTATCGAAAATTGCGTGATGCCATACATTATGCTTCATTTATAAGCCCTTGCTCAATGAGCATCAATGATTAGTTTAAAATAATCCGTTCTATCCCAAACGGAGAGATGTTGTCCATTTTGCTACATTTATTGGCCTTTACTCAATGAGCACCTATGATCAATTTAGAATGATCATTTTAACTGCCTGATCAAGTTGATATGTCTGCGCTAAATCGTCTCTAACTTTTGATTTATAGCTCAGAATGACACGAATCCAATGCTTCCTTTGAGCAAGCTCAATTTTTTATATTGAGATAAAATTTGAGACAAATGTAGATACGACAAAGCATCCAATTGATCCAATCTATCCCAAACTGCGTGATGCCATGCATTATACTAAGCCTTAATCAATAAGCACCAATGATCAATTTAGAATGATCATTTGAATTAGCCGATCAACTTGAGATGACTTCACCAAATCGTCTGTAAGTTTTGATTTTTAACTCATAATGACAAGAATCCAATGGCCACTTTAAGATATTTCAATTTTCTATATTGTGACAAAATTTGAGACAGAACTAGATACGACAAAGCGTCCAAGTAATTCAATCTATCCAAAACTGCATGATACCATGCATTATGCTTCATTTATAAACCTTTACTCAATGAGCACCAATGATGAGTTTAGAATAATCATATTAACTGGCTGATCAACTTGACAAGTCCGCACTAAATCGTCCGTAACTTTTGATTTAGAGCTCATATTGACACGAATTCAATGCCCACGTTAAACTAGCTCAATTTTCTATATTGTGATCAAATTTAATAATAAAATTTCTTCGACCAAGCGTCCACGTAATTCAATCTATCCAAAACTTCGTAATGTCATGCATTACGCTTCATTTATAAGCCTTTACTCAATGAGAACGATTGATCAGATTAGAATGATCATATTAACTTGCCGATGAACATGATATTTCCACACTAAATCGTCCATAACTTTTGATTTATAATTCAGAATGCCACGAATCCAATTCCCACGTTAAGCTAGCTCAATTTCAAATATTGTGACAAAATTTGAGACACAAATAGATACAATAAAGCGTCCAAGTAATCCAGTCTATCCCGAACTGTGTGATGCCAAGCATTATTCTTCGTTTATAAGCTTTTACTCAATGAGCATCATTAATATGTTTAGAATAGTCATTTTAACTTGCCTATCAACTTGACATGTCCTCACTAAGTCGTCCGTAACTTTTTATTGATAGCTTAGAATGACACGAATCCAATGCCCACGTTAAGCTAGTTCAATTTTCTATATTGAGACAAAATTTTGATATACAAATAGATACGACAAAGTGGCCGAGTAATCCGTTCTATCACAAACAGCGAGATGCCATGCATTATGCTTCATTTATAAGCTTTTACTCAATGAGCACCAATGATAAGTTTAGAATGATCATTTTAACTGGCCAATCAACTTGACATGTCAGCACTAAATTGTCTGCAACTTTTGATTTATAGCTCAGGATGACACGAAACCAATGCCCACGTTGAGCTAGCTCAACTTTCTATATTGAGACAAAATTAAAAAAAAAATATAGATAGGACAAAGCGTCCGAGTAATCCAGTCTATCGCAAAATACGTGATGCCATGCGTTATTCTTTATTTATAAGCTTTTAATCAGTGACCACCAATGATCAGTTTAGAATGATCATTTTAACTGGCCGATGAACTTGACATGTCTACACTAAATCATTCATAACTTTTGATTTATAGCTCATAATGACACGAATCCAATGCCCATGTTAAGTTAGTTCAATTTGCTAAATTGTGACAAAATTTGAGAAAAAACTAGATGCTACAAAGCGTCCAAGTAGTTCAATCTATCCAGGACTGCGTGATGCAATGCATTATGCTTCATTTATAAGCCTTTACTCAATGAGCACCAAGGATTAGTTTAAAATGATCATTATAACAGGCCGTTCAACTTAACTGTTTGAAATCAATCATCTGTAATTTTTTATTTATAGCTCAGAATGAAAAGAATCCAATGCCCACGTTAAGCTAGCTCAATTTTCCATATTGAGACAAAATTTGAGATAGAAATAGATACAACAAACTGTACAAGTAATCCAATCTATCCAGAACTGCATCATGTCTTGCATTATGCTTCATTTATAAACCTTTACTCAATGAGCACTAATGATTTATTTAGAATGATCATATTAACTAGCCGATCAACTTGACATGTGCACACTAAATCGTCTGTAAATTTTGAATTACAGCTCAGAATGACACGAATCCAATGCCCACATTAAGCTCGCTCAATTTTGAATATTGTGACAAAATTTTTGACAGAAATCGATACGACAAGTCATCCAAGTAATCCAGTCTATCCCAAACTACGTTATGCCATGCATTATTCTTAATTTATAAGCTTTTACTCAATGAGCACCAATGATAAGTTTAGAATGATCATTTTAACAGGCCGATCAACTTGATATGTCTACACTAAATCGTCCGTGACTTTCAATTATAGCTCAGAATGACACGAATCAAATGCCTACATCAAGGTAGTTCAATTTCCTATATCGTGACAAAATTTGAGACATAACTATATACGACAAAATTTCCAAGTAATTCAATCAATCCAAGACTGCGTGATGCCATGCATTATGCTTCATTTTTAAGCCTATACTTAATGAGCACCAATAATCAGTTTAGAATAATCATATTAACTGGCTGATCAACTTAACATGTCCGCACTAAATCATATGTAACTTTTGATTTAGAGCATAGAATAACAAGAACTCAATGCCCACGTTGAGCTAGCTCAGTTTGCTATATTTTAATAAAATTTAAGGCTAAAATTCCCTCGACAAAGTGTACCAGTAATTCAATCTATCCAAAACGGTGCAATCTCATGCATTATGCTTCGTTCATAAGCATTTACTCATTGAGCACCAATGATCAGTTTATAATGATCATATTAACCGGCTGATCAACATGACATGTACACACTAAGTCGTCTGTAACTTTTGATTTATAGCTAAGAATGACACAAATCCAATGCCCACATTAAGCTAACTCAATTTTCTATATTGTAACAAAATTTAGACAAAAATAGATATGACAAAGTGTGCAAGTAATCCATTTTATCCCAAACTGCGTGATGCCATGCATTACTCTTCATTTGTAAGCTTTTACTCAATGATCACGGAAGATCAGTTTATAATAATTATTTTAACTGGCCTATCAACTAGACATGTCTACACTAAATCGTCCGTAACTTTTGATTTATAACTCAGCATGTAACGAATCCAGTGCCCAACCTTAAGCTAGTTCAATTTTCTCTATTGAGACTAAATTCGAGACTGAAACAGATACGAAAAAGCGTCCGTAAGTTTTTATTGAGAGCTCTGAATGACACGAAGCCAATACCCACGTTAAACGAGTTCAATTTTCTATATTGTGACAAAATTTGATATGGAAATAGATACATCAAAGCATCCAAGTAATCCAATCTATCCCAAGCAGCGTGATGCCTTGCATTATGCTTCATTTGTAAGCCTTTACGCAAGGAGAACCAATGATCAGTTTAGAATGATCATATTAACTGGGCGATCAAAATTGACATGTCAGCACTAAAGTATCCATAACTTTTACTTTATAGCTTAGAATGTAACGAATCCAATGCCCACATTAAGATAATTCAATTTTCTATATTGAGACAAAATTTGAGACAGAAATGGATACGACAAAGCATACAAGTAATCCATTCTATCGCAAACTGCGAGATGCCATGCATTATGCTTCATTAATAAGGCTTTTACTCAATGAGCACCAATGATCAGTTTAGAATGATCATATTAACTGGGCGATCAACTTGACACGTCCAGAAAAAAATCTTCCATAAGTTTTGAATTTGGTCATAGAATGACACGAACTCAATGCCCACGTTAAGCTAGCTCAGTTTGCTATATTTTGATAAATTTTAAGGCTAAAGTTTCTTCGACAAAGCGTACCAATAATACAATCTATCCCAAATGGCGCAATCTCATGCATTATGCTTCGTTCATAAGCATTTACTCATTAAGCACCAATGATCAGTTTATAATGATCATATTAACCGGCTGATCAACATGACATGTCCACACTAAATCGTCAGTAACTTTTGGTTTATAGCTAATAATGACACAAATCCAATGACCACGTTAAGCTAACTCAATTTTGTATATTGTAACAAAATTTGAGATAGAAATAGATACGACAAAGCGTCCAAGTAATCCATTCAATCCCAAACTTCGCGATGCCATGCATTATTCTTCATTTATAAGCTTTTACTCAATGATCACCGAAGATCAGTTTAGAATAATCATTTTAACTGGCCTATCAAATTGACATTTCTGCACTAAAACGTCTGTAACTTATGATTTGTAATTCAAAATGTAACGAATCCAGTGCCCAGGTTAACCTAGTTCAATTTTCTCTATTGAGACAAAATTCGAGAAAGAAAGAGATACGAAAAATCATCCGTAAGTTTTTATTTAGAGCGCCGAATGACACAAAGCAAATGCTCACGTTAAACTAGTTCAATTTTCTATATTGTGACAAAATTTGAGACGGAAATAGATACATCAAAGCGTCCAAGTAATCCAATCTATCCCAAACTGTGTGATGCCTTGCATTATGCTTCATTTTTAAGCCATTACTCAATGAGCACCAATGGTTAGTTTAGAATGATCATATTAACTAGCCGATCAACTTGACATGTCGGCAATAAATCATCCGTAACTTTGCTTTATAGCTTAGAATGTAACGAATCCAATCCAACGTTGTGATAGTTCAATTTTCTATATTGAGAGAAAATTTGACACAGAACTACATACGACAAAGCATCCAAGTAATCCATTCTATCGCAAACTGCGAGATGCCATGCATTATGCTTCATTTGTAAGCTTTTACTCAATGAGCATGATTGATCAGTTTAGAATGATCATATTAACTGGCCGATCAACTTGACCGTCCACACTAAATCGTCCTTAGCTTTTGAATTAGAGCTCATAATGACATGAATCCAATGTCCAAGTTAAGCTAGCTCAATTTTCTATATTGTGAGAAAATTTGAGACAGAAATAAATACGACAAGCCGTCCAAGTAATCCAGTCTATCCAAAACTACGTGATGTCATGCATTATGCTTCATTTATAAGCATTTACTCAATGAGAAGCAATGATCAGTTTATAATGAGCATACTAACTGGCTGATCAACTTGACATGTCCACACTAAATCGTCCGTATTTAATTAGAGCGTAGAATGACACGAATCCAATGCCCACGTTAAGCTACCTAAATTTTCTATATTGTACCAAAATTTGAGACAAAAATAGATAAGACAAGCGTGCAAGTAATCCAGTATATCCCAAACTGCGTGATGCCATGCATTATTCTTCATTTATAAGCTTTTACTCAATGGGTACCAATGATCAGTTTAGAATGATCATTTTAACAGGTCAATCACCTTGACATGTGTGCACTAAATTGTCCGCAACTTTTGCTTTATAGATTAGAATGTAACGAATCCAATGCCCACGTTAAAATAGTTCAATTTTCAATGTTTAGACAAAAAGTGAGACAGAAATAGACACGACAAGCCGTCCAAGTAATCCAATCTATCCAAAACTGTATGATGTCATGCATTATGCTTCATTTATAAGCATTTACTCAATGAGCAGCAATGATCAGCTTAGAATGATCATACTAAGTGGCCGATCAACTTGATATGTCCACACTAAATCGTCTGTATTTATTTAGGGCGTAGAATGACACGAATCCAATGTCCACGTTAAACTACCTCAATTTTCTATATTGTAACAAAATTTGAGACATAAATAGATACGACAAGCGTGCAAGTAATCTTGTATATCCCAAACTGCGTGATGCCACGCATTATTGTTCATTTATAAGCTTTTACTCAATGTGCACCAATGATCAGTTTAGAATGATCATTTGAACAGGTCGATCACCTTGACATGTCTGCACTAAATTGTCCGTAACTTTTGCTTTATAGATTAGAATGTAACGAATCCAATGCCGACGTTAAGATAGTTCAATTTTCTATATTGAGACAAAATTTGAGACAAAAAGAAAGATACGAAAAAGCCTCCAAGTAATCCATTCTATACCAAACTAAGAGATGTCATGCATTATTCTTCATTTATAAGCCTTTACTCAATGAGTACCAATGATCAGTTTAGAATGATTATTTTAACTGGTCGATCATCTTGGCATATCTGCATTAAATCATCCATAACTCTTGATTTATAGCTCAGAATGAAACGAATCCAATGCCCATGTTGATTTAGCTCAATTTTCTGTATGAGACAATACTTGAGAGATAAATAGATACGACAAAGCATCCAAGTAATCCAATCTATCCCAAATTGCGTGATGTCAAGCATAATGCTTTATTTATAGGCCTTTACTCAATGACACCAATAATCAATTTAGATTGATCATTTTAACTAGCCGATTAACTTGACAGGTCTGCAGTAAATCGTCCGTAATTTTTGATTTAGAGCTTTGAATGACACGAATCCAATGCCCACATTGATTTAGCTCAAGTTTCTATATTGAGAGTGTATTTGATACAGAAATAGATACGACAAAGCGTCGAAGTAATCCAATCTATCCCAAACTGCGTAATGCCATGCATTATGATTTATTTATAGCCCATTACTCAATCAGCACCAATTATCAGTTTAGAATGATCATTTTAACTGGCCGATCAACTGGACATGTCTTCATCAAATCGTTCGTAAGTTTTGATTTGTAGCTCAGAATAATACGAATCAAATGCCCACGTTAAGCTACTTCAATTTTCTATAATGAGACATAATTTGAGACAGAAATAGATACGAATCAAATGCCCAAAACTATGTGATGTCATGTATTATGCTTCATTGATAAGCATTTACTCAATCAACAGCAGTGATCAGTTTAGAATGATCATATTAACTGGCCGATCAACTTGACATGTCCACCAGTAAATCATCCATATTTATTTAGAGCGTATAAAGACACGAATCCAATGCCCACGTTAAGATACCTCAATTTTCTATATAGTAACAAATTTTGAGACAGAAATAGATACAACAAGCGTGCAAGTAATCCAAAATATCCCAAACGGCGTGATGCCATGTATTATTCTTCATTTATAAGAATTCACTCAATGGGCACCAATGATCTGTTTAGAATGATCATTTTAACATGTCAATCACCTTGACATGTCTGCACTAAATTGTCCGTAACTTTTGCTTTACAACTTTTAATGTAACGAATCCAATGCCCACGTCAAGATAGTTCAATTTTCTATATTGAGACAGAAATAGATACGAAAAAGCATCCAAGTAATCCATTCTATCGCAAACTGTGAGATGGCATGCATTATGCTTCATTTGTAAGCCTTTACTCTATGAGCACCAATGATCATTTTAGAATGATCATATTAACTAGCCGGTAATTCAATACTGCGTGATGCCATGCATTATGCTTCATTTATAAGCCCTTACTCCATGAGCACTAATGATCAGTTTAGAATAACCATACTAACTAGCTGATCAACTTGACATGCCCGCACTAAATCGTCGGTAACTTTTGATTTAGAGCACAGAATGACACGAATCCAATGCCCACATTAATCTACCTCAATTTTCTATATTGTGATAAAATATAAGACTAAAATAGCTACGACAAAGCGTCCAAGTAATCCAATATATCCAAAACTGCGTAATGTCATGCATTATGCTTCATTTATAAGCCTTTACTCCATAGCACCAATGATCAGTTTAGAATGAGCATATTAACTAGCCGATCAACACAACCTGTCCACGCTAAATCGTCCATAACTTTTGATTTATAGCTCAAAATGACATTGATCCAATGCCCACGTTAAGGTAGCTCAAGTTTCTATATTGTGACAAAATTTGAGACAGAAATAGATACGACAAAGCATATAAGTAATCAATTCTATCCCAAACTGCGTGATGCCATGCATTATTCTTCATTTATAAGCTTTTACTCAATGAGCACCAATGATCAGTTTAAAATAATCATTTTAACTTGTGTATCAACTTGACATGTGTACACTAAATCGTCCGTAACTTTTGATTTATAACTCAGAATGACATGAATGCACTGCCCACGTTAATCTAGTTCAATTTTCTCTATTGAGATAAAATTTGAGACACAAATAGATACAACAAAGCGTCCAAGTAATCCACTTCTATCCCAAACTCCGAGATGTCATGCATTCTTCTTTATTTATAAGCTTTTACTCAATGAGCACCAATGATCACTTTAAAATGATCATTTTAAATGGTCGATCAAGTTGACATGTCTGCAATAAATTGTCCATAACTTTTGATTTATAGATCAGAATGACACGAATCCAATACCCATATTGATTTATCTCAATTTTCTATATTGATACAATATTTGAAAGAGAAATAGATACGACAAAGCGTCCAAGTAATTCAATCTATCCCAAACTGCGTGATGCAATGCTTTATGCTTTATTTATAGGAATTTACTCAATTAGCCCTAATGATCATTTTATAATGATCATTTTAACTAGCTGATCAAGTGGACTTGTCTTCACCAAATCGTTCCTAAGTTTTGCTTTGTAGCTCAGAATGACACGAATCTAATCGCCACGTTAAGCTAGTTCAATTTTCTATATTGAGACAACAATTGCATCACAAATAGATACGAAAAACAATCCAAGTAATCCAATCCATTTAAAACTGCATGATGTCTTGCATTATGCTTCCTTTATAAGCATTTACTCAATGAGCAACATTGATTAGTTTAGAATGATCATATTAACTAGCCGATCAAATTGACATGTCATCACGAAATTGTCTGTATTTATTTAGAGCGTACAATGATACGAATCCGATGCCCACATTAATCTACCTCAATTTTCTATATTGTAACAAAATTTGAGACAGAAATGATACGACAAGCGTGCAACCAATCCAGTATATACCAAACTCCGTGATGCCATGCATTATTCTTCATTTATAAGCTTGTAAACAATGGGCACCAATGATCAGTTTAGAATGATCATTTTAACAGGTCGATCAACTTGACATGTGTACACTAAATTGTCCGTAACTTTTGCTTTATAGCTTAGAATGTAACCAATCCAATGCACACGTTAAGATAGTTCAATTTTTTATACTGATACAAAATTTGAGACAGAAATAGATACAAAAAAGCTTTCAAGTAATCCATTCTATCCCAAACTAAGAGATGTCATGCATTATACTTCATTTATAAACCTTTACACAATGAGCACCAATGATCAGTTTAGAATGATAATTTTTACTGGCCGATCAACTTGACATGTCTATAGTAAATCGTCCATAACTTTTGATTTATAGCTTAGAATGAAACGAATCCAATGCCCATGTTGATTTAGCTCAATTTTAAATATTGAGATAATATTTGAAACATAAATAGATACGACAAAGAGTCCAAGTAATCCAATATATCCCAAACTGCATGATGTCATGCATTATGCTTTATTTATAGGCCTTTACTTAACAACACCTGTGATCAATTTAGAATGACAAATCTAACTGGCCAGTAAACTTGACATGTCTTCAGTAAATCGTCCGTAACTTTTGATTTAGAGCTCTGAATGACACGAATCCAATGCACACGTTGATCTAGTTCAATTTTCTATTTTGAGAAAAAATTTGAGACAACAATAGATACGACAAAACTTACAAGTAATCCATTTTATCCCAAACTGCGAGATGCCATGCAGTATGCTTCATTTATAACCCTTTACTCAATGCACACCAATGATAAGTTTAAAATGATCATTTTAACTGGCCGATCAACTTGACATGTTTGCACTAAATCGTTCCTAACTTTTGGTTTATAGCTCAGAATGGCACGAATCTAATGCCCATGTTAAGCTAGTTATATTTTCTATATTGAGACAAAATTTGAGAAACAAATAGATACGACAAATTGGCCGAGTAATCCATTCTAAACGAAATGGTGAGATGCCATGCATTATGCTTCATTTATATGCCTTTACTCAATGAGTACCAATGATCAGTTTAAAATGATCATTTTATCTGGCCGATCAACTTGATATGTCTGCAGTAAATTGTCTGTAACATTTGATTTATAGCTTAGAATGACACGAACCCAATGCCCAAGTTAAGCTAGTTAAATTTTCTATATAGAGAAAACATTTGAGACCAAAATAGATATGACAAAGCGGCCGAGTAATCTGTTCTATCCCAAACAACGAGATGGCATGTATTATGCTTCATTTACAAGCCTTTACTCAATGAGCACCAATGATCATTTTAGAATGATCATTTTAACTGGTCGATCAACTTGACATGTTTGCACTAAATCGTTTGTAACTTTTGATTTATAGCTTAGAATGACACTAATCCAATTCCCATGTTGAGCTAGCTCAATTTTCTATATTGAGAAAAAATTTAAGATAAATATAGATACGAAAATGCGTCCAAGTATTCCAATCTATCCAAAACAGTGTGATTCCATGCATTATGCTTCATTTATCAGCATTTACTCAATGAGCACCAATGATCAGTTTAGAATTATCCGTTCTATCCCAAGCGGCGAGAGGTCATGCATTATGCTTCATTTATAAGCCTTTACTAAATGAGCACTGATGATCAGTTTAAAACTATCATTTTAACTGACCGATCAATTTGATATGTCTACACTAAATCATATGTAACTTTTGATTTATAGCTCAGAATGACACGAAACCAATGCCCACGTTGAGGTAGCTCAATTTTCTATATTAATACAAAATTAAAAACAAATATATGTATGACAAAGCGTCCAAGTAATCCAATCTATCCCAAACTGCGTCATGCCATCGATTATACTTTATTTATAAGCCTATACTCAATAAGAACCAATGATCAATTTAGAATGATCATTTTAACTGGCCGATCAACTTGACATGTCTTCACCAAATTGTCAGTAAGTTTTGATTGAAATCTGGGAATGAAACGAATCCAATTCCCACTTTAAGATAGTTCAATTTTCAATGTTGAGACAAAATTTGAGATAGAACTAGATATGACAATGCGTCCCAGTAATCCAATCTATCGAAAACAGTATGATGCCATGCATTATGCTTCATTTATAAGCCTTCACTCAATGAGCAACAATGATCAGTTTAGAATAATCCGTTCTATCCCAAACAGCGAGATGCCGTGTATTATACTACATTCATAAGCCTTTACTCAATGAGCACCAATGATCAGTTTAGAATGATCATTTTAACTGGCCGATCAACTTGACACTTTTGATTTATAGCTCCAAATGACACGAATCCAATGGCCCCATTGAGGTAGCTCAATTTTCTATATTGAGACAAAATTTGAGACAAATATAGATACGACAAAGCGTCCAAGTAATCCAATCTATCCCAAACTACGTGATGCCATGCATTATACTTCATTTATATGCCTTAATCAATAAGCCCCAATGATCAATTTAGAATGATCATTTGAATTGGCCGATCAACTTGAATGACTTCACTATCGTCCGTAAATTTTGATTAACATCTCAGAATGATAAGAATCCAATGCCCACATTAAGCTATTTTAATTTTCTATATTGTGACAAAATTTGAGACAGAACTAGATACGACATAGCGTACAAGCATTCCAATCTATCCAAAATTGCATGATGCCATGCATTATGCTTCATTTGTAAACCTTTACTCAATGAACACCAATGATTAGTTTAGAATAATCATATTAACTGGGCGATCAACTTGACAAGTCTGCACTAAATCGTCCTTAACTTTTGATTTAGAGTTCAGATTGACACAATTCAATGCCCACGTTAAACTGGCTCAATTTTCTATATTGTGATAAAATGTAAGACTAAAATTTCTTCGGCAAAGCGTCCACGTAATCCAATCTATCCAAAGCTGCGTAATGTCATGCATTATGCTTCATTTGTAATCCTTTACTCAATGAGCACGATTGATCAGTTTAAAATGATCATATTAACCGGCTGATCAACACGACACGTCCACACTAAATCACCCACTACTTTTGATTTATTGCTCAGAATAACATGAATCCAATGCCCACATTAAGCTAGCTTAATTTTCTATATTGTGCCAAAATTTGAGACCAAAATAGATACAACAAAGCGTCGAAGTAATCCAATCTATCCCAAACTTTGTGATGCCAAGCATTATTATTCATTTATAAGCTTTTACTCAATGAGCATCAATGATCTGTTTATAATAATCATTTTAACTTGCCTATCAACTTGACATGTCTTCACTAAATCGTCCATAACTTTTTATTTATAGCTCAGAATGACACGAATCCAATACCCACATTAAGCTAGTTCAATTTTCTATATTGAGACAAAATTATGAGATACAAATAGATACAAAAAATTGGCAGAGTAATACGTTCTATCCCAAACGGCGAGATGTCATGCATTATGCTTCATTTATAAGCTTTTACTCAATGAGCACCAATGATCAGTTTAGAATGATCATTTTAACAAGCCGATCAACTTGACATGTCTTCACCAAATTGTCAGTAAGTTTTGATTGAAATCTGGGAATGAAACGAATCCAATTCCCACTTTAAGATAGTTCAATTTTCAATGTTGAGACAAAATTTGAGATAGAACTAGATATGACAATGCGTCCCAGTAATCCAATCTATCGAAAACAGTATGATGCCATGCATTATGCTTCAATTATAAGCCTTTACTCAATGAGAACCAATGATCAGTTTAGAATAATCCGTTCTATCCAAAACGGCGAGATGTTGTGCATTATGCGACATTTATAAGCCTTTACTCAATGAGCACCAATGATCAGTTTAGAATGATCGTTTTAACTGGCCGATCGACTTGACATGTATGCGCTAAATCGTCTCTAACTTTTGATTTATAGCTCAGAATGACACTAATCCAATGCCCCCGTTGAGCTAGCTTAATTTTCTATATTGAGACAAAATTTGAGACAAATATAGATACGACAAAGCATTCAAGTAATCGAATCTATCCCAAACTGAGTGATGGCATGCATTATACTTCATTTATATGCCTTAATCAATAAGCACCAATGATCAATTTAGAATGATCATTCTAAATTGGCCGATCAATTTAGAATGATCATTAGAATTGGCCGATCATTTATAGCTCAAAATAACATGAATCCAATGCCCACGTTAAGCTACCTTAATTTTATATGTTGTGCCAAAATTTGAGACCGAAATAAATACGACAAAGCGTCGAAGTAATCCAGTCTATCCCAAACTTTGTGAGGCCAAGCATTATTCTTCATTTAGAAGCTTTTACTTAATGAGCATCAATGATCTGTTTATAAAAATCATTTTAACTTGCCTATCAGCTTGACATGTCTTCACTAAATCGTCCATAACTTTTTATTTATAGCTCAGAATGATACGAATCCAATACCCACGTTAAGCTAGTTCAATTTTCAATATTAAGAAAAAAATTTGAGATACAAATAGATAAGAAAAATTGGCCGAGTAATCTGTTCTATCCCAAACGGCGAGATGTCATGCATTACGCTTCATTTATAAGATTTTACTCAATGAGCATCAATGATCAGTTTAGAATGATCGTTTTAACAAGCCGATCAACTTGAAATGTCTGGAGTAAATCGTCCGTAAGTTTTGATTTATAGCTCCGAATGACACGAAACCAATGCCCACGTTGAGCTAGCTCAATTTTCTATATTAAGACAAAATTAAAAACAAATATAGATACGACAAAGCGTCCAAGTAATCTAGACTATCCTAAACTGCGTGATACCATCCATTATACTTCATTTATAAACCTTTACTCACTAAGCACCAATGATCAATTTAGACTGATCATTTTAACTGGCCGATCAACTTCACATGTATTCACCAAATCGTCCGTAAGGTTTGATTTAAAGCTGAGAATGACACGAATCCAATTCCCACTTTAAGCTAGTTCAATTATCTATATTGTGAAAAAATTTGAGGTAGAACTAGATATAACAATCAGTTCCAGTAATCCAATCTATCCAAAACTGAGTGATGCCATGCATTATGCTTCATTTATAAGCCTTTACTCAATGAGCACCAATGATCAGTTTAGAATAATCTGTTCTATCCAAAACGGCGAGATGTTGTGCATTATGTGACATTTATAACCTTTTACTCGATGAGCACCAATGATCTGTTTAGAATGATCATTTTAACTGGGCGATCAACTTGACATGTCTGCGCTAAATCGTCTCTAACTTTTGATTTATAGCACAGAATGACACGAATTCAATGCCCCCATTGAGCTAGCTCAATTTTCTATATTGAGACAAAATTTGAGACAAATATAGATACGACAAAGCGTCCAAGTAATCCAATCTATCCGAACCTGTGTGATGCCATGGATTACACTTCATTTATTTGCCATAATCAATAAGCACCAATGATCAATTTAGAATGATCATTTGAATTGGCCGATCAACTTGACATGATTTCATTAAATCATCCGTAAATTTTATTTATATCACTGAATGACACGAATCCAATGCCCACGTTAAGCTATTTCAATTTTCTATGCTGTGACAAAATTTGCAACAGAACTATATACGACAAAGCGTTCAAGTAATCCAATCTAAACAAAACTGTATGATGCCATGCATTATACTTTATTTATACAGCTTTTCTCAATGAGCACCAATGATCAGTTTAGAATACTCATATTAACTTGCCGATCAAATTGACAAGTACACACAAAATCGTCTGTAACTTTTGATTTAGAGCTCACATTGACACGAATCTAATGCCCACGTTAACTAGCTTAGTTTTCCATATTGTGATAAAATCTAAGACTAAAATTTCTTCGACAAAGCGTCCACGTAATCCAATCTATTCAAAACTGCGTAATGTCATGCATTATGCTTCATTTATAAGCCTTTACTCAATGAGCATGATTGATCAGTTTAGAATGATCATATTAACCGGCCCATCAACATGAAAAGTCCACACTAAATCGTCCATAACTTTTGATTTATAGCTCATAATAACACGAATCCAATGCTCACGTTAAGCTAGCTCAATTTTCTATATTGGGACAAAATTTGAGATATAAATAGAAATGGCAAAGCATCCATGTAATCGAGTCTAACCCAAACTGTGTGATGCCAAGCATTATTCTTCATTTATAAGCTTTTACTGAATGAGCATCAACGATCGGTTTAGAATAATCATTTTAACTGGCGTATCAACTTGACATGTCTTCACAAAATCGACCGTAACTTTTTATTTATAGATCAGAATGACACGAATCCAATGCCCATGTTAAGCTAGTTCAATTTTTTATATTGAGGCAAAATTTGAGAAACAAATAGATACGAAAATTTGGCCAAGTAATCCATTCTATACCAAATGACGAGATGTCATGCATTATGCTTCATTTATACGCCTTTACTCGCACCAATGATCAGTTTAGAATGATCATTTTGAACTGGCCGATCAGCTTGACATGTATGCACTAAATGTTTTGTAACATTTGATTTATGCTTAGAATGACATGAATCCAATGCCCACGTTGAGCTAGCTCAATTTTCTAGATTGAGACCAAATTTGAGATAAATATAGATTCAACAAAGTAATCAAGTAATCCAATCTATCCAAAACTGCGTGATTCCATACATTATGTTTCATTTATAATCCTTTACTCAATGAGCACCAATGATCAGTTTAGAATAATACGTTCTATCCCAAACGGCGAGATGTCATGCATTATGCTTCATTTATAAGTCTTTACTCAATGAAAACCAATGATCAGTTTAAAAAGATCATTTTAACTGGCCGATCAACTTGATATGTTTGCCCTGAATCGTCTGTAACTTTTGATTTATATCTCCGAATGACACGAATCCAATTCCCACATTAAGCTAGTTCACTTTTCTATATTTAACAAAATTTGAGACAGAACTAGATACGACAAAGCGTACAAGTAATCCAATCTATCAAAAACTACGTGATCCCATGCATTATGCTTCATTTATAAGCCTTTACTCAATGAACACCAATGATCAGTTTAGAATAATCCGTTCTATCCCAACCATGCATTATGCTTCATTTATAAACCTTTACACAATGACCACCCATGATCAGTTATGAATGATCATTTTAACTAGCCGATCAATTTGCATGTATGCACTAAGTCGTCTGTAACTTTTGATTTATAGCTCAAAATGACACGAATCCAATGCCCACGTTGAGATAGCTAAATTTTCTATATTGAGATAAAATTTGACACAAATATAGATACGACAGAGCGTCCAAGTAACCCAATCTATCCCAAGCTGCGTGATGCCATGCATTATACTTCATGTATAAGCCTTTACTCAATAAGCACCAATGATCAATTTAGAATGATTATTTTAACTGGCCAATCAACTTGACATGTCTTCACCAAATCGTTTGAAAGTTTTGATTTATATCTCAGAATGACACGAATCCAATGCCCACATTAAACTAGTTCAAGTTTCTATATTGTGACAAAATTTGAGACCAAACTAGATATGACAAAGCGTCCAAGTAATCCAATCTATCCAGAACTGTGTGATGCTATGCATTATGCTTCAGTTATAAGACTTTACTCAATGACCACCATGATCAGTTTAGAATAATCATATCAACTTGTCGGTCAACTTGACAAGTCCTCACTAAATCATCTGTAACTTTTGATTTAGAGCTCGGAATGACACGAATCCAATGCCCACGTGAAACTAGCTTAATTTTATATATTGCAAAAAAATTTAAGAGTAAAATCGCTTTGACAAAGCGTCCACGTAATCCAATCTATCCAAAACTATGTAATGTCATGCATTATGCTTCATTCATAAGCTTTTACTCAATGAGCACCAATGATTAGTTTAGAATGATCATATTAACTGGCCGATCAACATGACATGTCCAAACTAAATCATCCGTAACCTTTGATTTATAGCTCAGACTAACATGAATCCAATGCCCACGATAAACTAGTTCAATTTTCTATAATGTGACAAAATTTGAGACATAAATAGATACGACAAAGCGTCCAAGTAATCCAGTCTATACCAAACTGCGTGATGTCATGCATTATTCTTCATTTATAAGCTTTTACTCAATTTGTATCAATGATCTATTTAGAATAATCATTTTAACTGGCCTATCAACTTGACATGTCTTCACTAAATTGCCCATAACTTTTGATTTATAGCTCAGAATTACACTAATCCAATGCCCACGTTAAGGTAGTTCAATTTTCTATATTTAAATTTCAGATTTCAGATTTAAATAGATACGACACAGTGGCCTAATAATCCATTCTATCCCAAACTGTGAAATACCATGCATTATGATTCAGTTATAAGCTTTTACTCAATGAGCGCCAATGATCAGTTTAGAATGATTATTTTAACTGGCCGATCAAGTTGACATCTTCGGACTAAATTGTCTGTAACTTTTGATTTATAGCTTAGAATGACACGAATCCTATACCCACGTTGAGCTAGCTCAGTTTTCTATATTGAGACAAAATTTGAAACAAATATAGTACGAAAAAGCATCCAAGTAATCCAATACATCCCAAACTGTGTGATGTCATGCATTATATTTCATTTATAAGCCTTTACTCAATGAGCACCATTGATCAGTTTAGAATGATCATATTAATTGGCCGATCAACTTGACAAGTCTAAACTAAATCGTTTGTAACTTTTGATTTATAGCTCAAAATGACACGAATCCAAAGCACATGTTAAGCTAGTTCAATTTTCTATATTTTGACGAAATATGAGACAGAACAAGAGACGACAAAGCTCCAAGTAATCAAATCCATCCAAAATTGAGAGATGCCATGCATTCTACTTCGTTTATAAGCCTTTACTCAATGAACATCAATGATCAGTTTAGAATAATCATATTACTTGAGCACCAATTTTCTATATTTTGACAAAACTTGAGACAAAATAGAGACGACAAAGCGTCCAAGTAATCAAATCTATCCCAAACTACGTGGTGCCATGATCTATGCTTCGTTTATAAGTCATTACTTCATGAGTACCAATTATCAGTTTAGAATGATCACTTTAACTCGCCGAACAACTTGACATGTCTGCACTAAAACGTACGTAACTTTTCATTTAGAGTTCAGAATGACATGAATCCAATGCCCACTATAAGCTAGCTCAATCTTCTATATTGTGAAAATATTTAAGAATAAAATTGCTTCGACAAAGCGTCCAAGTAATCCCATCTATCCAAAACTGTGTAATATCTGGTAATATGCATCATTTATAGCCTTTACTCAATGAGTACCAATGATGAGTTTGGAATGATCATTTTAACTGTCCGATCAACTTGACATGTCTTCAGCAAATCGCCCGTAAGTTTTGACTTATAGCTCAGAATGACACGAATCCAATGCCACGTTAAGCTACTTTAGTTTTCTATATTGAGAAAAAGTTTATGACAGAATTAGATACGACAAAGTGTCCAAGTAATCAAATCTATCAAAAATCGTGTGATGTTATGCATTCTGCTTCATTTATAAGCATTTAATCAATGAGCACTAATGATCAGTTTGGAATAATAATATTAAATGGCCATTCAACTTCAAATGTACGCACTAAATCGACCATAACTTTTGATTTAGAGCTCTGAATGACACGAATCCAATGCCCACGTTAAGTTAGCTGAATTTTCTATATTTTGACAAAAATTAAGACAAAATAGAGATGACAAAGCGTCCAAGTAATCAAATCTATCCCAAACTACGCGATGCCATGCTTAATGCATCATTAACAAGCCTTTACTTAATGAGCACCAATTATCAGTTTAGAATGATCACTTTAACTGGCCGATCAACTTGACATGTCCACACTAAATAGTCCGTAACGTTTGATGTAGAGCTCAGAATGACACGAATCCAATGCCCACGTTAAGCTAGCTCAATTTTCTATATTGTGACAAAATAGGAGACAGAAATAGAGAAGGCAAAGCGTCCAAGTAATCCAATCTATTCTTAACTACGTGATGCCATGCTTTATGCTTCATTTATAAGTCTTTACTTAATGAGCAACAATGATCAGTTTAGAATGATTACTTTAACTGGCTGCTCAACTTAACATGTTCGCAATAAGTCGTCAGTAATTTTTGATTTAGCGCTCAGTATGACACGAATCCAATGCCCACGTTAAGCTAGCACAATTTTCTATATTTTAACAATATTTGAGATACAAATAGATACGACAAAGCGTCCAACTAATCCAATTTATCCCAAAATATGTGATGCCATGCATTGTGCTTTATTTATAAGCTTTTACTAAATGACCACCAATGATCATTTTAACTTTCCGATAAAATTGAAATGTCTGCACTAAAACGTCTGTAAATTTTTTATTTACAGCTTTGAATGACACGAAACCAATGCCCACATTAAACTAGCTCAATTTTATATACTGTGCTAAACTTTAAGACTAAATATGCTTTGAAAAATACACCAACTAATAAAATATATGCAAAACTACGTAACGTCGTGCATTATGCTTCATTTGTAAGTGCTTGCTCAATGAGCACCAATGATCAGTTTAGAATGATCATTTTAATTTGCCGATCAACTTGACATGTATGCACTAAATCGTCAAGAACTTTTGATTTGTAGCTATAATGACACGAATCCAAGCCCACGTTAAGCTAGATTAATTTTCCATATTAAGACAAAATTTGAGACATAAATTGATACGACAAAGCGTCCAAGTAATCCAATCTATCAAAAAATGTGTGATGTCATGCATTATGCTTCATTTATAAGCCTTTACTCAATGAGCACCAATGATCAGAATAGAATAATCATATTAACTGGCCTATCAACTCGACATGTCCGTACTAAATCAACCATAACTTTTGTCTTAGAGCTCAGAATGACATGAATCCAATGTCCACGTTAAGCTATCTCAATTTGCTATACTTTGACAAAATTTGAGATAGAACTAGATATGATAAACCGTCCAAGTAATCTAGTATATCCAAAACTGTGTGATGCCATGCATTATTTTTCATTTATAAGCTTTTACTCAATGAGCACCAATGATCAGTATTGAATAATCATTTCATCTGGCCGATCAACTTGACATGTCTGCACTAAATCATACATCACTTTTGACTTATATCTCAGAATGACATGAATCGAACGCCCACGTTAAGCTAGTTCAATTTTCTATACTGAGACAAAGTTTGAGACAGATCTAGATATGAAGAAGTGTCGAAGTAATCAAATCTATCAAAACTGCATCATGCCATGCATTATGCTTCATTTGTAAGCCTTTACCCAATGAGCACCAATGATTAGTTTAGAATAATCATATTAACTGGCCAATCAACTTAACATGTCCGCACTAAACCTCCATACATTTTGATTTAGAGCTCAGAATGACACGAATCTTATGCACACATTAAGGTTGCTCAATTTTATATATTTTGACAAAATTTGAGAGTGAAATAGAGACGACAAAGCGTCCAAGTACTCAAATCTATCCCAAACTATGTGATGCCATGCTTTATGCTTCATTTATAAACCTTTACTCAATGAGCACCAATGATCAGTTTAGAATGATCAGTTTAACTGCCCGATCAACTAGACATGTCCGCACTAAATCGCCTATAACTTTTGATTTCGAGGTTATAATGACACAAATCCTATGTCCACATTAAGCTAGCTCAATTTTATATATTGTGACAAAATTTGAGATAGAATTAGGTACGACAAAGTGCCCATATAATCCACTTTATCCCAAACTGTGTGATGCCATGCAATATTTTTCATTTATAAGTTTTTACTCAATGAGCACCAATGATCAGTTTACAATGACTATTTTAACTGGCCAATCAACTTGACATGTCTGCACTAAATCATCCGTAAGTTTTGACTTATAGCTCAGAATGACACGAATCCAATGGCCACGTTAACCTAGTTCAATTTTCTATATTGAGACAAAGGTTTGAGACATATCTAGATACGACAATGTGTCCAAGTAATCAAATCTATCAAAAACTGCTTGATGACATGCATTATGCTTCATTTATAAGTCTTTATACTCAATGAGCACCAATGATCAGTTTAAAATAATCATATTCGTTGGCCGATCAACTTGACATGTCCGCAATAAATCTCCCGTAACTTTTGATTTAGAGCTCATAATGACACGAATCCAATGCCCCTGTTAAACTACCTCAATTTTATATTGTAACAAAATTTGAGAAAGAAATAGATACGAAGCGTCCAAAAAATCCAATCTATCTTTAACTGTGAGATGCCATGTATTATGCTTCATTTATAAACCTTTACTCAATGAGCACCAATGATCAGTTTAGAATGATCACTTTAACTAGCCGATCAACTTGACATGTCCGCACTAGATCCTCCGTAACATTTGATTTAGAGCTCATAACAACACGAATCCAATACCCACATTAACCTATCTCAATTTTTCTATATTGTGACAAAATTTAAGGCACATAGAGATACGACAAAGCATCCAAGTAATCCTGTCTATCCCAAACTGTGTAATACCATGCATTATTTTTCATTTGGCTTTTACTCAATGAGCACCAATGATCAGTTTAGAATGATCATTTTAACTGGCTGATCAACTTGACATGTCAGCACTAAATCATCCGTAACTTTTGACTTGTAGCTCAGAATGACACGAATCCAATGCCCACGCTAAGCTAGTTCAATTTTCTATATTGAGATAAAGTTTGAGACAGATCTAGATACGAAAAAGTGTCCAAGTAATCAAATTTATCAAAAATTGTGTGATGCCATGCATTATGCTTCATTTATAAGCCTTTATACTCAATGAGCACCAATGATCAGTTTAGAATGAGCATATAAACTGGCCGATCACCTTGACATGTCCTCACTAAATCTTTCGTAACTTTGGATTTAGAGCTTATAATGACACGAATCCAATTCCCACATTAAACTAGTTCAATTTTCTATATTATGACAATATTTGGGACAGAAATAGATACGACAAAGCGTCCAAGTAATCCAGTCTATCCCAAACTACGTGATGCCATGCATTATTTTTCATTTATAAGCTTTTACTCAATGAGCACCAATGATCCGTTTGAATGATCATTGTAACTGGCCGATCAACTTGACATGACTGCACTAAATCGTCCGTAACTTTTGACTTATAACTCAGTTTGACACAAATCCAACGCCCACGTTAAGCTTTGAGATAGATCTAAATACGACAAAGTGTCCAAGTAATCAAATCTATCAAAAACTATGTGATGCCATGCATTATGTTTCATTATAAGCCTTTAATTAATGAGCACCAATGATCAGTTTAGAATAATCATATTAACTGGCCAATCAACTTAACATGTCCACACTAAACCTTCCTAACTTTTGATTTAGAGATTAGAATGACCTGAATCCAATGCCCACATTAAGCTAGCTCAATTTTATATATTTTGACAAATTTTGAGACGGAAATAGAGACGACAAAGTATCCAAGTAATAAAATCTATCCCAAACTATGTGATGCCATGCTTTATGCTTCATTTATAAGCCTTACTTAATTAGCACAAATAATCAGATTAGAATGATCACTTTAATTGGCCGATCAACTTGACATGTCCGCACTAAAACGTCAGTAACTATTGATTTAGACCTCATAATGACACGAATGAAATGCCCACGTTAAGCAAGCTCTATTTTCTATATTGTGACACAATTTAAGATAGAAATATAAACGAAAAAGTGTCCAAGTAATTCAATTTATCCAAAAATGCGAGATGTATTGCTTTATGCTTCATATATAAGCCTTTACTCGATGAGCACTAATGATTAGTTTAGAATGATCATTTTAACTAGACGATCAACTTGACATGTCGCCACTAAATCGTCCGTAACATTTGATTTATTGCTCCAAATGACCCGAATCAATGCCCACGTAAACCTAGCTTAATTTTCTATATTTTAACAAAACTTGAGACAAAATAGAGACGCCAAACCATCCAAGTAATCAAATCTATCCCGAACTACGTGATGTCATGCTTTATGTTTCATTCATAAGACTTTATTTAATGAGCCCCAATGAGCAGTTTAGAATGATCACTTTAACTGGCCGATCAACTTGACATGTCTGCACTAAATCATCCGTAACTTTTGATTTAGATATCAGAATGACACGAATGTAATGCCCACGTTAAGCTAGCTTAATTTTCTATATTGTGACAAAATTTGAGACAAAATAGATACGAAAAAATGTCTAAGTAATCCAGTCTATCCAAAACTGCGTGATGTCATGCATTATGCTTCATTTATAAGCATTTACTCAATGAGCACCAATGATCAGGTTAGAATAATCATATTAACTGGCTGATAACCTTGACATGTCCGCAATAAATTGTTCATAACTTTTGATTTAGAGCCCAGAATGATACGAATCCAATGCCCACGTTAGGCTAGCTGAATTTTCTATATTTTGACAAAATTTGAGATAAAAATAGGGAAGACAAAGCGTACAAGTAATCAAATCTATCCCAAACTACGTGATGCAATGCTTTATACTTCATTTATATCCCAAACTACGTGATTCAATACTGAGACAAAATTAAAGTCAGAAATAGATACGAAAAAACGTCCAAGTAATCCAATATATCCAAAACTGCGTGATGTCATGCATTATGCTTCATTTATAAGCTTTTACTCGATGAACACCAATGATCAGATTAGAATGATCATATTAACTGGCCGATCAACTTGAAATGTCCGCACTAAATCGTCTGTAACTTTTAATTTAGGGCTCATAATAACACGAATCCAATGCTTACATTAAGCTAATTCAGTTTATTATATTGTGACAAAATTTGAGACAAAAATGGAGACGACAAAGCGTGCAAGTAATTTAATCTATCCCAAACAGTGTGGTGCCATGCATTATGCTTCATTTATAAGCTTTTACTCAATCAGCAGCAATGATTAGTTTTGAATGATAATTTTAACTGGCGAATCAACTTGATATTTCGCACTAAATCATCCATAACTTTTGATTTTCATCTCAAAATGACACGAATCCAATGCCCACGTTAAGCTAGCTCAATTTTCTATATTGTGATAAAATTTAGGACTAAAATTGCTACGACAACTCCTGCAAGTAATCAAATATATCCAAAAATGTGTGATGTCATGCCTTATGCTTCATTTATAAACCTTTACTCAATGAGCACCAAGGATCAGTTTAGAATGATCATTTTAACTAAATCATCCGTAACTTTTGATTTTTAGCTCATAATGACAAGAATCCAATGCCCATGTTAACCTAGTTCAAATTTCTATATTGAGACAAAATTTGAGAAACTAATAGATACGACAAAGCATACAAGTAATCCAATCTATATCAAACTGTGTGATGCAATGCATTATGCTTCGTTTGTAAGCCTTTACTCAATGAGCACCAATGATCAGTTTAAAATGATCATTTTAACTGGCCAATCAACTTGACATGTCTACAGTAAATCGCACTTAACTTTGGATTTATATCTCAGAATGACACGAATCCAATGCCCACATTAAGCTAGTTCAAATTTCTATATTGAGACAACATTTGAGACAAAAATGGATACGAAAAAGCATCCAAGTAATCCAATCTATCCAAAACTGCGTGATGTCATGCACTATGGTTCATTTATAAGCTTTTATTCAATAAGCACAAATGATCAGTTTTGAATTATAATTTTAACTGGCCAATCAACATGACATATCCGCACTAAATCGTTTGTAACTTTTGATTTATAGCTCAAAATGACATGAATCCAATGCCCACGTTAAGCTAGTTCAAATTTCTATATTAAGAAGAAATTTGAGACAGAAATAGATACGACAAAGCGTCCAATTAATCCAATATATTCAAAACTGCGTGATGTCATGCATCATGCTTCTTTTATACTCTTTTACTCAATTATGACCAATGAGCAGTTTAGAATGATCATATTAACGGCTGATCAACGTGACATGTCCCCACTAAATCATTTGTAACTTCTAATTTAGAGCTCAGAATAACACGAATCCAATGCTCATGTTAAGCTAGCTCAGTTTATTATTTTGTGACAAAATTCTAGATAGAAATTGAGACGACAAAGCATCCAAGTAATCCAATATATCCAAAACTGCGTGATGCCATGCATTATAGTTCATTTATAAACTTTTATTCAATAAGCACCAATGATCAGTTTTGAATGATAATTTTAACTCGCCAATCAACTTAACATGAATGGACTAAATTGTCCGTAACTTTTGATTTATAGCTCCGAATGACACGAATCCAATGCCCACGTTAGGCTAGTTCAAATTTCTATATTAAGACAAAATTTTAGACAGAAATAGGAACGACAAAGCATCCAATTAATCCAATATATCGAAAACTGCGTGATGTCATGCATTATGCTTTTTTATAATCTTTTACTCAATGAGGACCAATGATCAGTTTAGAATGATCATATTAACGGCTGATCAACTTGGCATGTCCCCACTAAATTGGCTGTAACTTCTAATTTAGAGCTCAGAATAACACGAATCCAATGCTCACGTTAAGCTAGCTCAGTTTATTATATTGTGACAAAATTTTAGACTAAAATGGAGACGACAAAGCGTCCATGTAATCCAATCTATCCCAAACTGTGTGATGCCATGCATTATGCTTCATTTATAAGGTTTTACTTAATAAGCACCAATGATTAGTTTTGAATGATAATTTTAACTGGCCAATCAACTTTACATGTCCCCTCTAAATCATGTGTAATTTTTGATTGATAGCTCAGAATGACACGCATTAAATGCCCACGTTAAGCTAGTTCAAATTTCTATATTGAGACGAAATTTGAGACCGAAATAGATACTAAAAAGCATCCAAGTTATCAAATATATCCAAAAAACATGATGTCATGCATTATGCTTCATTTATAAGGCTTGACTCAAAAAACACCAATGATCAGTTTAGAATGATCATATTAACTAGCCGATCAACTTGTCATGTTTGCTCTAAATGTCTATAACTTTTGATTTAATGTTCTGAATGACACGAATCCAATTTCCACGTTAAGCTTGCTCAATTTTCTATATTGTGACAAAATTTAAGACATAAACAGATATGAAAAAGCGCCCAAGTAATCCAATTTATCCCAAACTGAGGGATGCCATGCATTATGCTCATTTATAATCCTTTACTCAATGAGCACCAATGATCAGTTTTTAATAATCATATTAACTGGTCGATCCACCTGACAAGTCTGCACTAAATCATCAGTAAATTTGGATTTAGGGCTCAGAATGAGACGAATCCAATGCCCGCGTTATCCTAGATCAATTTTCTATATTTTGACAAAATTTAAGACTAAATTTGTTTCGAAAAGTCCTCCAAGTAATCAAATCTATCCAAAAAAGTGTGATGTCATGCATTATACTTCATTTATAAGCCTTTACTCAATGAGCACCAATGAATAGTTTAAAATGATCAATTTAACTGGCCGATCAATTTGACGTATCTGCACTAAATCGTCCGTATCTTTTGATTTATAGCTCATAACGACAGAAATCCAATGCCCACATTAAGCTAAGTTAATTTTCTATATTGTTACAAAATTTAAGACAGAAATAAATACGAAAAAGCGTCCAAGTAATCCAATATATCCAAAATTGTGAGATGCCATGCATTCCTTTACTCAATGAGCACCAAAGATCAGTTTGAGTGATCATTTTAACTGGACGATCATCTTGACATGCCTGCGATACATCGTCCGTAACTTTTGATTTATAGCTTAGAATGACACGAATCCAATGCCCATGTTAAACTAGTTCAATTTTCTATATTATGACAAAATTTGAGACATTAATAGATACGAAAAAGTGTACAAGTAATCCAATCTATCCAACTGCGTGATGCAATGCATTACTCTACATTTATAAGCTTTTACTCCATGAGGACCAATGATAAGTTAAGACTAATCATTTTATCTGGCCGATCAACTTGACATGGCTGCACTAAATCATTCGTAACTTCTGATTTAGAGCTCAAAAACACACGAATCCAATGCCCACGTTAAACTAGCTAAATTTTCTACAGTGTGGAAAAATTTGAAAAATAAATAGTTACGACAAAGCGTCCAAGTAATCCAATCTATCCCAAACTGTGTGATGCCATGCATTATTCTTCATTTATAATCTTTTACTCCATGAGCACCAATGATAAGTTAAGAATGATCATTTTAACTGACCGATAAACTTGACATTGCTACACTAAATCGTCCGCAGCTTTTGATTTAGAGCTCTGAAACACACGAATCCAATACCCACGTTAACCTAGCTAAATTTTCTATTGTGTAACAAAATTTGAGACAGAAATAGATATGAAAAAGCGTTCAAGTAATCCAATCTATCCATAACTATGTAATGCCATGCATTATGCTTCATTTCTAAGGCTTTACTCAATGAGCACCAATAATCAGTTTAAAATGATCACTTTAATTGGCCGATCAACTTGACATGTGTGCACTAAATCGTCTGTAACTTTTGATTTAGATCTCTGAATGACCCGAATCCAATGTCCACATTAATCTAGTTCAATTTTCTATATTGTGACAAAATTTGAGACAGAACTAGATACGACAAAGGGTCCAAGTAATCCAATCTATTCCAAACTGCATGATGCCATGGATTATGCTTCATTTATAAGCATCTACTCAATGATTACCAATGATCAGTTTTGAGTAATCATATTAACTGGTCAATCCACTTGACGTGTCGGCACTGAATCGTTCGCAAAATCTGATTTAGAGCTCAGAATGACACGAATCTAATGCCCACGTTAAGATAGCTCAATTTTCTATATTTTGAAAAACTTTAAGACTAAATTTGCTTCACAAAGTCCTCCAAGTAATCAAATCTATCCAAAATTTTATGATGTCATGCATTATGCTTCATTATTAAGCCATTACTCAATGAGCACCAATGATCAGTTTAAAATGATCATTCTAACTGGTCGATCAACTTGAGATATCTGCACTAAATTGTCCGTAACTTTTGATTAATAGCTCATAATGACAAAAATCCAATGCCCACGTTAAACTAGCTCAGTTATCTATATTGTGACAAAATTTAAAGTAGAAATAGATACGACAAAGCATCCAAGTATTCCAATCTATCCCAAACTGCGTGATGCCATGCATTATGCTTCATTTATAAGCCTTCACTCAATGAGCCCCAATGATCAGTTTAGAATAATCATATTAATGGGGCGATCAACTTGACATGTCCGCACTAAATTGTCCGTAACTTTTGATTTATAGCTCAAAATGACACTAATCCAATGCCCACGTTAAGCTAGCTCTATTTTCTAGATTGAGGAAAATTGAGATAGAAATAGATTCAACAACGTGTCCAAATAATCCAATCTATCCCAAACTGTGTGATGTCATGCATTATGCTTAATAGATAAACCTTTACTCAATGAGGACCAATGATAATTTTAGAATGATCATTTCAACTGGCCAATCAACTTGACATGGCTAAAATAAATTGTCTGTAACTTTTGATTTATAGCTCAGAATGACACGAATCCAATGCCCATGTTAAGCTAGATATATTTTCTATATTACGATAAATTTGAGACAAAACTAGATACGAAAAAGCGTCGAAGTAATCCAATCTATCCTAAACTGCGTGATGACATAGATTATGCTTCATTTATAAGCGTTTACTAAATGGTTACCAATGATCAATTTAGAATAGTAATATTAAATGGTAGATCAGCTTGACATGTATTTACTAAATAATCTGTAAATTTTGATTTAGAACTCTGAATGACACAAATCAATATCCATGTTTTAGCTCAATTTTCAATATTTTGACAAAACTTGATACCGAACTAGATATTACAAAGCGTCCAAGTAATCCAATCTATCCAAAACTGCGAGATGCCATGCATTATGTTTCATTTATAAACCTTTACACAATGAGCACCAATGATCAGTTTAGAATGATCATTTTAACTGGCTGTTCAACTTGACATTTCTGCACTAAATCGACTGTAACTTTTGAAATATAGCTTAGATTGACACGAATCCAATGCACACATTAAACTATTTCAATTTTCTATTTTACGACAAAATTTGAGACAAAATTAGATTCGAAAAAGCGTCTAAGAATTCCAATCTATCTCAAACTGCGTGATACCATGCATTATGCTTCATTTATAAGCCTTTACTCAATGAGCACCAATGATCAGTTTAGAATAATCATATTAACAGGCCGATTAACTTGACATGTCTGCACTAAATGTCCATAACGTTTGATTTATAGCTCAAAATGACAGGAATCCAATGCCAACGTTTTAGCTCAATTTTCAATATTTTGACAATATTTGAGACCAAACTAGATACGACAAAGTGTTCAAATAATTCAATCTATCCCAAACAGCGTGATGCAATAGATTATGCTTTATTTATAAGCCTTTACTCAATGAGTACCAGTGATCAGTTTTGAATAATCATATTAACTTGTCGATCCACTTGACATGTCCGCACTAAATCGTCTATAAATTTTGATTTAGAGGCCAGAATGACACGAATCCTATGCCCACGTTAATCTAGCTCAATTTTCAATATTTTGGCAAAATTTAAGACCAAATTTGCTTCGAAAAGTCCTCCAAGTAATCAAATCTATCTAAAACTGTGTGATGTCATGCATTATACTCCATTTCTAAGCCTTTACCCAATGTGTACCTATGATCAGTTTGGAATAATCATAATAAAAGGTCGATCCACTTGTCAAGTCCGCACTAAATCGTCCGTAAATTTTGATTTAGAGCTCATAATGACACGAATACAATGTCCACGTTAAGCTAGTTCAATTTTCTATTTTTTGACAAAATTTAAGACTAAATTTACTTCGAAAAGTCTTCCAAATAATCAAATCTATCCCAAACTGTGTGATGTCATGCATTATGTTTCATTTATAAGCCTTTACTCAATGAGCACCAATGATCAGTTTAAAATGATTGTTCAAACTGGCCGATCAATTTGACATATCTACACTAAATCGTACGTAACTTTTGACTTATAGCTCATAATGGCATAAATCAAATGCCCATGTTACGCAAGCTCAATTTTTTATATTGTGACAAAATTTAAGACAGAAGTAGATATGACAAAGCATCCAAGTAATCAAATCTTTCCCGAACTACGAAATGCCATGCATTCCTTTACTCAATAAGCACCAATGATCAGTTTAGAGTGATCATTTTAAGTGGCCGATAAACTTCACATTTCTGCACTAAAGGGTTCGTAACTTTTGATTTATAGCTTATAATGACACCAATCCAATGCCCACGTTAAAATAGTTCAATTTTCTATATTGTGACAAAATTTGAGAAAATACTAGATACGACAAAGCATCCAAGTATTACAATCTATCCCAAATTGTGTAATGCCATGCATTATGCTTCATTTATAAGCCTTCACTCAATGAGCACCAATTATTAGTTTAGATTGATCATATTAACTGGCCGATAAACATGATATATCCGCACTAAATCGTCTGTAACTTTTGATTTATAGCTCAAAATGACACGAATGCAATGCCCACGTTAAGCTAGCCTAATTTTCTATATTGAGAAAAAATTGAGACCGAAATAGAAACGGCAAAGTGTCTAAGTAATCCAATCTATCCCAAACTGCATGTTTTCATGCATTATAATTCATTTATAAACCTTTACTCAATGATCACCAAGGATCAGTTTAGAATGATCATTTTAACTGGCCGATCAACTTGACATGGCTACATTAAATGGTCTGTAACTTTTGATTTATAGCTTAGAATGACACGAATCCCATGCCCATTGTTAAGCTAAATCTATTTTCTATATTGTGAGAAAATTGAGACAGAACTAGATATGAAAAAGCATCCAAGTAATCCAATCTATCCCGAACCACGCATGCCATAGATTATGCTTCATTTATAAGCGTTTACTAATTGAGTACCAATGATCAATTTAGAATAACTGGTTGATCAACTTGACATGTACGCACTAAATCATCCGTAAATTTTGATTTAGAGCACCGAATGACACTAATACAACACCCACGTTTTAGCTCAATTTTAATACTTTGAACAAATTTGAGATATAACTAGATATAACAGAGCGTCCAAGTAATCCAATCTCTCAAAAACTGCAAGATTCCATGCATTATGTTTCATTTATAAAAATTTACACAATGAGCACCAATGATCAATTTAGAGTGATCATTTTAAGTGGCCGATCAACTTGACATTTTTGCACTAAATTTTCCGTACCTTTTGATTTGTAGCTTTGAATGACACGAATCCAATGCCCATGTTAAACTAGTTCAATTTTCTATTTTATGACAAAATTTGAGACAAAACTAGATACGACAAAGCATTGAAGTTTTCCAATATATCTCAAACTGCGTGATGCCATGCATTATGCTTCATTTATAAGCCTTCACTAAATGAGCACCAATGATCAGTTTAGAATAATCATATTAACTGGCCGATCAACTTGACATATACGCACAAAATCATCCATAACTTTTGATTTATAGATCAAAATGAAACGAGTCCAATGCCCACGTTAAGCTAGCTCAATTTTTTATATTGAGACAAAAATGAGACAGAAATAGATTCCAAAAAGCATCCAAGTAATCCAATGTATCCCAAACTGCGTGATGCCATGCATTATGCTTCATTTATAAGCTTTTACTCAATGAACACCAATGATCAGTTATCTATGATCATTTTAACTGACTGACCAATTTGACATTTCTGCACTAAATTGTCCGTAACCTTTGATTTATAGCTCAAAAGGATACGAATCCAATGCCCATATTAAGCTAGTTCAATTCTCTATATTGAGTCAAAAAATGAGACATATATAGATACGACAAAGCATCCAAGTTATCCAAGCTATCCAAAAATGCGTGATATCATTATTATGCTTCATTTATAACCATTTACTCAATGAGCACTAATGATCATATTAACTGGCCGTTACACTTGATATTTTTGCACAAAATTGTCCGTAAATTTTGATTTAGAGCTCAGAATGACATTAATCCAATGCCCACGTAAAGGTAGCTCGAATTTGAGACCGAAATAGATACGACAATGCGTCCAAGTAATCCAATATATCCCAAACTGGATGATGTCATGCATTATTATTCATTTATAAGCTTTGACTCAATGAGCACCAATGATCAGTGTGGAATGATCATTTTAACTGGCCGATCAACTTAACATGGTTGCACTAAATTATCCGTAACTTTTGATTTATAGCTCAGAATGATATGAATCCAATGCCCACGTTAAGCTAGTTATTTTTCTATATCGTGATAAAATATGAGACAAAACTAGATATGACAAAGCGTTCAAGTAATCCAATCTATCCCAAATCGCATGATGCCATGCATCCCGCAATCAGTTTAGTATAATCATATCAACTGGCCAATCCACTTGATATGTCTGCACTAAATGGTACGTCAGTTTTGATTTAGTGCTCAGAATGACACAAATCCAATGCCCACATTAAGCTAGGTCAATTTTCTATATTTTGACAAAATTTGAGACATAACTAGATACAACAAAATGTCCAAGTAGTCCAATCTATCCAAAACGGCGTGATGCCATGCATTATGTTTCATTTATAAGCCTTTACTCAATGAGTACCAATGATCAGTTTTGAATAATCATATTAACTCGCCGATCCACTTGACATGCCAACACTAATTCGTCCGTAAATTTTGCTTCAGAACTCAGAATGACACGAATCCAATGGCCATGTTAACCTATCTCAATTTTCTATAATTTGACAAAATTTGAGGCAGAAATAGAGACGACAAAGCATCCAGGTAATCGAATCTGTCCAAACTACTTGATACAATGTTTTATGCTTCATTTAAAAGCCTGCACTTAATGAGCACCAATGATCAGTTTAGAATGATCACTTAACTGGCCGATCGACTTCACATGTCCACACTAGATCGTCCTGTAACTTTTGTTATAGAGTTCGCAATGACACGAATCCAATATCCACGTTAATGTAGCTCAAATTTCTATATATTGACAAAATTTGAGATAGAAATAGAGACGAAAAGGCGTCCAAGTAATCCAATCTATCCCAAACTGCGTGATGCCATGCTTTATGCTTCATTTATAAGCCTTTACTTAATGAGCACAAGTGATAAGTTTAGAATGATCACTTTAACTCGCTGATCACCTTGACATGTACGCACTAAATCGTCCATAACTTTTGATGTAGAGCTCAGAAACACACGAATCCAATGCGCACATTAATCTAGCTCAATTTTCTATATTGTAACAAAATTAAAGACACAACTGGATACTACAAATCATCCAAGTTATCCAATTTAACCCAAACCGCATGATGCCATGCATTATGCTTCATTTAAAATCCTTTCCACAATGCATACCAATGATTAGTTAGAATAATCATATTAACTAGCCGATCCACTTGACATGTCCGCACTAAATCATCTGTAAATTTTGATTTAGAGCTCAGAATGACACGAATCCAATGCCCACGTTAATCAAGACCAAATTTCTATATTTTGACAAAACTTTTATACAGAACTAGATACAGCAAAGCATCCAAGTAATCCAACCTCTCTCAAACCGCGTGACGCCATGCATTATCTTTTGTTTATAAGCCTTTACTCAATGAGTACCAATGATTAGTTTTGATTAATCATATTACCTGGCCGATCCACTTTACATGTCCAAACCAAATCGTCCGTAAATTTTGATTTAGACATCATAATGATACGAATCCAATGCCCACGTTAAGCTAGCTCAATTTTCAATATTGTGACAAAATTTGAGGCAGAAATAGATACGACAAAGCGTTCAAGTAATCCAATCTATCATGGACTGCGTGATGCTATGCATTTAACTTCATTTATAAGTCTTTATTCAATGAGCACCAGTGATCAGTTTAGAATGATCATTTTAACTGGCTGATCCACTTGACATGGTTGCATTAAATCGTTCGTAACTTTTTTTATAGCTTAGAATGACATGAATCCAATGCCCACGTTAAGCTAGTTCAATTTTCTATATTGTTACAAAATTTGAGTCACAATTAGATACGACAAAGCATCGAAGTACACTACAAGAAAGCATCAAATTCCTGACGGTGAATTTCGTCGACAATTCATCAGGAATAGCAATTCCCGATGGTCGTTGGGACTATTTCATCGGAAATCAATTTCCATCAGAAACGGATCAGGAATTCCCGATGGTTTGGGGATAAATGTCACCATCGGAAACTTCCGACGGATGGACGATGGGTTCAAGCCATCGGCAAATACCGATGGATATTCGATGGATTTATTCCGTTGAAAATTCCCGATGTATTTGCGATGGATTTAGTCAGTCCAGCCGTCAAAGTTTTCCGATGATAGTTGCTGTTGAGAATGTGAACCGATGGTGTATCTCGATGGTTTTCACCCATCGAGAGTTAACCAACGTCATCGCGATGAAATTGTATTTCCAATGGAACCACCATTTTTTCTTTTAGTTGTGCATTCTCCTCATTTATAGCCCCAGATGTTGCACCACCTGTATCTGCAATTCTCCCGAGTCCTGGATAACTACACTCAGAAAATAGTACTTCCTGTAAAAACAAAAAAATATTATTAAAAGGGTATTATAATATTAAATATAAAAATAAATAAAAAGAAAAATCAAACTTACATCAAGAACCAAACGGTTAATCTCAGAACGAGGCAATTCGGTGACCGAATTTGAAGAACCAACTTGAGACTACTGAATTAAAATATCACTTTTTTCTTTTTTTCTTTTTCGATAATATCACTAACAAGACCATCTTGGATGCGACCAATCTTTTTGTTCGTGTGGACGCCTCGAGAAGTTGCAAGTGATCTGGAGGTGCTCCAATTCTTGTGCCTAAAAGTAAAAAAATTCTAAATTAATAATTTAAAAGTTTTCAAATAATAATAAAGAAAATTAATATAATAATTAATTTACCATTTGATCGGCTCGTCTCAGAAAATTAGTCGATCCGGCATTGTGAATGTAAATGCCTTTGCCTCCTCGGTCGCTCTTCCGGTTTCCTGAATTAGTCCTCGAGATGACCTCAGCGCAGGAAGATTCCCAATAACAAATAAAGTTGTTTTAAACTGACTCATTCAACCCTCTTGGTTTGTCTTTTCCCATTTTCCATTTTTGCTTCCACTCGTTCATGTGGCGGGAAAATTGTACTACAACCTCTTTTCCAAAAGCTTCTTCCACCAATTTTGTGTTCATGGGATCCCATGTAAATTCTTGCTGCAAAATTTACATATATATTACTAAAAAATAATATCAAAAATTATTTAAAACAATTATATATTTAAAAATAAATTAACATATCCCAAACATCCTTAACCAAATCTGACGTTATTCGTATGTCATATCTCTAAATTTTCTATATGGTTTGTTCAAAAGAGAATGAAGCATCTTTAATATAGATTTTCTTATTACATTGTTTGAAATATCAAACATACGAATTTTTATTACAATAGCGTTAAAATATTTATTTTAAATATAATTATAAAAAATTTAATTTACCATATCGAATTTTCTTGGCACCTCGGATCGAGAAAAGTAAGAAGTTCACGACCAGGCTGCTGAACCAATTCTTCAATTGTCATTGGTCGAAAAGAATCATTTACAGATTTTGAAACTTGAGTTGGTATACAACTCGGAGTAGACGACTCACCACGTCTTTGGATTGTGATATTTTATCAATCTATCTACATTTATTATTTACCATTTTCTCTTCGAAATATTAAATTATTTAAAATAATAATCAATTATTTTTATTTTCATATTTTGACAAAATCAACGTCTATTTTTTGGAGTAATATCATACTATTATTTGATACAATATCATAAAATAAAAAATATTAATGCTATTTGAGATAAAATAATAATTTTATTTAAGTAATTTTTTATATTTATTAGGCCCATGTATACGCGAATTATAATTTAATACTTTATAGTCATTAATAAAAATAAAAAAGTTAAAAAAAAATTAAATAGTGATGATACATTAACAAGAATCCACAAATAAAAATATTTGGTTTGATGTTATAGTTTTTGTAAACTAAAAGAGTTATTAATTTATAGATAAATTATTTATCATAATACTATATACATATTACATGGAATATTACATGGAGACATATATGAACATTACATCTCAGTTGAAAAATCTATCTTGTTCTTGTAATTAGAGGGATGAAATTCATATTTTGTTATTTCTTGTTGTTGTGAAATAATCATGAAGCGATAAACTTGTAAAAGTAAAAGATAAACCATTTGCACAAGAATTGACTCCATAAATTGTAAAAGAAAAGCACTTTTAAGTAGAAGATCGTAAGGCAAAAATGATTCAAAACTTTGACCTTCAAGAACCCTCGTTCAGCACAAGTTAGATGACATGAACATCATTCACACAACTACATGAAACTAGTGAGACCAAACCAAAACAAATCTCACAAACTATGTAGCATTAATTTTTCAATTAGGGTTTCTATTAAAAAAACCTGAATCAGTTATTAAAGAAGCCAGAGCCAAAACAATTCACTCTACGCAATTCATCGACATTGCTAATATGGCCATTAGCAAATCGGAGACTGGTCTTTTCAAATACTCTAAACAATTTCACCCTTTCTCACAATCCAAACAACAAATAAAAGTAGAAAAAACCAAAATTTCTCCGTTTGTGTATCGGTAGGAACAAAAACAATAGTTCAGTTAAAAAGTGTCTAGAAATTGTTCTGTTTAAACAAAAATCAACTTTAACAGTCTGCAAGTTAACACCAAAATCTCCGAATTCGAAAACACTGCAAGTTTAACACCAAAATCTAAACAATTTAACACCAAAACAAAACCAATCTGTTTTTGGTAACCAAAATAGAATTGCTAGAGGGGGAAAACTTACATGAATAGCGACGACAACAAAGGAGGTGTGGAAAGCCGGTTTCCGGCGATCACAGCGGCGGGAGGCGAAGAGGCAGTGAAGGAGAAGAAATGCGAGAGAGAAAGTGGAGATTGGGATCGTAGGTTATATTATATATTTCCCACGGTAATTTCCGTTGGGAATCCGTCGGAACATTAATAAATATTTTCACGAAAACCCGCGTTGGTAATTACGTCTCCCGCATATTATATAGGACCGTCGGAATTCTATCGGATTTCCGATGGACTACTTTACCCGTGAATGTTTTCCAAATAGTCTGCACACATTGCAAATACGTTTTTGATGGTTTCCCGATGGCTTTCCGATGGAATTACCAACTCCGTCAAAAATCTGTCGGTTACAGAAATTAATATTTCGAAAAATATTTTTATATAATTAAAGTATAGAAATCCGTCGGAAGGACATTTAAAATTTTAGAAAAGATAATTTATATATAATTAAAGTATGGAAAAAATAAAACATTATTATCATAAATTTAATATGAATCTGATTAATATTCCGAATTAGCTGAATTTTCTTCCTCAAACTCGCCAATTTCTTCTTCTGAATCTTGAAACATGTTGAAATCTCCGTTCGTGGTGTCATCAACAACAAGGTTAACTTCAAGAGAAGTGTCTATTGAACCTAAGTTACCAATTGTGCTTTGTTGCATAGGGTCTTGTTCGGTAATACCACATACCATTCCTCTAGGATGTATTAAGGTCACTGTAATCCAACTATCTTGTTTGTTCCTCACACGAGGATATCGAATATAACAAACCTGGTCCGCTTGTGATGCAAGTATAAAAAGATCATATTTTCGATGTTTCTTACGAGAGTGGACAGATGTAACACCAAATTCTTCTTGACATTGACCCATGACAGGGTCATACCAGCCACATTAGAACACAATAAACCTCAAATCAATCATTCTTTGATAGTGAACTTCTAATATTTCACGAAGAACACCGTTGTATACAATTTCTCCCAATTGAGATGATACACCATAATTACAAGTTGTTTGTGAGTTTCCTTCGCGATGACTCTTAAAAGCATATCCACGATTGGAGTACATTGGATAAGATTTTGCAGCCGATGTAGGACCACTCACCAACTCAACTAACCATGTGGGAAACGTTATCACCCTAGAAGGACATGTAGTAACCTACAAAATAATTGAATGTAGTGAATTATATATATATATATATATATAGGAAACTATTATTGAAAATTACATAATTTTGGTAACACTAACATAAAAATGCAACCATCTTGCAAATTTGCTTTTTTAAGTTCGACCAACTCATTCTCTGTGTAATCTGAATAATGAACACGTATTTGTTCCATATATATCCTATTAATTATGAAAAAAATAATTAATAATAAATTATAATAACAATAAAAAAGAAAATTTAATTGAATGTATCTTTCATATTCCAAAACGTCATTGCAATTTGTCAAAATATACAAATGCAAGTGATTGTATTCCTTTTCTGGTAGGCGTCGCGTCTTCCTTTTTCCACTTAAACGTCCAATTTGTGCAAATACTTCTAGCACATACACTAGATAGCTTGGTTTTTCTCCTCCTTCATCATGTCGTGCAGGTCGTCTATTTTTTGTTTGGACTTGCGATGGAAAATAGTAGCTAGGGAAATTAGATGTTTTTTTCATTAATACTTTGTGTGACAATTGAACCTTCAACCGTGGCAAGATTTTTAACTTTTTTCTTTAGGTGGAACATATATCTTTCAAAAAGATACATCCATCGGAGCTGAACAGGTCCTCCAAGCGCTACTTCTCTATGGAGTTGAATAGGAAGATGCTCCATAACATCAAAAAATGCTGGTGGAAATATTTTCTCCAGGTTACAAATGAGAACCGGTATTTTTTCCTCCAAATTTTGGTTATCGTCTGCAGTAAGTGATCTTGTACATAAATCTCGGAAAAAGGACCTATCCCTACATAAAAAAGTTAATATCATATAATATATGAAATTATGATTATTTATATATAAAATAATGGAAACGTACCAGCAATTGCTCCGTGGACGTTTTTAGGCAGAAAATCGCTAAAGGCAAATGGGAATAGTGTTTGCATGACAACATGACAATCATAACTTTTCATCCCTGAAAATTTGCCTTCAATAGTATCAACACAATTACGAAGATTAGATACATATCCATCTGGAAATTTGACACTATGTTTAATCCAGTCAAAGAATTCGTCTTTTGCATGCCCATTCAACCGGAATGCGGGAGACAATGATTTTCCATTTGACATTACATGTAGTTCCTTCCGGGAACAAATATCCGGCAAATCCAATCTAGCTTTCAAATTATCTTTTGTTTTTCCTTGCACATTTAGAACGGTATTCATTATGTTGTCGAAAACATTCTTCTCAATGTGCATAACATCTAGATTATGGCGCAACAAATGGTCCTTCCAATATGGTAAATCTCAAAAAATGATCTTCTTGTGCCAATTATGGTATTCGCCACAACCATCAACAGGGTAATGTCCGTTACCTCCACATGAAGCCTTTCTCTCAGCACCAAAATCTCTAAGTTGAGTCATCATATAATTCCCGTCAAGAATAGGAGGTGGACCATCAATTTTTTTTTTCCTAAACAATGTCGTGCTCCAGCGATATGGATGATCCTTGTGGTAGAAATCAATGATGACAATCGAACCAACTAGTCTTTCGTTCGTGTTTCAGTTGGAACGCATCAGTATTATCTTGACAATATGGGCATGCTAATCTTCCATACGTCGACCATCCTGATAAAAACATACCATATGCTGGAAAATCACTTATGGTCCACATAAGTACTGCTCGCATCAAGAAGTTCTGTTGGTTGGAAATATCGAATGCTTCGACACCATTTTCTCACAATATTTATTAACTCATGAATTAGTGGCTGCAAGAAAATATCAAGCGATAGTTTAGGATGCTCTGGACCGGTGATGAGAATTGTTAAAAACAAAAACTCTCGTTTCATGCACAACGAAGGAGGCAAATTATAAGGTGTCACGATAACTGGCCACAACGAGTATTGCCTCCCATGCTTCTCAAAAGGGTTGAATCCATCTTTAGATAACCCAAGTATACGCTCCTAAGCTCATATGCAAAACTAGGATAAACCTGTTTAAAATGTTTCCATGCTTCTGCATCCGAGGGATGCACAATTTTTCCATTTGAATTATGTTCTGCATGCCATCTCAAAGGTTTTGCCATGTGTTCAGAGTGATATAACCTCTTTAACCTCTCTGTTAATGGCAAATACCACATCCGTTTATGCAGAATAGGTACTCTGCCGCTTGTCTCTTGAAATCGAAGTTTGTGACAAAATCGGCACTTCATACGGTTTTCATCATTTCTCCAATAGATCATGCAGTTGTCAATACATATATCGATCATTTGATACGGCAATCCAAGACCAGCTACAAGTTTTTGAACTTCGTAATAGGAAGCAGGTGCAATATTATATTCAGGTAATATATCTCTAACAAAATCAGCTATTGCATTCACACAATTTTCAGCCAAGTTGAAATCCATCTTTATCGTCATCAACCTGCTTGCAGCAGTTAAAGGCGATAATTCATCTCTACATCCTTTATACAAAGGCTGCTTGGATGCATCTAACATATCAAAAAATTTCCGGGCTTCCAAATTAGGTTCCTCAATTCTACTCCTATCTTCAATATCCGATGCTCTTTGTTCACGAAATGCATCATTCACCATATTAACAGAACATCCGTTTATATCAGCTTGGGATGCCGGTTCCTCTATCCTAACATTAGTACTATCTAACCTTTTTGAAGTACTAGCATAATATTGCATCGTTGCATCAATTTCTCCATGTGAATACCAAATTTTGTAACGCAGCATAAATCCAGTCCTATACAAATGATTACGTACTTCTCTAACAGAGATTAATCTATGATTTCGACATTTAATACACGGACAATACATTTTATCGTATTCCGATGTCATTCTATTTTTTGATGCAAATGTCATGAACTCTTCAACACCTTGTGCATATTCATCCATTAATTCCCCTGTTGTGGAATCATACCGAGTTTTATCCATCCAAGATCGAAAATAATCATAAGAACCTGAAGAAGACATTTTCTTAAGATTTTTTGTTCTAGTGAAATTGTGAAGGACCAGAGCGTATTTATATTGAAAATTAGAAGATTATCACGAATTTTTAACAGATTATTACGAATTTTTAACAGATTATTATGAATTTTTAACAGATAATCATAAATTTTAAATAGATTATTCTTAAGAATATTCCTCTTTCCGACAGATTTCCAACGATTGCAGACCACTGCTGGATATTTCCGATGACGAACCGATGATACTGGATATCAGCCCACAGATATATTCCGGACGGATTCCAGATGGATAGTAAAAACCACATTCCATCGGGAAATTGTAGGAAAAAACTGATGGCTTATATTTTGTCAGTAATGTTGGACGGTTTTGTGAGGATATCCCGACGCCTACGTTTTCATTGGAAACCGGATAGAAAGCCGTCAGGTTTTACCATCGATCTCCTGACGGTAGTCACTACAAGAAAACTGGCAATTTGCGACTGCAATTTGCGACTACATACGTGGTCGCAAAATTTGCGACCACATTTGCCATAATTTTGCGACCAATTTGCGACTACGGAGAAGTAGTCGCAAAGTGGTCGCAAAAGTGTGACCAATACATATAGTCGCATTTTGGTCGCAATACGCAACCAATTGGAGACTGAAATGCAACTGCGTTACGACTGACCTATGTAGTCACTAATCAGTCGCAAAATAGCGACTGATTAGTGACTACATATGGAAAATCACTTGGTAGTCGCATATTGGTCGCTAAAAATACGACCATTTTGCGACTACATGCTGTAGTGGCTCTTCAGTCACAAAGTGGACGCAAAGTGCCACAGTAAAAGACATGTGCACGTTAGGTATAACGACATTTAAGAACCTACACTATTGTAGTCGCAAAGTAGTGGCAAATCAGTGGCAAAGTAGTGGCAAAATGTTGTATATATATGCACCATCCCATTCTTTCATTTGTAGAATCGAAGGAAAAAAATTTCTTAAAACACGTGGGGAAATTGTAATAATTCGAGAGATTGAATGTACAAAAGGATTGATAATGAAACAAGAAATATCTCGGCGGAATTTGCACAAGGCATGGAGCAGTCATGAATTTTGCAAGTAGTCAACCAATATCTCAAAGTAGCGGAGGTAAGTTTTTCTGTCCTTGTATTAATTGCAATAATGATAAATTTATTCTGGGACGGAAAATATGGAGTCATCTATATAGTCGAGGATTTATGCAAAATTATTATATTTGGTATAAATATGGAGAAGAGCTGAATGTTCAATTAGGGACGAGTACTAGTCGGGGTGATGTCCAAAGAAATCAGGGAGGTCAGCGTGGTTGTAGTAGTGATGAAACAGTTGGTACATCCGGTAATAGATATGTTGAAATGGTGACGGATGCATTTTGTGAGACAACAACTGATGATCATCAGTATTATAATCAGAACGAAGAAGAATATAATTATAATGAAGAAGAACGGCCTAATGAAGAAGCACAAAATTTTTACAACATGTTAGAAGCTGCGAAAAATCCATTGTATGATGGTTTTCATGAAGGGCACTCACAATTATCTTTAGCTGCTCGGTTCATGAACATTAAGTCTGATTTTAATTTACCAGAAAAATGTATGGATTCTTGGGAGGAGAATCAGGCAACGGGTTCATATTATGAAACCCAAAAATTGATGCGAAATTTAGGTCTCCCGTTTTATACAATTGACGTGTGTGTTCAAAATTGTATTATCTTCTGGAAAGAAGATGAGAAATGGGAAAAATGCAAATTTTGCGATTCCCCCCAGTATAAGGCAAGCGAGGGCAGAACGAGAATACCTTTCAGTCGTATGTGGTATTTACCTATAGGTGATAGACTTAAAAGAATGTATCAAAGCGAGAAAACCACAAAGGCAATGAGGTGGGACACAGAGCATGAAGCAGAAGACGGAGAAATGAGTCATCCATCTGATGCTGTAGAGTGGAAAAATTTTCAATATCTACATCCTAGATTTGCTGCTGAATCTCGAAACGTTTATCTTGGCTTATGTACTGATCGGTTCAATCCATTCGGGATGTCTCGTAATCATTCATTATGGCCAGTGATTATCACTCCATATAACTTGCCACCGGATATATGTATGAACAAAGAGTATTTGTTTCTAACAATTCTGAATTCGGGGCCAAATCATCCGCGTGCTAGTCTGGATATATTCCTACGACCTTTGATTGATGAGTTGAAAGAATTATGGTCTATAGGAGTTGATGCATACGATGTATCGTTGAACCAAAATTTTAATCTAAAAGTCGTGTTACTATGGACGATAAGCAATTTTCCCGCTTATGCAATGTTGTCAGGATGGACAACGCATGGAAGACTGGCGTGTCCAATTTGTATGGATTGTCATAGAAAGACGTGTTGGTTTGATTGTCATAGAAGGTTTCTTCCTAATGGTCATCCATTATGGAAAAATAAAACAAATTTTTTAAAAGGGAAGCACGCTTTGAATGACTATCCTCCACAATCATTGACAGGCGAACAAGTTTTATACGAGCGAATAAAAACTGTCAATCCTTTAAGAACATCTGACTGCGGCAAAAACGGTCATGAAAGTAAAGAAGAAGGTTACAGTAGCTGGCATAATTGGCACAAAGAAAGTATATTTTGGGAGTTGCCGTACTGGACGGATCTTAACCTTCGATATAATCTTGATGTGATGCATATAGAGAAGAATTTCTTCGATATCATCATTAATACTGTTATGAATGTGAAAGAGAAATAAAAAAATACAATTAAGTCAAGGTCGGATATTGCAAAGTTTGGCTCTCGAAAAGAGTTGCGCGTGGATGTTTGGGGTAATGCTCCATTCCCAATATTACGATTGACCCAAAATGCGAAAGAACGGTTATTGGAATGTATCAAAAATGATGTCAAATTTCCGGACGGCTATGCGGCAGATTTAGCAAATTGTGTAGATATGGATGGACTAAAGTTTTCGGGCATGAAAAGCCATGACTGCCATGTTTTTATGGAAAGACTTCTCCCTTTTATATTTGCAGAACTTTTACCACGGAACGTTCATCTAGCATTATCAGATAAATATAGTAATAAATATATTTTTATTGGAAGTACGTAAATTAATAATAATTGCCTGTAGTAATTAATTGTCGATGGTAATTAATATATATAGGGATTGGAGGATTTTTCCGTGATTTATGCTCCAGATCATTACAACAAAACCGTGTCCGAATTCTGAAGGAAAACATAGTCATAATATTTTGCAATTTGGAAAAGATCTTTCCGCCTTCATTTTTCGACGTCATGAAGCATCTCCCTGTACATCTACCATACGAATCTGAACTGGGTGGACCTATGCAATATAGGTGGATGTATCCATTTGAAAGGTTTTTTAAAAAACTAAAAAGCAAGGCGAAGAACAAACGATATGTTGCAGGGTCGATTGTTGAATCATATGTGAATGATGAGATATCTTACTTCTCGGAACATTACTTTGCTGCGCACATACGCACGAAAAACAGGTAACATAAATTAATTGTTATGCTTATTAATTAATTATTTTATTATATATGAATATAATGGCAAATTTTCGTGCTGATATATCGTGTAATTAATATAATATATATATATATACAGGTCTACAAGATTCGATGAAGGTGACGTGCCTGTATATCTGGATCCCAGAGTACCGGATATATTTACGCACATGGGTCGTCCAAGTGGTAAATGTAAAGAAATATGGCTCTCCGAAAAAGAATATAAATATGCACATACATATGTTTTATGGAATTATTAATATTTTTAGCCACTAGAGAGGTATATAAAAACAATTAATTGCATTTATTATATTTCATTTCATTGTATCAAGCAATATATATTAATTTTTTATATTTACTTTTGTAGCATGTTTGAAGATCACATTCGATGTACGTTTCCATATCTTTCGAAAGATGACATTTCATCGAAAAGAGAGGAAGAGTTCCACATATGGGTTAGAGATTATGTATGTTTAATTATTTGACATGTATATTATTTTTCGTTTATTAATTTTGAAATACTAACTTTAATTTTATATATATATATATATGATCATAGGTCAATTCATGCACTTCCACAGATCACATGTTTTTCCTAAATGGACTCAAGAATTAGTTAAAGGGCCGATGAATAAAGCTTCCACTTGGCCGATGTATTTTACAAAAGGTTATATGTTCCACACAAAGAAACATGTACATAGGAGAAAGACATGTAACTACGGTAATTGTGTGAATGGGGACAATTACTCAGATGCATCTGATGAACCTGATTTCTACGGGATTTTAACAGATATCATTCAATTTGAGTATGTCGGACTCCTAAATTTGAAGATCACGCTTTTTAAATGTGAATGGTACGATCCTACGCTTTCGAAGGATACTCGAAAGTCGGAAAATGGTGTTGTTGATGTCTTATCATCGGGGAAATACTACAAATACGAACCATTTATTCTCGGTACATATTCGTTAATAATTAACTATACAATTAATTTTCTTAAAAATATATAACTAATTTATATTTCAATACTTATGATGTATCAGCCTCTCAAGCAGATCAAGTTTGTTATATTCCCTATCCGCACACTAAATCATCATCAAAACAAACATGGCTCTATGTTTTAAAAGTTAATCCACGATCTAACATTTTGAGGAAATACAAAAACAAAGACGAGATTGGCCTCTTGCAACAAGAAAATGATGAAGAGGTAATGGTTGTTCAAGAGATAGAAGTAGATCGGTTGGTCGATAGAGTTAACCATACGGAATAAATTGATTTCAATGTTGGATATGCAGAATTAGAAGATGAATTTCAATGTAATATTTCATCTTCAGATTATGATGGGGACGAAGAAATTTAATAAAAATAGTTATCGTTCTATGTATTTTGGACATATGATTCTTATATAATTTAATTTATTTTCAATAACCATATAATTAAGATTTTATGACACAAATTGTGACTGATTTGCCACCACTTTGCCACTGCATTGACAATGTGGTGGCATTTCAGTTACAAAAATTACACGTGGTCGCAGATCAGTCGCAAATTTGGTAATGACCGTTTTAATTTTTTATTATTTTATAAATAGTATTATAATTTTAATAATATATTAATATAAAATTAAAACTTTTATGTATTCTTAAAATATTAGGTTTGACCGCGATAACGAGGCTATCACCCATCAAATTTCAAAAAATTTGAAAAATAAATTTGATGGCCCCTACTATAGTTAGACAGTCGTACATGCTGAGAGATAGGAAAAATATTTTATCGAGTTTGCGGTAAGTGTTTTTTTAAATTTTTTATTTTTGAAGCAATCGTACACCGGGGATCTTGTGATCAACCCCGTGGTACGAAAAGAGTTTGAGTCCGTCTGCGTAAGACAGATAAAAGGGATGGTGAACACGGTTCATAATACCGGCAAACGTCCCCGATGGATTTCCCCAAGTCTATACAAAATTATGACAGACTATTGGGGAATAGAAACGTTTACCGAGAGGAGTAGCAAATCCTCTAATAACCGCAACTCCGCTCGGCACGGTCTTGGCCCGCACAAGCATTTGTTGGGCCAAAAATCTTATATCTAGGTCCAGCAGGAAATGGTAAGTATTTTTATTTATTTAAATTTAATTATTTTTTTCTTATTAATAAAATAAAATATATTTCAATATATATGAAGGAACATAATTTGAGACGATCTGTCTCAATAGGTGAGGTCTTTATAAAGACTCACACTAGACCAGATGGTTCGTATGTATATTTGAAAGCAAAACAAATCTGTGAAGCATACGAACGTAACATCCAAGAGAAGATAGTGATCGTGGAGGTCGATCCAACAGAAACGTCTGATCGAACTTCCCGTCCAATTGAGCTGACTTCAGAAGAGAAGAATGAGATCTTCATTCAGGACAAAAAAAATTTTTCAAATTTTTTTTTATTACATATTTTAATAATTATTTTAAAAACTAAATTTAATATTTTATTTTTGTTTTTGTTATTTTATTGTCTTCTGTTGCGGATGACCAATGCTGTCTTTATGAACTCGGTAGCCTGAACCGCGTATTTTTGTCGGGTAGACATAGTGGGGCACAATCCACTTCCCCCGAGTACGTAATGCTTTAAGAACAAAACGCGCTCATTGTACAACAAAACGCGTAGATTTTGAAAGCAAATCAGAAGATGGAAGAGCTGAATAAATAAAAGCAAAAGAAGATCTCCAACTTGGACATGTTCCTTGGGTATTTTCAATGGACGGATCCCGCATTCGCCTCCTATATGTGGGATAACGATTGCCCAGGGAAACCATCGATGGCTCCGACTCCGACCCCATTCTCGCCTTCGGATTTCCAATTTCCGCAACCAGAAAATTAATTATTTTTTTTTTTTTTTATATTAAATTTTAATTAATAAATATTATATTTTTAATTATGGATTTATTTGTATTTAATATTTTATATTAATTAGTAAATATATTTTTATTTAATATTATAATATTTTTATTATTAATTACTAAATAATATGAATAATAATTAATTGTTTAAAAAAATTTTTTTATTAAAATATTCAGAAATAAAAATTTAAAATATTATTAAAACATAATAATTTTGAAAATTAATTTTCAAAAATATTTTTAAAAAATGTTATTATAAATTAATGAAAAATTAAATAATATTCACATTAAACTATAAATTATAAATTATTCTATTAATATTTATAATTACAAAATATTAATAATATTTTTGAAATAATTTTAATATTTTGAAATTAAATTTAAAAAATATTAATATTTTTATTAATATTTTTATTTTTATTTTCAAAATATTAAAATTATTTCAAAATAATTTTTAATTATATATTTTTTTAAACCTAATTACATTGTAGTCGCAAATCAGTCCAAAATCATTCTCAATATTTCGGGACCGATTTGCGACTACAATTTTTTTTCGATTACTTTATAGTTAGTCGCAAATCAGTCGCACTTTTTGCCACTGATTTGCGACTCCGTGTTAACTATGGTCGCAAATCAGTCATAAAATTTTCTGCCTGATTTGCGGCTACAGGAGCACTGTAGTCGCAAATTAGTCACAAAATTTTGTTGCTGATTTGCGACTACAGGAGTAACGCAGTTGCAAATCAGTCACAAAATTTTGTGACTGATTTGCGACTCCGTGTTAAATGTGGTCGTAAATCAGTCACAAAATTTTGTGACTGATTTGTGACTACGTATTTCGCAACCACATATGTAGTCGCAAAACAGTGGCAAAATTTGTTACGGAACTTCAGTGGCAAATTAGTCGCAAAAATAGTCACCACCAATTGGTCACAAATTAGTCGCAAAATGCACCACTATTACCATGGTCGCAAATCAGTCGCAAATTTGCAACTGATTTGCGACTACATTTTTGCAACTTGGATTTTGCGCCCACTTCACGTGGTCGCAAAGTAGTCGCGAAATCCAGTTTGGATTTACCGACAGAACACCGACATAATAATTTCCCTCGACATTCCATCTGAAAACCATCGCATAGGCGTTGGAAAATTCCGATGGTTTTACTTCCGTTGGAAATGCCATCGGAAATATTAATGTTTTCTTGTAGTGGTAATCCAATCTATCCCAAACCGCGTAATGTCATAGATTATGCTTCATTTATAAGCGTTTACTAAATGAGTACCAATGATCAGTTTAGAACAGTAATATTAACTGGTTGATCGACTTGACATATACGCACTAAATCATCCGTAAATTTTGATTTAGAGCTCAAAATGACATGAATCCAACGCCCACGTTTTAGCTCAATTTTCAATACTTTGACAAAATTTGAGATAGAAATAGATATAACAAAGCGTCCAACTAATCCAATCTATCAAAAACTACGATATGTCATGCATTATGTTTCATTTTTAAACCTTTACACAGTGAGCACCAATGATCAATTTAGAGTGATTATTTTAACTGGCCGATTGACTTGACATTTATGCACTAAATCTTCTGTAAATTTTGATTTATAGCTTTGAATGACACGAATCTAATGCCAACATTAAACTAGTTCAATTTTTTTATTTTATGACAAAATTTGAAACAAAACTAGATACGACAAAGCGCCGACATTTTCCAATATATCTCAAACTGCGTGATGCCATGCATTATGCTTCACTTATAAGCCTTCACTCAACGAACACCAATGATGAGTATAGAATAATCGTATTAACTGGCCGATCAACTTGACATGTCCACACGAAATCCAATGTCCATGTTAAGCTAACTAAATTTTCTATATTGAGACAAAATAGAGACAGAAATAGATACGACAAAGCGTCAAGGTAATCCAATGTATCCCAAACTGCATGATGCCATGCATAATGCTTCATTTATAAGCCTTTACTCAATGAGCACCAGTGATCAGTTATCTATGATCATTTTAACTGGCCGACCTATTTGACATTTCTACACTAAATTGTTCGTAACTTTTGATTTATATATGAAAATGGTACGAATCCAATGTCCATATTAAGCTAGTTCAATTCAGTATATTGAGACAAAATTTGAGACAAATATAGATACGACAAAGCATACAAGTTATCCAAGCTATCCAAAAATGTGTGATGTCATCATTATGCTTCATTTCTATGCATATATTCAATAAGCACCAATGATCAGTTTACAATTATCATATTCACTAGACGTTCAACTTGACATGTTTGTACTAAATTGTCTCTAACTTTTCATTTAGAGCTCAAAATGACACTAATCTAATGCCCACGTTAAGCTAGATAAAATTTGAGACACAAATATATACGACAAAACGTCCAAGTAAACTAATATATCCCAAACTTCGTGATGCCTTGCATTATTCTTCATTTATAAGCTTTTACTCAATGACCACCAATGATCAGTTTAGAATGATTATTTTAACTGGCCGATCAACTTGTCATGGTTGTACTAAATCATTCGTAACTTTTGATTTATAGCTCAGAATGACACGAATCCAATGTCCGCGATAAGCTAGTTATTTTTTCTATATTGTGAAAAATATGAGACAGAACTAGATATGACAAAGCATTCAAGTAATCCAATCTATCCCAAACCGAGTTATGCCATGTATTATGCTTCATTTATAAGCCTTTACTCAATGAGTACTCGCGATCAATTTAGTATAATCATATTAACTAGCCAATCTACTTGATATGTCCGTACTAAATCGTCTGTAAATTTTGATTTAGAGCTCAGAATGACACAAATCCAATGCCCACGCTAAGCTAGCTCAATTTTCTATGTTTTGACAAAATTGAGACGACAAGGCGTCCAAGTAATCCAATCTATCCCAAACTGTGTGTTGCCATGCTTTATGCTTCATTTATAAGCCTTTACTTAATGAGCACAAGTGATAAGTTTAGAACGATCACTTTAACTGCCCGATCAACTTGACATGTACGCACTAAATCCTCCATAACTTTTGATGTAGAGCACAGAAACACACGAATCCAATGCGTACGCTAATTTAGCTCAATTTTCTGTATTGTAACAAAATTAAAGACACAACTGGATACGAGAAAGCGTCCAAGAATTCCAATTTATCCCAAACCGTATGATGTCATGCATTATGCTTCATTTATAAGCCTTTACACAATGCATACCAATGATCAGCTTAGAATAATCATATTAACTAGCCGATCCACTTGACATGTCTGCACTAAATCATCCGTAAGTTTTATTTAGAGCTCAAAATGACATGAAAGCAATGCCCACGTTAATCTAGCTCGCACTAAATCATCCGTAAATTTTGATTTAGAGCTCAAAATGACTTGAATACAATGTCCACGTTAATCTAGCTCAAATTTCTATATTTTGACAAAATTTGAGACCGAACTAGATACGTCAAAGCGTCTAAGTAATCCAACCTATCTCAAACCACGTGATTCCATGCATTATGCTTCATTTATAAGCCTTTACTCAATGAGTACCAATGACCAGTTTTGATTAATCATATTAACTGGCTGATCCACTTTACATGTCCGCACTAAATCGTCTGTAAATTTTGATTTAGACCTCAGAATGACACGAATCCAATGCCCACGTTAAGCTAGCTCAATTTTCAATATTGTGACATAATATGAGGCAAAAATAAATACGACAAAGCGTCCAGGTAATCCAATCTATCCTGAACTGCGTGATGCTATGCATTATGCTTTATCTATAAGCCTTTATTCAATGAGCACCAATGATCAGTTTAGAATGATCATTTTAACTGGTCGATCAACTTTACATGGTTGCACTAAATCGTTTGTAACTTTATTTTATAGCTCAGAATGACATGAATCCAATGCCCTCATTAATCTAGTTCAATTTTCTATATTGTAACCAAATTTGTGACATAATTAAATACGACAAAGCGTCCAAGTAATCCAATCTATCCCAAACCGAGTGATGCCATGCATTATGTTTTATTTATAAGCCTGTACCCAATGCGTAGCAACGATCCGTTTAGAATAATCATATTAACTGGCCGATCCACTTGAAATGTCCGCCCTAAATCATTGGTAAATTTTCATTTAGAGCTCAGAATGACACGAATCCAATACCCACGTTATTCTACCTGAAATATTTGTATTTTGATAAAATTTAAGACAGAACTAGATACGGCAAAGCGTCAGAGTAATCAACCTATCCCAAACCGTGTGATGCCATGCATTATGCTTCATTTATAAGCCTTTACTCAATGAGCACCAATGATCAGTTTAGAATGATCATATTAACAGGCTGATCAAATTGACATGTCCGCACTAAATCGTTTGTAACTTTTTTATTTAGAGCTAGGAAACACACGAATCCAATGCCCACGTTAAGCCAGCTCAATTTTCTATAACTTTGCAAAATTTGATAGAGAAATAGAGACGACAAAGCGTCCAAGTAATCCAATCTATCCCAAACTGCGTGAGGCCATGCATTATGCTTCATTTATAAGCCATTACTTTATGAGCAGCAATTATCAGTTCAGAATGATAATTTTAACTGGTCGATCAACCTGACATGTCCGCAATAAATCATCCGTAACTTTTGATTTAGAGCTTGGAAACACACGAATCCAATGCCCATGTTAAGATAGCTCAATTTTCTATACTTCACAAAATTTGAGACAGAAATAAAGACGACAAAGCATCCAAGAAATCCAATCTATCCCAAACGGCGTGATGCCATGTTTTATGATTCATTTATAAGCGTTTACTCAATGAGCACCAACGATCAGCTTAGAATAATCATATTAACTATCCAATCAACTTGACATGTCCACACTTAATCATCCGTAAATTTTGATTTAGAGCTCAGAAACACACGAATCCAATGCCCAAGTTAAGCTAGTTCAAATTTATATATTTTGACAAAGTTTGAGACCAAACTAGTTACAGAAAAGCATCCAAGTAATCCAACCTATCTCAAACCGCGTGATGCCATGCATTATCCTTCATTTTTAGGCATTTACTCAATGAGTACCAATGATCAGTTTTGATTAATCACATTAACTCGTCGATCCACTTTACATGTCTGCACTAAATCGTTCGTAAATTTTGATTTAAACCTCAGAATGACACGAATCCAATGCCCACGTTAAGCTAGCGCAATTTTCAATATTGTGAAAACATTTGAGGCAGAAATACATTCGACAAAGCGTTCAAGAATCCAATCTATCCTGAATTGCGTGATGCTATGCAGTATGCTTCATTTATAAGCATTTATTCAATGAGCACCAATGATTAGTTTAGAATGATCATTTTAACTGGCCGATCCATTGACATGGTTGCAATAAATCGTTCGTAACTTTGTTTTATAGCTCAGAATGACATGAATTCAATGCCCACGTTAAGCTAATTCATTCTATATTGTGACAAAATTTGAGGTAAAATTACATACGACAAAACGTCCAAGTAATCCAATCTATCCTGAACCGTGTGATGCCATGCATTATCCTTCATTGAAAAGCCTTTACTCAATGAGTAACACTGATCAGTTTTGAATAATCATATTAACTGGCCGTACCATTTGACATGTCCGCACAATATCATCCGTAAATTTTGATTTAGTGCTAAAAATTACACCAATCCAATGCCCACATTAAGCTTGCTCAATTTTCTATATTTTGACAAAATTTGAGACATATATAGAGATGACAAAGCGTCCAATCGCTTGATGCCATCCTTTATAATCATTTATAAGCTTTTACTTAATGAGCACCAATTATCAGTTTAGAATGATCACTTTAACTGGTCAATCAACTTGACATGTCCACACTAAATAGTTCGTAACTTTTGATTTAGAGCTCAGAAAAAAAACGAATCCAATGTCCACAGTAAGCTACCTCAATTTTCTATAGTGTAACAAAATTTGAGATAGAATTAGATACGAAAAAGCGTTCAAGTAATCCAATCTATCCGAAACTATGTGATGCCATGCATTATGCTTTATTTACATGCCTTTAATCAATGAGCACCAATGATCAGTTTATAATGATCACTTTAAGTGGCCGATCAACTTGACATGTCCGCACTAAATTTTGATTTATAGCTCAGAATCACACGAATCCAATGCCCACGTTAAGCTAGCTCAATTTTCTATATTTTAACAAAATTTGAGCCATAAATAAAGACGACAAAGCGTCCAAGTAATCCCATCTATCCCAAACTGCGTGATGCTATACTTTGTTCTTCATTTTTAAGCTTTTACTTAATGAGCAACAATGATCAGCTAAGAATGATCATTTTAATAGACCAATCAACTTGACATGTCTGCACTAAATCGTCCATAACTTTTGATTTATAGCTAAGAACGACACGAATCCAATGACCACATTCAGCTAGTCCAATTTTCTATATTGTGACAAAATTTGAAACAGAACTAGATACGACAAAGTGTCCAGCAAATCCAATATAAATCAAACTGCGTAATGCCATGCATTATGTTTCATTTATAAGCCTTCACTAAATGAGCACCAATGATCAGTTAAGAATGATTACTCTAACTAGCCGATCAACTTGACATTTCTGCACTAAATTGTACTTAACTTTTGATATAGAGCTCAGAATGATACGAATCCAATGCCCATGCTAAGCTAGTTCAATTTTCTATATTGTGACAAAATTCGACACCAGAGTAAATGCGACAAAGCGTCCAAGTAATCCAGCCAATCTCAAACTGCGTGATGCCATACATTATTCTTCATTTATAAGCTTTTATTTAATGAGCACCAATGATCTGCTTAGAATGATCATTTTAATTGGCCGATCAACTTGACATGTCTGCACTAAATCTTCCATAGCTTTTGATTTAGAGCTAAGAATGACATGAATCCAATGCCCACGTTAAGCTAGCTCAATTTTCTACGTTTCGACAAAAATTGAGAAAGAAATAGAGACGACAAAGCGTCCAAGTAATTCAATCTACCCAAACTGCGTGATGCCAAGCTTTATGCTTCATTTATAGCCTTTACTTAATGAGCACCAATGATAAGTTTAGAATGATCACTTTAACTGTCCAATCAACTTGACATGTCCGCACTTAATTATCCGTAACTTTTGATTTAGAGCTTGGAAACACATGAATCCAATGCCCATGTTAAGTGAACTCAATTATTTATAGTGCAACAAAATTTGAGACATATATAGAAACGAGAAGGCGTCCAAGTAATCCAATATATCTAAAACTGTGTGATGCCATGCATTATGATGCATTTATAAGCCTTTACTCAATGAGCACCAAAATAAGTTTAAAATGATCATTTTAACTGGCCAATCAACTTGACATGTCCGCACTAAATAATATATAATTTTTGATTTAGAACTCAGAATGACACGAATCCAATGCCCACGTTAACCTAGCTCAGTTTTCTATAATGTGACAAAATTTGAAACATAACTAGATACGACAAAGCATCCAGGAAATCCAATATAACTCAAACTGCATAATGCCATGCATTATGCTTCATTTATAAGCCTTTACTCAATGAGCACCAATGATCAGTTTAGAATGATTACTTTACTGGCCGATCAACTTAACATGCATGCACTAAATTGTACGTATCATTTGATATAGAGCTTAGAATGATACGAATCTAAGGCCCATGTTAAGGTATCTCAATTTTCTATATTTTGACAAAATTTGAGACATAAATTGATACAACAAGGCATCCAAGTAATCGAATCCATCCCAAACTGTACGATGCCATGCATTATTCTTCATTTATATGCCTTTACTCAATGAGCACCAATGATGAGTTTAGAATAATCAATGATGAGTTTAGAATAATCATTTTAACTGGCCGATAACCTTGACATGTCTGCACTAAATCGTTTGTAACTTTTGATTTAGAGCTCAGAATGACACGAATCCAATGACCAAGCTATCTCAATTTTTTATATTGTTACAAAATTTGAGACATAAATTGATACAACAAAATGTCCAAGTAATCCAATCTATCCAAACTACTTGATGCCATGCTTTATGATTCATTTATAAGCCTTTACTTAATGAGCAACAATTACCTGTTTGGAATGATCACTTTAACTAGCCAATCAAATTCACATATCCACAATAGATCGTTTATGACTTTTGATTTAGAGATCAGAATGACACGAATCCAATGCCCACGTTAAGCTAGCTCAATTTTCTATATTTTGACAAAATTGAAGAAAAAATAGAGACGACGAAGAGTCCATGTAATCCAATCTATCCAAACTACTTGATGTCATGCTTTATGCTTCATTTATAACCCTTTACTTAATGAGCACCAATTATCTGTTTAGAGTGATCACTTTATTTGGGCAATCAATTTGACATGATTGAACTAAATCGTCTGTAACTTTTGATTGAAAGCTCAGAATGAGACGAGTCCAATGCCGACGTTAAGGTACCTCAATGTTCTTTATTGTAACGAAATTTGAGACATAAATAGTTACGACAAAATGTCCAACTAAACCAATCTATCAAAAACTGTGTGATGCCACACATTTTGGTTCATTTATAAGCCTTTACACAATGAGAACCAACACTCAGTTTAGAATGATCATTTTAACTGATCGATCAACTTGACATGTTTGCACTAAATCGTCTATAACTTTTTGATTAACTGCTGAGAATGCCCACATTAAGCAAGTTCAATTTTCTATATTGTGACATAATTTTAAACAGAATTGGATACAACAAAGTGTTCAAATAATATTATATAACCCAAACTGTGTGATGCCATCCATTATGCTTCATTTATAAGCCTTTACTCAATGAGCACCAATGATCAGTTTAGAATGATCACTTTAACTAGCCCATCAACTTGATATGTCTGCACTAAATCGTCCATCACTTTTGATTTAGAGCTCATAATGAAACGAATCCAATGCCCACATTAAGCTAGCTCAATTTTCTATGTTTTGACGAAATTTGAGACAGAAAGAGAGACGAAAATCGTCCAAGTAATCCAATCTATCAAACACTGTGTGATGCCATGCATTATGCTTCATTTATTATCCTTTACTCAATGAATACCAATGATCAGCTGAGAATGATCACTTTTAACTTGCCGATCAACTTGACAAGTATGCACTAAATCGTCAGTTACTTTTGATTTAGAGCTCAGAATGACACGAATCCAATGCCCAAGTTAAGCTAGCTCAATTTTCTATATTGTGACGAAATTTGAGACTAAAATAGAAATGACAAAGCATCCAAGCAATCCAGTCCATCCAAATTGCGTGATGACATGCATTATTCCTCATTTATAAGCTTTTAATCAACAGCACCAGTGATCAGTTTAAAATGATCAATTTAACTGACCGATCAACATGAGATGACTGCACTAAATCGTCCATAACTTTTGATTTATTGCTTAAAATGACACAAATCCAATGCCCACATTAATCTAGTTAAATTTTTTATATTGTGACAAAATTTGAAACAAAACTAGATACGACAAAGCGTCGAAGTAATCCAATCTATCCCAAACTGTGTGATGCCATGTATTATGTATTATTTATAAGCCTTTACTGAATGAGCACGATTGATTTGTTTAGAATGATCACTTTAACTGTCCGATCAACTCGACATGTCCGAAATAAATCGTTTGTAATTTTTGATTTAGAGCTCAGAATGACACGAATCCAATGGCCACGTTAAGCTAGCTAAGTTATCTAGCTAGCTCAGAATGTCACGAATCTAACGCCCATGTTAAGCTAACTCAATTTTCTCTAGTGTATCAAAATTTGAGAAATAAATAGATACGACAAAGCATCCAAGTAATCCCATCTATCCATCACTTTGTGATGCCATGCATTATGCTTCATTTATAAGCGTTTACTCAATGAGCAGCAATGATTAGTTTAGAACGATTACTTTAACTGGCCGATCAACTTGACATGTCCACACTAAATCGTCCGTAACTTTTGATTTAGAGCTCAGAATTACACGAATCCAATGTCCCCGTTAAGCTAGCTTTATTTTCTATATTTTAACAAAAATTTGAGACAGGAATAGAGACGACAAAGCATCCAAGTAATTTAATCTATCCAAAATACGTGCTCCCATGCTTTATGCTTCATTTTAAGCCTTTACTTAATGAGTACCAATGATCTGCTTGAAATGATCACTTTAACTGGCCATTCAACTTGACATGTCCACACTAAATCATCTGTAACTTTTGATTTAGGGCTCAGAATGCATGCATCTAATGCCCTTGTTAAGCTTGCTCAATTTTCTATATTTTGACAAAATTTGAGACAAAAATAGAGATGACAAAGCGTTCAAGTAATCCAATCTATCCAAACTAACTTATGTCATGCTTTATATTTCATTTATAAGCCTTTACTTAATGAGCACCATTTATCTGTTTAGGATGATCACTTGAACTGGCCACTCAACTAGACATGTACGCACTAAATCGTCCATAACTTTTGATTTAGAGCTCAGAATGACACGAATCCAATGCCCACATTAAGCTAGCTCAATTTTCTATGTTGTAACAAAATTTGAGACATGAAAAGATACGACAAAGCATCCAAGTAATCCAATCTATCAAAAATTGTGTGATGCCATGCATTATGCTTCATTTATAAGCTTTTACTCAATGAGAACCAGTGATCAGCTTAGAATAATCAATTTAAATGCCTGATCAACTTGATATGTACGCACTAAATCGTCCTTAACATTTGATTTAGAGCTCAGAATAACACGAATCCAATGCCCATGTTAAGCTAGCTTAATTTTCTATATTGTGACAAAATTTGTGACAGAAATAGATACGACAAAGTGTCCAAGTAATCCAATCCATTTCAAACTGCGTGATGTCATGCATTATTTTCTATATATAAGCTTTTACTCAATGGGCACCAATGATTAGTTTAGAATGATTATTTTAACTGGCCGATCAACTTGTCATGTATGCACTAAGTCATCCATAACTTTTTATTTATAGATCCGAATGACATGAATCCAATGCCCACATTAAGCTCGGTTAGTTTTCTATATTGTGACAAAATTTGAAGCAGAACTAGATACGAGAAAGTGTCCAAGTAATCCAATCTATCTCAAACTAAGTGATGCCATGCATTATGCTTCATTTATAAGCCTTTACTCAATGAGCACCTATAATCAGTTTAGAGAATGGTCACTTTAGCTGTTCGATCAACTTGACACGTCCGCACTAAATCGTCCGTAACTTTTGATTCAGAGCTCAGATGACACGAATCCAATACCTACGTTAACCTATCTCAATTTTCTATATTGTGAAAAAATTTGAGACATAAATAGATACGACAAAGCATCCAGTAATCCAGTGCATCCCAAACTGTGTGATGCCTTGCATTTTTCATTATTTATATGCCTTTACTCAATGAGCACCAAGGATATATTTAGAATGATCATTTTAACTGGCCGATCAACTTGACATGTCTGTACTAAATCGTCCATAACTTTGATTTATAGCTCAGAACTACACGAATTCAATGCCCAGATTAAGCTAGTTCAGTTTTCTATATTGTGACAAAATTTGAGACGTAACTAGATACGAGAAAACGTCTAAGTAATCCAATCTATTCAAACTACTTGATGACATGCTTTATGCTTCATTTATAAGGCTTTATTTAATGAAAACCAATTGCCTATTTAGAATGATCACTTTAAGTAGGCACTCAACTTGATATGTCCACACTAAATCGTTGGTAACATTTGATTTAGAACTCAAAATGACACGAATCCAATCCCACGTTAAGCTAGCTCAATTTTCTATATTTTGACAAAATGGAAGATAAAATAGAGACGAAAAATTGTCCAAGTAATCCAATCTATCCAAACTACTTGATGCCATGCTTTATGCTTCATTTATAAGCCTTTACTTAATGAGCACCAATGATCTGTTTACAATTATCACTTTAACTGGCCACTCAATTTAACATGTTCGTACAAAAATCGTCTATCGCTTTTGATTTAAAGTTCCAAATGACACGAATCCAATGCCCATGTTAAGTACCTCAATTTTCTATATTGTAGCAAAATTTGAGACATAAATAGATACGACAAAGCGTCCAAGTAATCCAATCTATCCAGAACTGTGTGATGTCATGCATTATGGTTCATTTTATAAGCATTTACACAATGAGAACCAACGATCAGTTTAGAATGATCATTTTAACTGATCGATCAACTTGACATTTCTGCACTAAATTGTACATAAATTTTTGATTTATAGCTCAAAATGACACGAATCCAATGCCCACATTAAGCAAGTTCAATTTTCTATATTGTGACAAAATTTGAAATAGAACGGGAGACAACAAAGTGTCCAAGTAATCATATATAACCCAAACTATGTGATGCCATCCATTTTGCTTCATTTATAAGCTTTTACTCAATGAGCACCAATGATCAGTTTAGAATGATCACTTTAACTAGCCCATGCATTTGACATGTCCGCACTAAATCGTTAGTAATTTTTGATTTAGAGCTCAATATTAAATGAATCCAATGCCGAGGATACGCTAGCTCAATTTTCTATATTTTGACAAAGTTTGAGACAGAAACTGAGACGAAAAAGCGTCCAAGTAACCCAATCTATTAAAAACTGTGTGATGCCATGCATTATGCTTCATTTATTTGCGTTTATTCAATGAGCACCAATGATCAGTTTAGAATGATCACTTTAACGGGCCGATTAACTTGACATGTTCGCACTAAATCGTCTGTAACTTTTGTTTTATAGCTCAGAATGACATGAATCCAATGCCCACGATAAGCTAGATCAATTTTCTATATTGTGATAAAATTTGTGACAGAAATAGATACTATAAATCGTCCAAGTAATTCACTACATCCCAAACTGCGTGATGCCATGCATTATTTTTTATTTATAAGCTTTTATTCAATGAGCACCAATGATCAGTTTAGAATGATCATTTTAACTGGCCAATCAACATTATATGTGTGCACTAAATCGTCCATAACGTTTGATTTATAGCCTGGTGTGACACGAATCCAATGCCCAAATTAAGCTAGTTCAATTTTCTATATTGTGAAAAAATTTGAGACACAACTAGATATAACAAAGCGTCCAACTAATCCAATCTATCCCAAAATGTGTGATACCATGCTTTATGGTTCATTTAGAAACCGTTATTTAATGAGCACCATTGACCAGTTTAGAATGATCACTTTAAATGACCGAACAACTTGACATGTGTGCACTAAATCGTCCGCAACCTTTGATTTAGATTTCAGAATGATACGAATCCAATTCCCATGTTAAACTAGCTCAATTTTCTATATTGTGACAAAATTTGAGACAGAAATAGATACAACAAGGCATCCAAGTAATCCAGTGCATCCTAAACTGCGTGATGCCATGCATTATTCTTCTTTTATAAGCTTTTACTCAACAAAAAACAACGATCAGTTTTGAATGATCATTTTAACTAATCAATCAACTTGACATGTCTGCACTAAATCGTCCATAATTCTTGATTGATAGCTGAGAATGACAAGAATCCAATGCCAACATTAAGCAAGTTCAATTTTCTATATTGTGACAAAATTTGAAACAGAACTAGATACAACGAAGCGTCCAAGTAATCATATATAACCCAAACTGTGTGATGTTATGCATTATGATTCATTTATAAGCTTTTACTCAATAATCACCAATGATCAGTTTAGAATGATCATTTTAACTAGCCGATCAACTTGACATGTTCGCAGTAAATCGTCTGTAACTTTTGATTTATAGCTTAGAATGACACGAATCCAATGCCCACTTCAATCTAGCTCAATTTTCTATATTGTGACAAAATTTGAGATAGAAATAGATACGACAAATTTTCTAAGTAATCCAATCCATCCCAAACTGCGTGATGCCATGCATTATTTTTCACCAAGGATCAGTTTAGAATGATCATTTTAACTAGCCGATCAAATTGACATGACTGCACTATATCGTCCATAGCTTTTGATTTATAGCACAGAATGACACGAATAAATTCCGACATTATGCTAGTTCAATTATCTATATTGTGACAAAATTTGAGATAGAACAAGATATGAAAAAACGTCCAAGTAATCATATCTATCCCAAACTTTGTGATGCCATGCATTATAAGCCTCTACTCAATGAGCACCAATGATCGGTTAAGAATGATCACTTTAACTAGCCGATAAACATGACATGTCCGTACTAAATCGTCGGTAACTTTTGATTTAGAGCTCAGAAATGACACAAATCCAATGCTCACGGCAAGCTAATTCAATTTTATATATTGTGACAAAATTTGAAATAGAACTAGATACGACAAGGCATCCAAGTAATCCAATCTATCGCAAACTGCTTGGTGCCATCCTTTATGCTTCATTTATAAACATTTACTTAATGAAGACCGATGATCTGTTTAGAATTATCACTTTAACAAGCCGATCAACTTAACATGTTCGCACTAAATCGTCCATAACTTTTGATTTAGAGCTCAGCGTGACACGAATCCAATGTCCACGTTAAGCTAGCTCAATTTTCTATATTGTGAAAAAATTTGAGATAGAAATAGATACGACAAACCATCCAAGTAATCCAATCCATCCCAATCTCTGTGATGTCATGCAATATTTTTTATTTATAATCTTTTACTCAATGAGCACCAATGATCAGTTTAGAATGGTCATTTTAATTGGCCGAGCAACTTGACATGTGTACACTAAATCGTCCATAACTTTTGGTTTATAGTACAGAATGACATGAATCCAATGCCCACATTAAGCTAGTTCAATTTTCTATATTGTGAAAAAATTTGAAACACAGCTAGATATGACAAAGAGTCAAAGTAATCCAATATAACCCAAACTACGTAATGCCATGTTTTATGCTTCATTTATAAACCTTTATTTAATCAGCACCAATGACCAGTTTCCAATGATCACTTTAAATGGCCGATCAACTAGACATGTCCGGAGTAAATCGTCCGTAACTTATTGTTTAGAGCTCGGAATGACACGAATCCAATGCCCACGATAAGCTAGCTCAATTTTCTATTTTGTGAGAAAATTGAAACATTAATAGATACGACAAAGCATCCAAGTAATCCAGTCCATCCCAAACTGCATGATGCCATGCATTATTCTTCATTTATAAGGTTTTACGCAACGAGCACCAACGATTAGTTAAAATGATCATTTTAACTAATCGATCAACTTGACATGTCTGTAATAAATCATCCATAACTTTTAATTTTTCGCTGCGAATAACACGTATCCAATACCCACATTAAGCAGTTTCAATTTTCTATATTGTGACAATATTTGAGACAAAACAAGATACGAAACAGCGTCCAAGTAATCCAATCTATCCCAAACTGCATGATGTCGTGCATTATGCTTCATTTATAAGCCTTTACTCAATGAGGACCAATGATCGGTTTAGATATATCACATTTACTAGTCGATCAACTAGTCATGCCCACACTAAATCGTCCGTAACTTTTCATTTAGAGCTCAGAATGATAGAAACCCAATGCTCATGTAAAGCTAGTTCAATTTTATATATTGGGAAAAAAATTTGAAACTAGATACGACAAAGCGTCCAAGAAATCCAACTATCCCAAACTGCGTGATGCCATACATTATACTTCATTTATAGCCTTTACTCAATGACCACCAATGATCAGCTTAGATTAGTCACTTTAACTGGCCGATCAACTTCACATATTCGCATTAAATCATCTGTATCTTTTGATTTAGATCTCAGAGTGACAAGAATCCAATGCTCCCGTCAAGCTAGCTCAATTTTTTATATTCTGAAAAAATTTGAGACATAAATAGATACGACAAACCATCCAAGTAATCCAGTCCATTCCAAACTGTGTGATGCAATTCATTATTCTTCATTTATAAGCCTTTACTCAATGAGCACCAATGATAAGTTTAGATTAATCATATTAACTGGCCGATCAACTTGACATGCCGATCAACTTGTCATGTTTGCACTAAATCATATTACGACAAAAACAAATTTCATTTATAAGCTTTTACTCAGTGAGCACAATTGATCAGTTTAAAATGATCATTTTAACTATCCGATCAACTTGTCATGTCTGTAGTAAATCATCCATTATTTTTTATTTAAAGCACAGAATGATACGGATCTAATATCCACATCAAGCTATTTCAATTTTCTACATTGTGATAAAATTTGAAACAGAACTAGATGCAAAAAAGCCTCCAAGAAATCCAATCTACCCCCAAACTGTTTGATGTCATGCATTATGCTTCATTTATAAGCCTTTATTTAATGAGCACCAATGATCAGTTTAGAATGATCACTTTAACTGGCCACTCAGCTTCACATGTTTGAACTAAATCGTCTGTAACTTTTGAGTTAGAGCTTAAAATGATACGAATACAATGCCCACATTAAGATAGCTTGATTTTCTATATTGTGACAAAATTTGAGACAAAAATAGATACGACAAAGCATCCAAGTAATCCAATCCATCCCAAAATGCATGATGCCATGCATTATGTTTCATTTATAGACCTTTATTCAATGAGCACCAATGATCAGTTTAGAATGATCACTTTAACTGGCCGATCAACTTAACATATCCGCACTAAATCGTATGTAACTTTTGATTTAGAGCTCAGAATGACACGAATCCAATGCCCACGTTATGCTAACTCAATTTTTTATATTGTGACAAAATTTAAGATAGAAATAGATACGACAAAGCATTGAAGTTATCATATCCATCCCAAATTGCGTGATGCAATGCATTATTTTTCATTTATAAACTTTTACTCAATGAGCACCAATGATCAGTTTAAAATAATCATTTTAACTAGCCGGCCAACTTGTCATGTATGCACTAAATCGTACATAACTTTTGATTTATAGACTGGAATGACACGAATCCAATATCCACATTAAACTAGTTCAATTTTCTATATTGTGAAAAAATTTGAAATAGAACTAGATACGATAAAATGTACAAGTAATCCAATCTATCCAAAGCTGTCTGATGTCAGGCATTATGCTTCATTTATAAGCCTTTACTCAATGAGAAACATTAATCAGTTTAGAATGATCATTTTACTCGCCAATCAACTTGACATTTCCGCACTAAATTGTTTGTAACTGTTGATTTAAAGCTCGTAATGACACGAATCCAATGCCCACGTTAAGGTAGCTCAATTTTCTATATTGTAACAAAATTTGAGACATCAATAGATAAGACAAACCGTCCAAGTAATCCAATATATCCAAAATTGTGTGATTCCATGCAGTATGCTTCATTTATAAGCCTTTACTCAATGAGAACCAATGATCAATTTAGAATAATCATATAAAATTGCCAATCAAGTTGACATGTCCTCACTAAATCGTCCGTCACTTTTGATTTAAAGCTTAGAAACACACGAATCCAATGCCCACGTTAAGCATTGGATTTTAGACAGCAATTGAGACGAGAAAGCGTCCAAGTAATCCAATCTATCAAATTGTGTGATGCTATGCTTTTACTTCATTTATAACCCTTTACTTAATGAGCACCAATGATCAGTTTAGAATGATCAGTTTAACTAGCGGATCAACTTGACATGTCCGCGCTAAATCATCCGTAACTTTTGACTTAGAGCTCAGAGTGACGCGAATCCAATGCTCATTTTAAACTAGCTCAATTTTCTATATTGTAACAAAAATTGAGACAAAAATAGATACGACAAAGCGTACAAGTAATGCAGTCTATCACAAAATACATGATGCCATGCATTATTTTTCATTTCTAAGCCTTTACTCAATAAGCACCAATGATCAGTTTAGAATGATCATTTTAATTGGAAAATCAACTTGTCATGTCTGCACTAAATCATCTATAACTTTTGATTTATAGCTTAGAATGACAAGCATCCAATGCCCTCATTAAGCTAGTTCAATTTTCTATATTGTGACAAACTTTAAAACACAACTAGATACGATTAAGTGTCCAAGTAATCCAATCTATCAAAAACTGTGTGATGCAATGCATTATGCTTCATTTATAAAGCTTTAGTCAATGAGCACCAATGATCAATTTAGAATGATCATTTTAACTCGCCAATCAACTTGACATATCCGCACTAAATCGTCTGTAACTTTTATTTAGAGCTTAGAAACACACAAATCTAATGCCAACGTTAATCCAGCTCAATTTTCTACAGTGTAAAAAAATTTTAGACAGACATAGATACGATAAAGCGTCCAAGTAATCCAATCCATCCAAAACTGTGGGATGTCATGCATTATGCTTCATTTATAAGCCTTTACTCAATGAGCACCAATGATCAGTTTAGAATGATCACTTTAACTGGCTGATCAACTTAACATGTCCGCATTAAATCTTCCGTAACTTTTGATTTAGAGCTCAGCATGACACGAATCTAATGTCCACTTTAAGCTACCTTAATTTTCTCTATTGTGACAAAATTTGAGACACAAATAGATACGACAAAGCGTTCAAGTAATCCAGTCCATTCATAACTGCGTGTACCATGCATTATTCTTCATTTATATGCTTTTACTCAATGAGCACTAACGATAGTTTAGAATGATATTTTTAACTGGCTGATCAACTTGACATGTCTGCACTATATTGTCCAATTTTTTTGCTTTATAGCTCAGAATGACACGAATCAGTTGCCCACATTAAGCTAGTTCCATTTTATATATTGTGACAAAGTTTGAGATAGAACTAGTTACGACAAAGCGTACAAGTAATCCAATCTATCCCAAAATGCGCGTTGCCATGCATTATGCTTAATTTATAAGCCTTTACTCAATTAGCACCAATGATCAGTTTAGAATAATCACTTTAACTGGCCGATCAACTTGACATATCCCCACTAAATCGTTTGTAACTTTTCATTTAGAGCTCAGAATTACACGAATCCAATGCCCACATTACGCTAGCTCAATTTTCAATTGAGACAAAAATATATGCGACTAAACGTCCAAGTAATCCAGTCTATCCCAAAATGCGTGATGCCATGGATTATTTCTCATTTTTAAGCTTTTACTCAGTGAGCACTAGTGATTAGTTTAAAATGATCATTTTAATGGGCCGATCAACTTCTCATATCCCCACTAAATCGTCCGTAACTTTTGATTTAAAGCTCAAAATGACACGAATCCAATGCCCGCGTTACGGTAGTTCAAGTTTTTATATTATGACCAAATTAGAGACATAAATAGATATGACAAAGCGTCCAATTACCAATCCATCCCAAACTGCATGATGCCATGCAATATTTTTCATTTATAAGCTTTTACTCAGCGAGCACCAATGATCAATTTAAAATGAACATTTTAACTGGTCGATCAACTTTTGATTTAAAGCTCAAAATGACACGAATCCAATGCCCACGTTACGGTAGCTCAAGTTTTTATATTATGACCAAATTAGAGACATAAATAGATATGACAAAGCGTCCAAGTACCAATCCATCCCAAACTGCATGATGCCATGCAATATTTTTCATTTATAAGCTTTTACTCAGCGAGCACCAATGATCAATTTAAAATGAACATTTTAACTGGTCGATCAACTTGACATGTACCAACTAAATCGTTCTTAACTTTTAATTTATAGCTCAGAATGACAAGAATCCAATGCCCATGTTATGCAAACTAAATTTCTATATTTTGACAAAATTTGATACAAAAATAGAGACGACAAAGCGTCCAAGTAATCCAATCTTTCCAAACTATTTGAGGCCTTGCTATCTGCTTCATTTATAAGCATTTACTTAATGAGCACCAATGATCTGTTTAGAATGATCAATTTAACTAGCCACTCAACTTGACATGTCCGCACTAATCGTCAGTAACTTTTAATTAAGATTTTAGAATGACACAACTCCAATGCATACATTAAGCTAGCTCAATTTTCTATATTGTAACAAAATTTGAGACAGAATTCGATACGGCAAAGCGTCCTAGTAATCCCATATATCCAAAACTGTGTGATGCCATGCATTATGCTTCATTTATTAGCCTTTACTTAATGAGCATGAATTATCAGTTTAGAATGATAACTTTAACTGGCTGATGAACTAGACATGTGCGCACAAAATCATCTATAACGTTTGATTTAGAGCTCGGAATGACACGAATCCAATGTCCACATTAAGCTAGCTCAATGTTCTATATTGTGACAAAATTTGAGACAGAAATAGATACGACAAAGCGTCCAATTAAACCAATCTATCCCAAACTGCGTGATGCCATGCATTATGCTTCATTTCTAAGACTTTATTATAAGCAACAATGATCAGTTTAGAATGATCATTTTAACTGTCTGATCAACTTGACATGTATGCAATAAATCGTCCGTAACTTTTGATTTATTGCTTAGAATGACACGAATCCAATGCCTACATTAAGATAGCTCAATTTTCAATATTGTGACAAAATTTGAAGCAAAACTAGATACGACAAATCGTCCAAATAATCCAATATTTCCCAAACTGCGTTATGCCATTCATTATTTTTCATTTATAAGTTTTTACTCAATGAGCACCAATGATCAGTTTAGAAAGATCATTTTAACTAGTCGATCAACTTTTCATGTCTGCACTAAATCGTCCATATCTTTTGATTTATTCTTATAATGGCACAAATCAATTGCCCATATTAAGCTAATTTAATGTTCTATATTTTGACAAAATTTGAAACAGAACTAGATACGACAAAGCGTCCAAGTAATCCAATGTATCCCAAACTGCGTGATGCCATGATTTATGCTTCATTTATAAGGCTTGTTATAATGAGTACCAATGATCAATTTAGAATAATCACTTTAAGAGGCCGATGAATTTGATATTTCTACACTAAACCGTCCGTAAATTGATTCAAATCTCAGAATGACACGAATCCAATGCCCACGTTAAACTAGCTCAATTTCTATATAATGCCAAAATTTGAGAAATAAATAGATATGACAAAGTGTCCAAGTAACAAGTGCATCCCAAACAGCGTGATGCCATGCATTTTTCTTCATTTATAAGCGTTTACTCAATGAGCATCAATGATCAATTTAGAATGATCATATTAATATGCCGATAAACTTGATGTTTCTGCACTAAATCGTCCATTACTTTTGATTTGAAGCGAAGAATGACATGCATCAAATGCCCACATTAAACTAGTTCAATTTTCTTTATTGTGACAAAATTTGAGACAGAACAAGATATCAGTTTAGAATGATCACTTTTACTGGCCGTTCAACTTGACATGTCTGCACTAAATCGTCTATAACTTTTAATATAGAGCTCATAATGACACAAATCCAATGTCCACGTTAAGCTAGCTCAATTTTTTTATATTGTGACAAAATTCGAGACAAAAATATATACAACAAATCGTCTAAATAATCTAATCTATCACAAACAGCATGATGCTATGCATTATTTTTCATTTATAAGCTTTTACTCAATAAGCACCAATGATCAGTTTAGAATGATCATTTTAACTGGCCTTTCAACTTGACAGGTCCGCACTAAATTGTCCGCACTAAATCGTCCGTAACTTTTGAATTAGAGCTCAAAATGACACGAATCAAATGCCCATGTTAAGCTAGTTCAATTTTCTATATTATGACGAAATTTGAGACAAAAATAGATACGATGAAGCATCCAAATAATACAGTCTATCCCAAACTGTGTGATCCCATGCATTATTCTTCATTTATAAGCTTTTACTCAATGACAACCAATGATCAGTTTAGAATAATCATTTTAACAGGTCGACCAACTTGACATTTCTGCACTATATCGTCCATAACTTTTGATTTATAGCTCCGAATGACACGATCCTAGTGCCCACAATAAGCTAGTTCAATTTTCTATATTGTGACAAAATTTGAGACAGAACTAGATACGACAATGCTTCCAAGTACTCTAATCTATCCCAAACTGCATGATGCCATGCATTATGCTTCATTTATAAACCTTTACTCAATCAGCACCAATGATCAGTTTAGAATGATCACTTTAACTGGCCGATCAACTTGATATGTCCACACTAAATCGTCTGTAACTTTTAATTTGGAGCTCAGAATGACATGAATTTTCTATATTGTGATAAAATTTGAGACAGAAATAGATATGACAAAGCGTTCAAGTAATCCAATCTTTCCCAAATTGTGTGATGCCATGCATTATTCTTCATTTATAAGCTTTTACTCAATGAGCACCAATGATCAGTTTAGAATGATCACTTTAACTGGCCGATCATCTTGATATGTCCACACTAAATCGTCCGTAACTTTTGATTTAGAGCTCAGAATGACACGAATCAAATGCCCATGTTAAGCTAGCTCAATTTTCTGTATTGTAACAAAATTTGAGACAGAAATAGATATTACAAAGCGTCCAAGTAATCCAATCTTTCCCAAATTGCGTGCTGCCATGCATTGTGCTTCATTTATAAGCTTTTACTCAATAAACACCAATCATCACTTTAGAATGATCACTTTAACTAGCCTATCAACTTGTCATGTCCCAAATCGTTTGTAACTTTTGATTTAGAACTCTTAATAACACGAATCAAATGCCAACGTTAAGCTACCTCAATTTTCTATTTTTGTGATAAAATTTGAGACAGAAATATATACGACAAAGCGTACAAGTAATCCAATCCTTCCCAAACTGTGTGATGCCATGCAATATTTTTCATTTATAAGCTTTTACTCAGTGGGCACGAATGATCAGTTTAGAATTATCATTTTAACTGGCCGATCAACTTGTCATGTCCATACTAAATCATCCATAACTTTTGATTTATAGCTTGGAATGACAAGAATCAATTGCCCACATTAAGCTAGTTTAATTTTATATATTGTGACAAAATTTGAAATAAAACTAGATACAACAAAACATCCAAGTAATCCAATTTATCCCAAACTGATGATGTCATGCTTTATGCCTCGTTTCTAAGCCTCACTTAATGAGCACCAGTGATTAGTTTAGAATGATCATTTTAACTCACCGATCAACATGACATGTCCGAACTAAATCGTCTGTAACATTTGATTTAGAGCTCAAAAACACACGAATCCAATGCCCACGTTAAGCTAGCTCAATTTTTTATAGTCTAACAAAATTTGATACAAAAAATAGATATGACAAAGCATCCTAGTAATCCAATCTATCCAAAACTAGGTGATGCTATGCATTGTGATTCATTTATAAGCATTTACTTAATTAGCACCAATACTCAGTTCAGAATAATCACTTTCACTGGCCGATCAACTTGACATGTCCGCACTAAATCCTGTATAACTTTTGATTTATAGGTAAGAATGACACGTATCAATTGCCCACATTAAGCTAGTTTAATTTTCTATATTGTGACAAATTTGAGACAGAACTAGTTTCAAAAAGCGTCCAAGTAATCCGATCTATCCCAAACTTTACTTAATGAGCACCAATGATCACCAATGAGCACCAATGATCAGTTCAGAATGATCATTTTAACTCACCGATAAATTTGACATGCCTGCACTAAATGGTCCGTAACTTTTAATTTAGAGCTCACAAAATATGAATCCAATGCCCAGGTTAAGCTATCTCAATTTTCTTTAATGTAACAAAATCTCAGATAGAAATAGATATGACAAATCCTCCAAGTAATCCAATCTATCCATAAATGTGTGATGTCATGCATTATGCTCAATTTATAAGCTTTTACTCAATGAGCACCAATGATCAGTTTTGAATGATCACTTTAACTAGGCGATCAACTTGACATGTACGCATTAAATCGTTCGTAACTTTTGATTTAGAGCTCAAAATAACACAAATCCAATGCCCACTTTAAACTAGCTCAATTTTCTATATTGTGAAAAAATTTGAGATAGAAATAGATACAATAAATCATGCAAGTAATCCAGTCCATCCCAAACCGCGTAATGCCGTGCATTATTCTTTTTTTACAACTTTTACTCAGTGAGCAGCAGCGATCAGTTTAGAATGATCATTTTAACTGGCCGATCAACTTGACATATCTGCACTATATGGTCCATAACTTTTGATTTATAAATCAGAATGACACGAATCAATTGCCCACATTAAGGTAGTTCAGTTTCCTATATTGTGACAAAATTTGAGACAGAAATACATGAATCAATTGCCCACATTAAACTAGTTCAGTTTTCTATATTGTGACAAAATTTCAGAAAGAAATAGATACGACAAAGCATTCAAGTATTCCAATCCATCCCAAACTGCGTGATGTCATGCTTTATTTTTCATTTATAAGCTTTTACTAATGAGCAGAAGTGATCATTTTAGAATAATGATATTAACAGGCCGATCAACTTGACATGTACACACTAAATCTTTCGTAACTTTTGATTTAGAGCTCAGAATGACACGAATCCAATGCCCACGTAAAGGATTCTCAATTTTCTATATTTTTAAAAAATTTGAGATTGAAATAGTGACGACATATCGTCCAAGTAATCCAATCTATCCAAAATAATTGATGCCATGATTTATGCTTCATTTATATGACTTTACTTATTAGCACCAATGATCTGTTTAGAATGATCACTTTAACTAGCCACTCAACTTGACATATCCGCAGTAAATCGTCCCTAACTTTTTATTTAGAGCTCAGAATTCACGAATCCAATGCCCACGTTAAGCTATCTCAATGCCCACGTGACAACATACCGTAACTTTTGATTTATAGTTCGGAATGACACAAATCCAATGCCCACATTAAAGCAGTTCAATTTTTATATTATGACAAAATTTGAAATAGAACTATATATGACAAACTGTCCAAGTAATTCAATCTATCCTAAACTGCGTGATGCCAATCATTATGCTTCATTTATAAGCGTTTACTCAATGAGCACCAATGATCAGTTTAGAATGATCATTTTAGAATGATAATTTTAACCGGCCGATCAACTTGTCATGGATGCACTAAATCATCTATAACTTTTGATTTATAGCTCAGAATGACACGAATCTAATGCCCACATTAAGCTAGCTCACTTTTCTATATTGTGACAAAATTTGAGACTAAAATATATACGACAAAGCGTCCAAGTAATCCAATCTATCCAAAATGTGTGATCCTATGCATTATGCTTCATTTATAAGCCTTTACTCAATGAGCACCAATGATCAGTTTAGAATGATCACTTTAACTGGCCGATCAACTTGACACATCCGCAATAAATCGTCCGTAACTTTTGATTTACAGGTCGTAATGCCACGAATCCAATGCCCACGTTAAGCTAGTTCAATTTTCTTTACTGTGACAAAATTTGAGACAAAACTAGATACAAAAAGTGTCCAAGTAATCCAATTTATCCAAAATTGGGTGATGCTATGCATTATGCTTCATTTATAAGGCTTTACTCAATGAGCACCAATGATCTATTTAGAATGATCACTTTAACAGGCCACTCAACTTGATATGTCCGCACGAACTCGTTCGTAACTTTTTATTTAGAGCTCAGAATGACACATACCAACGCCCACGTACGTTAAGCTAGCTCAATTTTTTATATTGTAACAAAATTTGAGACAGAAATAAATATGACAAAGCGTCCAACACTACAAGAAAACTTGCGTGGTCGCAAAACTCGAAATTGCGACTACTTTGCGACCACCAGAAGTAGTCGCAAATCATAGTCCTAAAAATATGTAGCCGCAAATCAGTCGCAAATTTGCGACTGATTTGCGACCAATTGGTGGTGACTATTTTTGCGACTACTTTGCCACTGAATTTCCATAACAAATTTTGCCACTATTTTGGGACTACATATGTGGTTGCGAAACCCGTAGTCCCTGTATATTTTGGGACTACAGGGACTACATAACAAGAGTCACTGTAGTCGCAAATTAGTCACAAAATTTTGTGAATGATTTGAGACTACAAGAGCCACTGTAGTCGCAAATCAATCACAAAATTTTGTGACTGATTTGCGAGTACATGAACCTTAGCAGTCGTAAATCAATGACAAAGTTTTGTGACTGATTTACGACTACAGAGTATTGTAGTCGCAAATCAGTCACAAAATTTTGTTACTAATTTGCGACCACATATAACACTCAGTCGCAAATCAGTGGCAAAAATTGCGATTGATTTGCGACTGATTATAAAATAATCAAAAAAAATTTTTGTAGTCGCAAATCGCTCCAAAAAAATTGAGACTGATTTGGGAATGATTTGCGACTACAACGGAATTAGATTTAAAAAAAAATATATAATTAAAAATATTTTGAAATAATTTAAATACTTTGAAATTAAAATTAATTTTAATTTCAAAACATTAAAAGTATTTCAAAATATTTTTTAATTAATTTAGAGTAATATATTTTTAATAACATTTTTCAAAATTAATTTTAATAATGTTATTAATTTTTTTAATTATTAATATTAATTACAATAATTTTTAGTTATTTTTAAATTATATTATTAATATTATTTAATTTTTAATTAATTTTTAAGTACTTTTTTAAAAATATTTTTCAAAATTAATTTTCAAAATTGTTATGTTTTAATAAAATTTTTAAATTTTGTTTTCTGAATATTTTAATAAATTATTATTTTTGAAACCATTAATTATTATTAATATTATTCAGTAATTAATAATAAATATTATAATAGTAAATATAAAATATATTAACTAATTAATATAAAATATTAAATACAAAGAGATTCAAAATTAAAAATCTAATTTTTATTAATTGAAATTTAATTTACAAAAAAATGATAACTAATTTTCCGGCGGCGGAAATTGAAAATCCGAAGACGGGAATGGGGTCGGGGTCGGAGCCGTCGACGGTTCCCCTGGGCAATCGTTAGCCCGCATATAAGAGGCGAATGCGGGATCTGTCCGTTGAAAATACCCGAGGAGAATCTCCAAGTTGGAGATTTTCTTTTGGTTTTCTCTATTTTGCTCTTGCATCTTCTGATTTGCTTCCAAAATTTGCGCGTTTTATTGTACAGTTAGCGCGTTTTGTTTTTTAAGCATTACGTACTCGGGGGAAGTTGATTGCACCCCACTACTTCTATCCGACAAGTGTACGCGGTTCATGCTCCCGAGTCCATAAAGAAGGCTGCGGTCATCCAACACAGAAGACTACAAAATAACAAAAACGAAAATAAAATATTAAATTTAATTAATAAAATAATAATAAAAATTTGTAATAAAATAATTTGAAAATTTTTTTTTACCTGAATGAAGATCTCATTCTTCTTTTCTGGAGTCAGCTCAATTGGATAGGATGTACCATCAGACGTTTCTGTTGGATCGACCTCCACGATCGCCATCTTCTCTTGGATGTTACGTTCGTATGCTTCACATATTTGTTTTACTTTTAAATCTACATACGAACCATCCGGTCTAGTGTGAGTCTTTATAAAGTCCTCACCTATTGAGACAGGTCGTCCCAAATTATGTTCCTTCACATAAATTGAAATAAATTTTATTTAAATAATAATAAAAATTTAATTAAATTTAAATAATTAAAATTACTTACCATTTCCTGCTGGACCTGGATGTAGGATTTTTGGCCCGACAAATGCTTGTGCAGGCCAAGACCGTCCCGAGCGGACTTGGAATTATTAGAGGATTTGCTACTCCTCTCTTTATACATTTATGTTCCCTAGTACTCACATAAATTTAGAATTACAAGTTGTAAATGTTGAAAATACTTAGGAAAAATGTGAATTTACCATATGTGGTTGCAAATCAGTCACTATTTTGCGACTGATTTGCGACTGAACATCAAATTTTGAGTTTGTGGTCACAAATAAGTTGCTAATGTGGGACTGATTTGCGACCACGTGTAATTTTTGTACTAAAATACCACCACATTGTCAATGCAGTGGCAAAGTGGTGGCAAATCAGTCACAATTTGTGTCATAAAACCTTAATTATATGGTTATTGGGAATAAATTGAATTATATAAGAATCATATGTCTAAAATACATTAAACGATAACTATATTTATTACATTTGTTCGTACTCGTCATCATCTGAAGATGAAATATTACATTGAAATTCATCTTATAGTTCCGCATCTCCGACATTGAAATCAATTTCTTCCGTATGGTTAACTCTATCGACCAACCGATCTACTTCTATCTCTTGAACAACCATTACCCCTTCATCATTTTCTTGTTGCAAGAGGCCAATCTCGTCTTTGTTTTTGTATTTCCCCAAAATGTTAGATCTAGGATTAACTTTCAAAACACTGAGTCATGTTTGTTTTGATGATGATTTAGTGTGCGGATAGGGAATATAATAAACTTGATCTGCTTGAGAGGCTGATACATCATAAGTATTGAAATATAAATTAGTTATATATTTTTAACAAAATTAATTATATAGTTAATTATTTACGAATACGTACCGAGAATAAATGGTTCGTATTTGTAGTATTTTAACTCACCGATCAACATGACATGTCCGAACTAAATCGTTTGTAACTTTTGATTTAGAGCTCAAAAACACACGAATCCAATGCCCACGTTAAGCTAGCTCAATTTTTTATAGTGTAACAAAATTTGAGACAAAAATAGATACGACAAAGCGTCCAAGTAATCCAATCTATCCAAAACTGGGTGATGCTATGCATTGTGATTCATTTATAAGCATTTACTCAATTAGCACCAATACTCAGTTTAGAATAATCACTTTCACTGGCCGATCAACTTGACATGTCCGCACTAAATCCTGCATAACTTTTGATTTATTGGTAAGAATGACACGTATCAATTGCCCACATTAAGCTAGTTCAATTTTCTATATTGTGACAAATTTGAGACAGAACTAGTTTCGAAAAGCGTCCAAGTAATCTGATCTATCCCAAACTGCGTGATGCCATGCATTATGCTTCATTTATAAACCTTTACTTAATGAGCACCAATGATTAGTTTAGAATGATCATTTTAACTCGCCGAAAAATTTGACATGCCTGCACTAAATCGTCCGTAACTTTTGATTAGAGCTCAAAAAATACGAATCCAATGCCCAGGTTAAGCTATCTCAATTTTCTATAATGTAACAAAATCTTAGATAGAAATAGATATGACAAATCCTCCAAATAATCCAATCTATCCATAAATGTGTGATGTCATGCATTATGCTCAATTTATAAGCTTTTACTCAATGAGCACCAATGATCAGTTTTGAATGAGCACTTTAACTAGGCGATCAACTTGACATGTACACATTAAATCGTTCGTAACTTTTGATTTAGAGCTCAAAATAACACGAATCCAATGCCCATTTTAAACTAGCTCAATTTTCTATATTGTGAAAAAATTAGAGATAAAAAGAGATACAACAAATCGTCCATGTAATCTAGTCCATCCCGAACTGCGTGATCCCGTGCATTATTCATTATTTACAACTTTTACTCAGTGAGCAGCAGCAATCAGTTTAGAATGATCATTTTAACTAGCCGATCAACTTGACATATCTGCACTATATGGTCCATAACTTTTGATTTATAAGTCAGAATGACACGAATCAATTGCCCACATTAAGCTAGTTCAGTTTCCTATATTGTGACAAAATTTGAGACAGAAATACATGAATCAATTGCCCACATTAAGCTAGTTCAGTTTTCTATATTGTGACAAAATTTCAGACATAAATAGATACGACAAAGCGTTCAAGTATTCCAATCCATCCCAAACTGCGTGATGTCATGCTTTATTTTTCATTTATAAGCTATTACTAATAATCAGAAGTGATCATTTTAGACTAATGATATTAACTGACCGATCAAATTGATATGTCCACACTAAATCTTCCGTAACTTTTGATTTAGAGCTCAGAATGACACGAATCCAATGCCCACGTAAAGCATTCTCAATTTTCTATATTTTTACAAAATTTGAGATTGAAATAGTGATGACATATCGTCCAAGTAATCCAATCTATCCAAAATAATTGATGCCATGATTTATGCTTCATTTATAAGACTTTACTTATTAGCACCAATGATCTGTTTAGAATGATCACTTTAACTAGCCACTCAACTTGACATATCCGTAGTAAATCGTCCGTAACTTTTGATTTAGAGCTCTGAATGACACGAATCCAATGCCCACGTTAAGCTATCTCAATTTTCTATATTATGACTAAATTTGAGAAAGAAATAGATACGACAAAATGTTCAAATAATCCAATCTATCCCAAACTGTGTGATGCCATGCATTATTTTTCATTTAAAAGCTTTTACTCAATGAGCACCAATTATCAGTTTAGAATGATCATTTAACTGTCGGATCAACTTGTCATATCTGCAGTAAATCATCCATAACTTTTGATTTATAGCTCACACTGACACGAATCCAATGCCCACATTAAACTAGTTCAATTTCTATATTGTGACAAAATTTGAAGCAGAACTGGATACGACAAAGCATCCAAGTAATGCAATCTATCTAAAACTGCGTGATGTCGTGCTTTATGCCTCATTTATAAGCCTTTACTTAATGTGCACCAATGATCAGTTTAGAATGATCATATTAACTCGCCAATCAACTTGACATGTCCGCCCTAAATCGTCCGTAACTTTTGATTTAGAGCTCAGAAACACACGACACCATAGCCCACGTTAAGCTTGCTCAATTTTCCATAGTGTAACAAAATTTAAGATAGAAATAGATACGACAAAGCGTCCAAGTAATCCAATCTATCCAGAACTGTATGATGCTATGCATTGTGCTTCATTTACAACCGTTTAGTGAATCAGCACCAATGATCCGTTTAGAATGATCACTTTCACTGGCCGATCAACTTGACATGTCCACACTAAATTGTCCATAATTTTATATTTAGAGCTCAAAATGACACGAATCCAATGCCCATGTTAAATAGATCAATTTTCTATATTGTGAAAAACTTTGAGACAAAACTAGATACGACAAAGCATCTAAGTAATCCAATCTATCCCAAACTGCGTGATGCCATGCTTTATGCTTCATTTATAAGCCTTTACTTAATGAGCACCAATGATCTGTTTAGAATTTTCACTTTAATTGGCCACTCAACTTGACATGTCCACACTAAATCGTTCGTAACATTTGATTTAGAACTCAGAGTGACACGGATCCAATGGCCACATTAGGCAAGCTCAATTTTCTATATTTTGACAAAATTTGAGACAAAAATAGATACGAAAAATCGTACAAGTAATCCAATCTATCCAAAACTGTATGATGCCATGCATTATGCATTATTTATAAGATTTTACTTAATGAGCACCAATGATCAGTTTAGAATAATCATAATAACTGGCCGATCAACTTGACATATCGATAGTAAATCGTTCGTAACTTTTGAATTTGAGCTTAGAATGATAGGAATCCAATGCCTACATTAAACTAGATAAATTTTCCATATTCAAGTAATCCAATCTTTCGCAAATTGCGTGATGCCATGCATTATGCTTCATTTAAAAGCTTTTACTCAATGAGAACCAATGATCAGTTTAGAATGATCACTTTAACTGACCGATGAATTAGACATGTCTGCACTAAATCATCCGTAACTTTTCATTTAGAGCTCAAAAACATACAAATCCAATGCCCATATTAACCTATCTAAATTTACGATATTGTAACAAAATTTGACACAAAAATAAGTATGACAAAGCGTACAAGTAATCCAATCTATTCAAAACTGTGTGATGCCATGCATTAAACCAGTTCAATTTTCTATACTGTGACAAAATTTGAAATAGAATTAGATACGAAAAACTGTCCAAGTAATTCAATTTATCTCAAACTTCTGGATGCCAAAAAACATTATGCTTCATTTACAAGTCTTTACTCGATGAGCACCAATGATCAGTTTAGAATAATAATATTAACTGGCGGATCAACTTGACATGTCTACACTAAATTGTCCGTAAGTTTTGATTTATAGCTCAGAATGACATGAATCCAATGTCCAGATTAAGCTAGCTCATATTTCTATATTGTGACAAAATTTGGGACAGAAATGGATACAACAAAGCATCCAAGTAATCCAATCTATCCTAAACTACGTGATGCCATGCATTATTTTTCATTTATAAATTTTACTCAATGAGCACGAATGACTAGTTTAGAATGATCATTTTAACCGAACGATCAACTTGTCATATATGCACTAAACCATCCATAACTTTTGATTTATAGCTGAAAATTACACGAATCCAACGCACACAATAAACTTGCTCAATTTTCTATATGGTGACAAAATTTGAAATAGAACTAGATACTACAAAGTGTCCAAGAATCTATCCCAAATTGTGTTATGGCATGCTTTGTGTCTCATTTATAGTGGAGCACCCACATTTATAACTATCAAACATGTCCGTCGATCCAATAATTTTCTATATTGTAACAAAATTTGAGACAAAAGTAGAGACGAGAAAGCGTTCAAGTAATCCAATATATCGCAAACTGCGTGACGCCACACATTATACTTCATTTATAAGCTTTTACTCAATGAACACAATGATCAGTTTAGAATGATCATATTAACTTGCCGATCAACTTGACATGTCCGCCCTAAATCGTCCGTAACTTTTGATTTAGAGCTCAGAAACACACGACACCATAGCCAACGTTAAGCTAGCGCAATTTTCCATATTGTAACAAAATTTGAGATAGAAATAGATATGACAAAGCATCCAAGTAATCCAATCTATCCAGAACTGTATGATGCTATGCATTGTGCTTCATTTACAACCGTTTTGTGAATCAGCACCAATGATCCGTTTAGAATGATCACTTTCACTGGCCGATCAACTTGACATGTCCACACTAAATTGTCCATAACTTTATATTTAGAGCTCAAAATGACACGAATCCAATGCCCATGTTAAATAGATCAATTTTCTATATTGTGAAAAACTTTGAGACAAAACTAGATACGACAAAGCATCTAAGTAATCCAATCTATCCCAAACTGCGTGATGCCATGCTTTATGCTTCATTTATAAGCCTTTTCTTAATTAGCACGAATGATCTGTTTAGAATGATCACTTTAACTGGCCACTCAACTTGACATGTCCACACTAAATCGTTCGTAACATTTGATTTAGAACTCAGAGTGACACGGATCCAATGGCCACATTTGGCAAGCTCAATTTTCTATATTTTGACAAAATTTGAGACAAAAATAGATACGACAAATCGTACAAGTAATCCAATCTATCCAAAACTGTATGATGCCATGCATTATGCATTATTTATAAGATTTTACTCAATGAGCACTAATGATCAGTTTAGAATAATCATAATAACTGGCCGATCAACTTGACATATCTATAGTAAATCGTTCGTAACTTTTGATTTTGAGCTCAGAATGATAGGAATCCAATGCCTACATTAAACTAGATAAATTTTCCATATTCAAGTAATCCAATCTATCGCAAACTGCGTGATGCCATGCATTATGCTTCATTTACAAGCTTTTACTCAACGAGCACCAATGATTAGTTTAGAATGATCACTTTAACTAACCGATGAATTAGACATGTCTGCACTAAATCGTCCGTAACTTTTCATTTAGAGCTCAGAAACATACAAATCCAATGCCCATATTAACCTATCTAAATTTACGATATTGTAACAAAATTTGACACAAAAATAAGTATGACAAAGCGTACAAGTAATCCAATCTATTCAAAACTGTGTGATGCCATGAATTAAACCAGCTCAATTTTCTATATTGTGACAAAATTTGAAATAGAATTAGATACAAAAAACTGTCCAAGTAATTCAATTTATCTCAAACTTCGGGATGCCAAAAAACATTATGCTTCATTTACAAGCCTTTACTCAATGAGCACCAATGATCAGTTTAGAATAATCATATTAACTGGCGGATCAACTTGTCATGTCTACACTAAATTTTCCGTAAGTTTTGATTTATAGCTCAGAATGACATGAATACAATGTCCACATTAAGCTAGCTCATATTTCTATATTGTGACAAAATTTGGGACAGAAATGGATACAACAAAGCATCCAAGTAATCCAATCTATCCTAAACTACATGATGCCATGCATTATTTTTCATTCATAAATTTTACTCAATGAGCACGAATGACTAGTTTAGAATGATCATTTTAACCGAACGATCAACTTGTCATATCTGCACTAAATCATCCATAACTTTTGATTTATAGCTGAAAATTACACGAATCCAACGCACACATTAAACTAGCTCAATTTTCTATATTGTGACAAAATTTGAAACAGAACTAGATACTACAAAGTGTCCAAGAATCTATCCCAAACTGCGTTATGGCATGCTTTATGTCTCATTTATAGTCTTTCACTTAATGAGCACCAATGATCAGTTTAGAATGATCCTTTTAACTGCCGATCAACTTAACATATGCGCACTAAATCGTCCGTAACTATTGATTTGGAGCTCCAAAATACACGAAACCAATGCCCACGTTAAGCTAACTCAATTTTCTATAGTGTAAAAAATTTGAGATAGAGATAGATACGACAAAGCCCAAGATAGATACAACAAAGCCCAAGTAATCCAATCTATCCCAAACTGCATGATGTTATGCTTTAAGCCTCATTTATAAGCCTTTAATTAATGGGCACCAATGATCAGTTTAGAATAATCATTTTAACTCGACCATCAACTTGACATGTACGCACTAAATCATTCGTAACTTATGATTTTGAGCCCAGAATGACACGATCCAATGCCCATGTTAAACTAGATAAATTTTCTGTATTGTAAGAAAATTTGAGACAAAAGTAGAGACGAGAAAGCGTTCAAGTAATCCAATATATCGCAAACTGCGTGATGCCACACGTTATACTTCATTTATAAGCTTTTACTCAATGAACACCAATGATAAGTTTTGTATGATCACTTTAACTGGCTGATCAATTTGACATGTACGCATTAAATCGTCTATAATTTTTGATTTATAGCTCATAATGACACGGATCGAATGCCCACACTAAGGTAGTTCAATTTTTTATATTTTGACAAAATTTTAAACAGAACTGGACATGACAAACCATCCAAGTAATCTAATCTATCCAAAACTTCGTGCCATGCATCATGCTTCATTAATAAGCCTTTACTCAAAGAGCACCAATGATCAGTTTAGAATGGTCACCTTAATTGACCGATCAACTTGACACGTCTGTAATAAATCGTCTGTAACTTTTGATTTATAGCTCGGAATGACATGAATCCAATGCCAACATTAAACCATTTCAATTTTTTATATTATGACAAAATTTGAAGCAGAACTAGATATACTACAAACTGTCGAAATAATTCAATCTATCCCAAATTGTGTGATGTCAGGTATTATGCTTCATTTATTAGCCTTTACTCAATGAGCAACAATGATCAGTTTAGAATTATCATTTTAGAATTACCATTTTAACCGGCTGATCAATTTGTCATGTCTGCACTAATTTGTCCATAACTTTTTATTTATAGCTCACAATGACACGAATCCAATGCCCACATTAAGCTAGTTCAATTTTCTATATTGTGACAAAATTTGTAATAGAATTAGATACGGCAAAGTGTCCAAGTAATTCAATTTATCCCAAACTGCGTGATTCCATGTTTTATGCCTCATTTATAAGCCTTTGCTTGATGAGCACCAATGATCAGTTTAGAATGATTATTTTAACTCGCCGATCAACTTGACATCTCCGCACTAAATCGTCCGTAACTTTTGATTTAGAGCTTAGAAACACCCGAAACCAATGCCCACGTTAAGCTAGCTCAATTTTCTATAGTGTAAAACAATTTGAGAGAAAAATAAAAATGACAAATTGTCCAAGTAATCCAATATATCCAAAAGTTTGTGATGCTATGAACTGTGCTTCATTTATAAGCCCTTACTCAATCAACACAACTGATAAGTTTTGAATGATCATTTTGACTAGCCGATCAACTTGACATGTCCACACTAAATCGTCTATAACTTTTGATTTAGATATCAGAATGACACGAATCCAATGCCCACGTTAAACTTGTTCAATTTCCTTTATTTTGACAAAATTTGAGACAAAACTAGATACGACAAAGCGTCCAAGTAATCCAATCTATTTAAAACTGTGTGATGCCATGCATTATGCTTCATTTATAAGCTACAAAATGCGCACCAATGATTTGTTTAGAATGATCTCTTTAACTGGCAACTCAACTTGACATTTACGCACTAAATCATCCATAACTTTTGAATTAGAGCTCAAAATGACACGAATCCAATGCACACGTTAAGGTAGCTCAATTTTTATATTGTAACAAAATTTCAGACAAAAATAAATATGACAAAGCGTCCAAGTAATCCAATCTATCGAAAACTATATGATGCCATGCATTATGCATCATTTATAAACCTTTATTCAGTGAGCACCAATGATCAGTTTATAATAATTATATTAATTGGCGGATCAACTCGACATGTCTATAGTAAATCGTTCGGAACTTTTGATTTTGAGCTCAGAATGACATGAATCCAATGCCCACGTTAAATTAGATAAATTTTCTATATTTTGAAAATATTTGACACGGAAGTAGAAACGAAAAACGTCCAAGTAATCCAATCTATCGCAAACTGCGTGATGCCACACGCTATACTTCATTTATAAGCTTTTAATCAATGAGCACAAATGATTATTTTATAATGATCACTTTAACTAGCCGATCAATTTGACATGTGCGCATTAAATCGTCCGTAACTTTTTTTATAGCTAAGAATAACACGAATCCAATGCCTAAACTAAACTAGTTCAGTTTTCTATATTTTGACAAAATTTTAAACAGAACTCGATATACCACAAACTGTCCAAAACTGCGTGATGACATGCATTATGCTTCATTTATAAGCTTTTACTCAATGAGCACCAATGCCCACGTTAAGCTAGCTAAAATTTCTATATTGTAACAAAATTTGAGATAGAAATAGATACAACAAAGAGTCCAAGTAATCCAATCTATCCAAAACTGTGTGATGCCATGCATTAACCTCATTTATAAGCCTTTACTCAATGAGCACTAATGATTTATTTAGAATGATTACTTTAACTGGCCGATCAACTTGACATGTCCATAATAAATCATCCATAACTTTTGATTTATAGCTCAGAATGACACGAATCTGATGCCCACACTAAGCTAATTCAATTTTCTATATTTTGACAAAATTTGAAACAGAACTGGATACGACAAACCGTCCAAATAATATAATCTATCCAAAACTGCGTGATGACATGTATTAGGCTTCATATAAGCCTTTACTCAATGAGCCAGAATGATTAGTTTAGAATGGTCACCTTAACAGACCGATGAACTTGACATGTCTGCAGTAAATCGTCCATAACTTTTGATTTATAGCTCGGAATGATCACTTTAACATGCCACTCAACTTGATATGTCCGCACTAACTCGTTCATAACTTTTTATTTAGAGCTTAGAATGACACATACCAACGCCCACGTACGTTAAGCTAGCTCAATTTTTTATATTGTAACAAAATTTGAGACAGAAATAAATATGACAAAGCGTCCAACACTACGAGAAACCCGTAGTCACAAATCAATCACAAAATTTTGTGACTGATTTGTGACTACAAGAGTCACTACACTCGCAAATCAGTCACAAAATTTTGTGAATGATTTGAGACTACAAGAGCCACTGTAGTCGCAAATCAATCACAAAATTTTGTGACTGATTTGCGACTACATGAACCATAGCAGTCGCAAATCAGTGACAAAGTTTTGTGACTGATTTACGACTATAGAGCCATGTAATCGCAAATCAGTCACAAAATTTTGTTACTGATTTTCGACCACATATAACACTCAGTCGCAAATCAGTGGCAAAAATTGCGACTGATTTGCGACTGATTATAAAATAACCGAAAAAAAATTTTGTAGTCGCAAATCGGTCCCAAAAAATTGTGACTGATTTGGAAATGATTTGCGACTACAACGGAATTAGATTTAAAAAATATATATAATTAAAAATGATTTTGAAATACTTTTAATATTTTGAAATTAAAATTAAAAAATATTATGAAAAATAATAATATTTTTTAATTTTAATTTCAAAATATTTAAATTATTTCAAAATAATTTTTAATTAATTTTCAGTAATATATTTTTTAATAATATTTTTCAAAATTAATTTTAATAATATTATTAATTTTTAAATTATTAATATTAAAAAAACATTTACTTATTTTTAAATAATATTAATATTATTAATATTATTTAATTTTTAATTAATTTTTAAGTACTTTTTTAAAAATATTTTTCAAAATTAATTTTCAAAATTGTTATGTTTTACTAATATTTTTAAATTTTTTTCCTGAATATTTTAATAAATTATTATTTTTTGAAACCATTAATTATTATTAATATTATTCAGTAATTAATAATAAATATTATAATAGTAAATATAAAATATATTAACTAATTAATATAAAATATTAAATAAAAAGAAATTCAAAATTAAAAATATAATTTTTATTAATTGAAATTTAATTTACAAAAAAAATGACAACTAATTTTCCGGCGGCGGAAATTGAAAATCCGAAGACGTTTTCTGGAGTCAGCTCAATTGGACAGGATGTACCATCAGACGTTTCTGTTGGATTGACCTCCACGATCGCCATCTTCTCTTGGATGTTATGTTCGTATGCTTCACATATTTGTTTTACTTTCAAATCTACATACGAACCATCCGGTCTAGTGTGAGTCTTTATAAAGACCTCACCTATTGAGATAGGTCGTCCCAAATTATGTTCCTTCACATAAATTGAAATAAATTTTATTTAAATAATAATAAAAAATTTAATTAAATTTAAATAATTAAAATTACTTACCATTTCCTGCTTGAACTGGATGTATGATTTTTGGCCCGACAAACGCTTGTGCGGGCCAAGACCGTCCTGAGCGGAGTTGCAATTATTAGATGATTTGCTAATCCTCTCTTTATACGTTTATGTTCCCTAGTACTCACATAAATTTAGAATTACAAGTTGTAAATGTTGAAAATACTTAGGAAAAATATGAATTTACCATATGTGGTCGCAAATCAGTCACTATTTTGCGACTGATTTGCGATTGAGCATCAAATTTTGAGTTTGTGGTCGCAAATCAGTTGCTAATGTGGGACTGATTTGCAACCACGTGTAATTTTTGTACTGAAATACCACCACATTGTCAATACAATGGCAAAGTAGTGGCAAATCAGTCACAATTGTGTCATAAAACCTTAATTATATGGTTATTGGGAATAAATTAAATTATATAAGAATCATATGTCCAAAAGACATTAAACGATAACTATATTTATTACATTTCTTTGTACTCATCATCATCTAAGATGATATTACATTGAAATTCATCTTATAGTTCCGTATCTCCGACATCGAAATCAATTTCTTCCGTATGGTTAACTCTATCGACCAACCGATTTACTTCTATCTCTTGAACAACCATTACCTCTTCATCATTTTCTTGTTGCAAGAGGCCGATCTCGTCTTTGTTTTTGTATTTCCCCAAAATGTTAGATCTAGGATTAACTTTCAAAACACTGAGTCATGTTTGTTTTGATGATGATTTAGTGTGCGGATAGGGAATATAACAAACTTGATCTGCTTGAGAGGCTGATACATCATAAGTATTGAAATGTAAATTAGTTATATATTTTTAACAAAATTAATTATATAGTTAATTATTTACGAATACGTACCAAGAATAAATGGTTCGTATTTGTAGTATTCCCCAATGATAAGACATCAACGACGCCATTTTCCGACTTCCGAGTACCTTTCGAAAGCGTAGGATTGTACCATTCACATTTAAAAAACGTGATCTTCAAATTTAGGAGGCCGACATACTCAAGTTGAATGATATGTGTTAAAATCCCGTAGAAATCAGCTTCATCAGATGCATATGAGTAATTGTCCCCATTCACACAAATACCGTAGTTACATGTCTTTCTCCTATGTCCATGTTTCTTTGTGTGGAACATATAAACTTTTGTAAAATACATCGGCCAAGTGGACGCTTTATTCATCGGCCCTTTAACTAATTCTTGAGCCCATATAGGAAAGACACGTGAATCTGTGGAAGTGCATGAATTGACCTATGATCATATATATATAAAATTAAAGTTAGTATTTCAAAATTAATAAATGAAAAATAATATACATGTCAAATAATTAAACATACATAATCTCTAACCCATATGTGGAACTCTTCCTCTTTTTTCGATGAAATGTCATATTCCGAAAGATATGGATACGTACATCGAATGTGATCTTCAAACATGCTACAAAAGTAAATATTAAAAATTAATATATATTGATTGATACAATGAAATGAAATGTAATAAATGCAATTAATTGTTTTCATATACCTCTCAAGTGGTCGAAAATATTCACAATTCCGTAAAACATATGCATGTGCATATTTATATTCTTTTTCGGACAGCCATATTTCTTTAAATTTACCACTTGGACGACCCATGTGCGTAAATATATCTAGTACTCCAGGATCCGGATATACAGGAATGTCACCTTCATCGAATCTTGTACACGTGTATATATATATATATATATTATATTAATTACACGATATATCAGCACAAAAATTTGTCATTTATATATAATAAAAAAATTAATTAATAAACATAAGAACTAATTTATGTTACCTGTTTTTCGTGCGTATGTGCGCAGCAAAGTAATGTTCCGAGAAGTAAGATTATGATTCAACAATCGACCCTGCAGCATATCGTTTGTTCTTCGCCTTGCTTTTTAGTTTTTAAAAGCTTTCCAGATGAATACATCTACCTATATTGCACAGGTCCACCCAGTTCAGCTTCGTATGGTAGATGTACAGGAAGATGCTCTATGACGTCGAAAAATGAAGGCGGAAAGATCTTTTCCAAATTGCACAAAATTATGACTATGTTTTCCTTCAGAATTCAAACACGGTTTTGTTGTAATGATCTAGAGAATAAATCACGGAAAAATCCTCCAATCCCTATATATATTACCATCAACAATTAATTACTACAGGCAATTATTATTAATTTACGAACTTCCAATAAAAAATATATTTATTACTATATTTACCTGATAATGCTACATGAACGTTCCGTGGTAAAAGTTTTGCAAATATAAAAGGGAGGAGCCTTTCCATAAAAACATGGCAGTCATGGCTTTTCATGTCCGAGAACTTTAGTCCATACATATCCACACAATTTGCTAAATCTGCCGCATAGCCGTCCGGAAATTTGACATCATTTTTGATACATTCCAATAACCGTTCTTTCACTTTTTGTGTCAATCAAAATATTGGGAATGGAGCATTATGCCGACCATCCACGTGCAACTCTTTTCGAGAGCAAAACTTCGCAATATCCAACCTTGACTTAATTGTATCTTTTGATTTGTCTTTCACATTAATAATAGTATTAATGATGTTATCGAAGAAATTCTTCTCTATATGCATCACATCAAGATTATGTCGAAGGTTAAGATCCGTCCAGTACGGCAACTCCCAAAATATACTTTCTTTGTGCCAATTATGCAAGCTGCCGTAACCTTTTTCTTTACTCTCATGACTGTTTCCTCCGCAGTCAGATGTTCTTAGAGGATTGACAGTTTTTATTTGCTCGTGTAAAACCTTTTCGCCTGTCAATAATTGTGGAGGATAGTCATTCAAAGCGTGCTTCCCATTTAAAAATTTGTTTTATTTTTCCGTAACAGGTGACCATTAGGAAGAAACCTTCTATGACAATCAAACCAATACGTCTTTCTCCCATTTGGTAATTGAAAGGCCTTCGTATCATCCATACAAATTGGACAAGCCAGTCTTCCATGCGTCCTGACAACATTCCATAAGCGGGAAAATCGCTTATCGTCCATAATAACACGGCTTTTAGATTGAAATTTTGGTTCAACGATACATCGTATGCATCAACTCCCGTAGACCATAATTCTTTCAACTCATCAATCAAAGGTCGGAGGAATATATCCAGACTAGCACACGGATGATTTGGCCCCGAATTCAGAATTGTTAGAAACAAATACTCTTTCTTCATACACATGTCCGGTGCCAAGTTATATGGAGTGATAATCACCGGCCATAATGAATGATTACGAGATATCTCAAATGGATTGAACCCATCAGTACATAAGCCAAGATAAACGTTTCGAGATTCAACAACAAATCTAGGTTGTAGATATTGAAATTTTTTCCACTCTGCAGCATCAGATGGATGACTCATTTCTCCGTCTTCTGCTTCATGCTCTGCGTGCCACCTCATTCCCTCTGCAGTTTTCTCGCTTTGATAAATTCTTTTAAGTCTATCACATAAAGGTAAATACCACATACGACTGAAAGGTATTCTCGTCCTACCCTCGCTTGGCTTATACCGGGGAGAATCGCAAAATTTGCATTTTTCCCATTTCTCATCTTCTTTCCAGAAGATCATACAATTTTGTACATACACGTCAATTGTTAAAATGGGAGGCCTAAATTTTGCATCAATTTTTCGGTTTCATAATATGAACCTGTTGCTTGATTCTCCTTGGGCAAATATTCTGTAAATAGCTCCACCCAAGAATCCATATATTTTTCTAGTAAATTAAAATAAGACTTGATTTTCATGAACCGAGCAGCTAAAGATAACTGTGAGTGCCTTCATGACAACCATCATACAATGGATTTTTCGCATCTTCGAACATGTTGTAAAATTTTTGTGCTTCTTCATTAGGCCGTTCTTCTTCACTATAATTATATTCTTCTTCGTTTTGATTATAGTACTAATGATCATCAGTCGTTGTTTCACAAAATGCATCCGTAACACCATTTCAACATATCTATTACCGGATGTACCAACTGTTTCATCACTAGTACAACCACGCGTACCTCCCTGATTTCTTTGGACATCACCCCGACTAGTACTCGTCCCTAACTGAACATTCAGCTCTTCTCCATGTTTATACCAAATATAATAATTTGGCATAAATCTTCGACTATATAGATGACTCCATATTTTCCATCCCGGAATAAATTTATCATTTTTGCAATTGATACAAGGAGAGAAAAACTTACCTCTGCTACTTTGAGCTATTGGTTGACTACTTGCAAAATTCATGAACTGCTCCATGCCTTGTGCAAATTCCGCCGATATATTTCTTGTTTCATTATCAATTCTTCTGTACATCCAATCTCTCGAATTATTATAATTTACCCACATGTTTTAAGATTTTTTTCCTTCGATTCTACAAATGAAAGAATGGGATGGTGCATATATATACAACATTTTGTCACTACTTTGCCACTACTTTGCCACTGCTTTGCCACTACTTTGCAACTACAACAGTGTAGTCACTTAAATGTCGTTATACCTAACACACACATGTTTTTTTATTTTGGCACTTTGCCACCACTTTGTGACTGAAGAGCCACTACAACATGTAGTCGCAAATTGGTGGCATTTTAGCGACCAATATGTGACTTCCAAGTGATTTTCCACATGTAGTCCCAAATAAGTTGCTATTTTGCGACTGATTAGCGACTACATAGATGAGTCGCAAAAGAGTCGCATTTCAGTCTCAAATAGGTTGCGTATTGCGACCAATATGCGACTACAGGTATTGGTCACACTTTTGTGACCACTTTGCGACTACTTTTCCATCATCGCAAAGTGGTCGCAAAATCGTGGCAAATGTGGTCGCAAATTGCAATCGCATTTTGGCAGTTTTCTTGTAGTGCAAGTAACCCAATCTATCCAAAACTGTATGATGTCATTCATTATATACATCATTTATAAGCCTTTACTGAAAGAGCACCAACGATCAGTTTAGAATAATCATATTAACTGTCCGATCAACTTGACATGTCAAGTTAGATAAATTTTCTAAATTTTGACAAAGTTTGAGACATAAATAGATACGACAAATCCTCCAACTAATCCAATCCATCCCAAACTGCATGATGCCGTGCATTATTTTTTATTTATAAGCTTTTACTCAATGAGCACCAATGATCAGCTTAGAATGATCATTTTAACCGGCCAATCAATTTGTCATGTCTGCTCAAAATCCTCCAGTGCCCATATTAAGCTAGTTCAATTTTCTATATTGTGACAAAATTTAAAATAGAACTAGATACGACAAAGCATCCATGTAATCCAATCTATCCCAAACTATGTGATGCCATGATTTATGATTCATTTATAAGCCTTTACTTAATCAGCACCAATGATCAATTTAGAATGATCACTTTCACTGGCCGATCAACTTGACTATCCGCACTAAATCGTCTATAACTTTTCATTTAGAGCTAAGAATGAAACGAATTCAATGCCCACGTTAAGCTAGTTCAATTTTCTATATTATGATAAAATCTGAGTAAAAACTATATACGACAAAGCGTCTTAGTAATCCAATCTATCACAAACTGCGTGATGCCATGCTATATGCTTCATTTATAAAACTTTACTTAATGAGGACCAATGCTCTATTTGGAATGATCACTTTAACTGGCCACTCAAATTGACATTTCCGCACTAAATCATCCATAATTTTTGATTTAGAGCTCGGAATGACACGAATCCAATGCCCACGTTAAACTAGCTAAATTTTTTATATTCTAACAAAATTTGAGACAGAAGTAGGACGGCAAAGCGTCCAAGTAATCCAATCTATTGTAAACTGCGTGATGCCACACGTTATGCTTCATTTATAAGCCTTTACTCAATGAGAACCAATGATTAGTTTAGAATGATCAACTAAACTGGCTGATCAATTTGACATGTCCGCACTAAAGTGTGCATAACTTTTCATTTAGAGTTCAAAAGCACACGAATCCAATGCTCACGTTAAGCTAGCTCAATTTTCTATATTATAACAAAATTTGAGATAGAAATAGAGATAACAAAGCATCCAAGTAATTTATTCTATCCCAAACTCCGTGATGCCATGCATTATGCTTCATTTATAAGCCTTTACTCAATGAGCACCAATGATCAGTTTAGAATTATCACTTTAACTGATTGATTAACTTCACATGTCCGCTATAAATCGTCCGTAACACAAATCCAATGCCCAGATTAAGTTAGCTCAATTTTCTATATTGTGACAAAATTTGAGACTAAAATAAATACTACAAAGCGTCCAGGTAATCCAATCCATCTCAAACGGCCTAATGCCATGAATTATTTTTTATTTATAAGCTTTTACTAAATGAGCACCTATGATCAATTTAGAATGACCATTTTAATTGGCCGATCAACTTGTCATGTTTGCACTACATCGTACATAACTTTTGATTTATAGCTCCGAATGACACGAATCCAATACCCACATTAAGCTAGTTCAATTTTCTATATTATGACAATATTTGAAACAGAATTAGATACAACAAATCATCCAAGTAATCCAATCAAACTGCGTGATACCATGAACTATGCTTCATTTATAAGCCTTTACTCAATGAGCACCAATGATCAGTTTAGAATGATCACTTTAAGTGGCCAATCAACTTGACATGTCCGCATTAAATTATCCATAAGTTTTAATTTGAGATCCGAAACACACGAATCCAATGGCCACGTTAAGGTAGCTCAAGTTTCTATATTGAAACAAAATTTGAGATAGAACTAGATACGATAAAGCATCCAACTAATCCAGTCTATCTAAAACTGTGTGATGCCATGCATTATGCTTCATTTATAAGCCTTTACTCAATGAGCACCAATGATCAGTTTAGAATGATCACTTTAATTGGCCGATCAAATTTACATGCCCACACTAAATCATCCGTCACTTTTGATTTAGAGCTCAAAATGACATAAATCCATTGTCCATGTTAAGGAAGCTCAATTTTGCTATATTTGAAAAGATTTGAGACAGAAATAGATATGACAAAGCGTCTAAGTAATCTAATCAATCCCAAACTACGTGCTGCCATGCTTTATGGTTCATTTGTAATGCTTTACTTAATGAGCACCATTGATCAGTTTAGAATGATCACTTTAAGTGGCTGATCAACTTGACATATCCATACTAAATCTTGTTTATTTTCGATTTAGAGCTCCAAAACGCACGAATCCAATGCTGACGTTACACTACCTCAATTTTCTATATTGTAACAAAATTTGAGATATAAACAGATACGACAAAGCATTCAAGTAATCCAATCTATCCAAAAACAGATTGCTGCCATGCATTATGCTTCATTTCTAAGCCTTTACTCAATGAGCACCAATGATCAGTTGAGAATGATCACTTTAACTGGCATATCAACTTAATATGTCCACACTAAATCGTCCGTAACTTTTGATTTTGGTCTCAGAAACACATGAATCCAATGCCCACGTTAAGCTAGCTCAGTTTTCAATATTGGAAATTTTTTTTGACATATTTTGAAAACATTTAAGACACAAATAGAGACGACAAAGCGTCCAAGTAATCCAATCTATCCCTACTACTTGATGCAATGCTTTATGCTTCATTTATAAGGCACCAATGATCAGTTTAGAATGATCACTTGAACTGGCCGATCAACTTGATATGTCCGTACTAAATTGTGTGTATTTTTTGATTTAGAGCTTAGAAATACACGAATCCATTGCCCACGTTAAGAAATCTCATTTTTCTATATTGTAACAAAATTTGATACAGAAATAGATATGACAAAAGTAATCCTATATACCAAAACTGTGTGATATCATGCATTATGCTTCATTTATAAGCCTTTACTCAATGAGCACCATTGATCAGTTTAGAATGATCACTTTAACTGGCCGATCAAGTTGACCCGCACTAAATCGTCCGTAACTTTTGATTTATAGCTCTGAATGACAAGAATCAATTGCGCACATTAAACTAGATAAATTTTCTATGTTATGAAAAAATTTGAGACAGAACAAGATACGACAAAGCGTCCAAGTAATCTATCCCAAACTGCGTGATGCCATGTTTTATGCTTCATTAATAAGCCTTTACTTAATGAGCACCAAGGATTAGATTAGAATGATCACTTTAACTGGCCAATCAACTTGACATGTCTGCACTAAAACGTGTGTATTTTTCGATTTAGAGCTCAGAAACACATGAATCTAATGTCCACATTCAGCTAGCTCAATTTTCTATATTGTAACTAAATTTTAGATTGAAATAGGTACGAAAAAGCGTTTAAGTAATCCAATCTATCAAAAATTGTGTGTTGCCATGCATTATGCTTCATTTGTAAGCCTTTACTCAATGAGCACCAATGATCAGTTTAGAATGATCACTTTGACTGGCCGAACAACTTGACATATCCGCACTAAATTGGCCATAACTTCTGATTTAGAGCTCTGAATGACACGAATCCATTGCTCACGTCAAGCTAGCTTAATTTTCTATATTTTTACAAAATTTGGAACCAAAATAGAGACGACAAAGCATCCAAGTAATCCAATCTATCCAAAAATACGTGATGCCATGCTTTATGCTTCATATATAAGCCTTTACTTAATGAGCACCAATGATCATTTTACAATGATCTCTTTAACTGGCCAATCAACTTGACATGTCTGCATTAAATCGTCCATAACTTTGTATTTAGAGCTAAGAATGACACGAATCCAATGCCCACGTTAAGCTAGCTCAATTTTCTATAATTTGATAAAATTTGAGACCAAAATAGAGATGACAAAACTTACAAGTAATCCAATCTATCCCAAACTGTGCGATGCCATGCTTTATGCTTCATTTATAAGCCTTTACTCAATGAGCCGCAATGATCAGTTTAGAATGATCACTTTAACTATTCGATCAACTTGACATGTCCGCACTAAATCGTCTGTAACTTTTGATTTAGAGCTCACGTTGACATATCCAATGCCCACATTAAGCTAGCTCAATTTTCAATATTGTAACAAAATTTGAGACTGAAATAGATACGACAAAGCGTCCAAGTAATCCAATCTTTTGAAAACTGTGTAATGTCCTGCATTATGCTTCATTTATAACTTTTACTCAATGAGCACCAATAATACGTTTCGAATGATCATTTTAACTGGTCGATCAACTTGTCATGTCTGCACTAAATGGTGCATAACTTTTTATTTATATCTCAGAATGACACAAATCCAATGCCTACATTAAGCTAGTTTAGTTTTCTATATTGTGACAAAATTTGAAATAGATCTAGATACGACAAAGCGTCCAAGTATTCCTATCCATCCTAAACTGCATAATGCCATGCATTATTTTTCATTTATAAGCTTTTACTCAATGAACACCTATGATCAATTTAGAATAATCATTTTAACTGGCCGATAACCTTCGCATGTGTGCACTAAATCGTCCATAACTTTTGATTTATAGCTCAGAATGATGTGAATCCAATGCCCACATTATGTTAGTTCATTTTCTATATTGTAACAAAATTTGAGACATAAATAGATATGACAAAGTTTCCAAGTAATCCAATCTATCCAAAACTGTGTGATGCATTGCATTATGCTTCATTTATAAGCCATTACTCAATGAGCACCAATGATCATTTTAGAATGATCACTTTAACTAGCTGAGCAACTTGAAATGTCCGCACTAAATCGTCTGTAACTTTTGATTTATATCTCACATTGACACGAATCCAATGCCCACATTAAGCTTCTTCAATTTTCTATATTGTGACAAAATCTGACCTATAACTAGATACGAATAAGCGTCTAAGTAATCCAATCTATCTCAAACTGTGTGATGCCATGCATTATGCTTCATTTATAAGCCTTTACTCAATGAGCACCAATGATCATTTCATAATGATCATTTTAACTCCCCAATCAACTTGGTATGTCCAAACTAAATCGTCTATAACTTTTTATTTAGAACTCAAAATGACCCGAATCCAATGCCCACGTTAAGCTAGCTCAATTTTTTATATTTTGACAAAATTTGAGATAGAAGTAGAGACGACAAAGTGTCTATGTAATCCAATCTATACCAAACTGTGTGATGACATGCTTTATGCTTCATTTTTAAGCCTTTACTTAATGTGCACCAATGATCAGTTTAGAATACTCACTTTTAATGGCCGATCAACTTGACATGTTCGCACTAAATTTTTCGCAACTCTTGATTAAGAGCTCAGAAACAAACGAATCGAATGCCCACATTAAACTAGCTCAATTTTCTATATTTTGACAAAATTTGAAACAGAAATAGAGACAACAAAGCGTCCAAGTAATCCAATCTATCCAAACTGCTTGATGACATGCTTTATGTTATGCTTTATGCTTCATTTATAAGACTTTACTTAATGAGCACCAATGATCTGTATAGAATGATCGCTTTAACTGGCCACTCAACTGGACATGTCCACACTAAATCGTATGTAACATTTGATTTAGAGCTCAAATGACATGAATCCAATGCCCACGTTAAGCTAGCTCAACTTTTTATACTGTCAAAATACGAGATAGAAATAGAGACGAAAAAATGTCCAAGTATTCCAATCTATCCAAACTATTTTATGCCATGCTTTATGCTTCATTTATAAGTCTTTACTTAATGAGCACCAATCATCTATTTAGAATGATCACTTTAACTAGCCACTCAGCTTGACGTGTCAGCACTAAATTGTCCGTAACTTTTGATTTAGAGCTCAGAATGACACAAATCCAATGCAGACGTTAACGTAGCTCATTTCTCAATATTTTGAAAAACATTTGAAACACAAAAACACGCGACAAAGCATCCAAGTAATCTAATCTATCCAAACTGCTTGATGTCATGCTTTATGCCATGCTTTATACTTTATTTATAAGACTTTACTTAATGAGCTCCAATGATTTGTATAGAATGATTACTTTAACTGGCCGCTCAACTTGACATGTCAGCACTACATCATCTGTTACTTTTGATTTAGAGGTCAGAATGACACGAATCCAATACCGACGTTAAGCCAGCTCATTTCTCTATATTTTCACAAAATTTGAGATATAAATAGAGACAAAAAAAGCATCCAAGTTATCCAATCTATCCCAAACTGCTTGGTGCCGTTCATTATGCTTCATATATAAACCTTTACTTAATGAGCACCAATGATCAGTTTAAAATGATCACTTTAACTGGCCAATCAACTTGTCATGTACGCACTAAATCGTTCATAACTTTTGATTTATGGCTTAGAATGACATGAATCCATTGCCCACGATAAGCTAGCTCAATTTTCTATATTGTAACAAAATTTTAGACCAAAATAGATATGAAAAAACATCCAGTAATCCAATCCATCAAAAACTGTTTGATTTCATGCATTATGCTTCATTTATAAGTCTTTACTCAATGAGCACCAATGTTAGTTTAGAATTATCATATTAACTATCCGATCAACTTGACATGTCCGCTCTAAATCGTTCGTAAATTTTGATTTAGGGCTAAATTTTCTATATTTTAACAAAATTTGAAACAAAAATAGAGACGACATAACGTCCAAGTAATCCAATCTATCCCAAACTGCGTGATGTCATGCTTTGTGCTTCATTTATAAGCCATTACATAATGAGCACCAATGATCAGTTTAGAATGCTCATTTTAACTAGCCGACAAACTTAACTTGTCCGCACTAAATCGTTTGTATCTTTTCGATTTAGAGATCCAAAACACACGAATCCAATGCCCACGTTAAGCTAGTTCAATTTTTTTTATATAGTAATAAAATTTGACACAGAAATAGATATGGCAAATCGTCCAAGTAACTTAATATATCCAAAACTATGTGATGCCATACATTATGCTTCAATTATAAGCGTTTACTCAATGAGCACAAATGATCAGTTTAGAATGTTCACTTTAACGGCAGATCAACTTGACATGTCCGCACTAAATCATCCATAAATTTTGATTTAGAGCTCGGAATGACACGAATCAAATGTCCACATTAAACTTGTTCAATTTTCAATATTGTGACAAAAATATAGATAGAACTAGATTTGACAAAGCGTCCAAGTAATCCAATCTATCCCTAACTGCAGGATGCCATGCCTTATGCTTCATTTATAAACCTTTACTCAATGAGCACCACTGATCTGTTTAGTATGATCACTATAACTGGCCGATCAACTTGACATGTCTGCACTAAATCATCCGTAACTTTTGATTTAGAGCTCAAAATGACACACATCCAATGCCCACGTTAAGCTAGCTCAATTTTCTATATTTTTTACTAAATTTGAGACAAAAATAGAGACGAAAAGGCCTCCCGGTAATCCAATCTATCCCAAACAGCGTGATGTCATGCTTTATATTTCATTTATAAGCCTTTAGTTAATGAGCACCAATGTTCAGTTTAGAATGATCACTTTAACTGGCCGATCAACTTGATATGTCTGCAATAAATCATCCTTAACTTTTGATCTAGAGCTGAGAATGATGCGAATCCAATGCCCACGTTAAGGTAGCTCAATTTCTATATTCTAACAAAGTTTGAGACAAAAATAGATACGACAAAGCATCCATGTAATCCAATCTATGCAAAATTGTGTGATGCCATGCATTATGTTTTATTATAAGCCTTTACTCAATGAGCACCAATGTCTAGTTTATGGATTCATCTCAGCCAATGATTCTACTGGATACTCACCATTACGTCTTCTGGAAGTGACCAATTGATCCCACCAGCTGAGTGCATACTCATAAAACTCGGTAGCAGCTACGGGGACCTTGTTGAGCTTGGAATAGCATTGGCAATCAAACACCAGCTCGATCTTCTTCTCCCATTCCAGGTAAGTGTCTGGATAATTTTTGCTGTAAAATGATGGTATTTTAATTTTAAGACCTCGTCAGGTGTCATTAGGCTGACACCTATCTTCTCTTACATGCCTAGGCCTCTTTTGGGTTCACCTATTCTTTCACTTGCATGACTATAGTAGGCTTCTGTTTCTTCATTTTAGCCATGTCTAAAGGGATTCCTAGTTCACCTTGGACCTCCTTCCGTGTTACTATTGTTCTGAACATCATCAAGCCGCAAATGAATGGCTTCCAGCTCTATTTGTAATGCTTTCTTCATTTCTGCTACTAGAGCCTCCATTAACAAGTTTGGTGCTTCTAAAGCTTGATTTACTCCTGACATAGTTACAAATAAACTTAACAAATGTGTTAAAAATACCTGTTCTGAAAAAAAATTTCGATGGAAGATGAAGAGTTGTGAGTGTGTTATTTTCTAATCTGGAAATGAAATGGGTTGGGGTCGATTTTGATGTGATAAACTGATGTAATATTGGATAAAAACAACAATGCAATTATATGAATAGGTTTTTCGATTAATCAACTGATGCAAATCAATACACACAAGCTGATGCAATCTAAGCAGATGGAAATGGAGAGATATAGAGATGACGGATAGGGATAACAGATCAGAAGTGTGCTCTGATACCAAATTATGCGAACCTCCCAAGGAATGCACTTATATATGCGGTTGAGATAGGCTTTGCAACAGAATGAATCAAAATTCAATATGTTCAAAGGTTGTGGATTGAAGGATCACACAGTAGCTGTGGAAAGACTACTGATTTACCTAAGATAGTAGCTTAGATATTACACACTAAGGCTACTAAATGTTGACTGAAGGATATTACACACCAACAATCAAATTAAGAAGAGAATCACTCTCAAGCTTAAGAAAAAGCTATTTTTATGTGAAAAGTTGAATGATGAAGTTTACAACTGAAAGCCCCTATTTATACTGTTAGGAGATGAAAATAGGAGGAGCCTACATTATTAAAATGGTTGAATTTACAAGCGAAGACTTGACCAAAGATCTTGACTTCATTAACTCATTAAAAATTGAGTTATAATGTGACTTCATGAACAAATTGGGCTGGTTGTAATGTGATTCATTTGCCTCAATAAAAACCTTACCAATAAAACCCAATGGGAGAAAACTTGGATAAGGGAAAAAGAGTACAAATGGATCCCAAACCCATTTGTATGCTGTCTTGAGCTTGTACTAAAATCATAGTGGTTTTAGTCACTTCTCCATCCAAGCCCAAGTGAATTTGTTGTGCATTCTCCTTGTGGAGCATGCTGCTGATTGCCTCTTTGAGTTTCTTGGCCTTGGCTCGGGTTATTGGTCCAGCTGGTAGTGGAAGAGTTTCTTCATGTTCCACTGGTTCATTCCTAGCAATGAGCTTCTTCTCTTGTGTGCTTTCCATGCTTGTATCACATGTTAAGTTAGCTCAATTTTATATACTGTGACAAAATTTGAGAAAGAAATAGATACGACAAAACGTATAAGTAATCCAGTCCATCCCAAACTGTGTGATGCCATGCATTATTCTTCATTTATAAGTCTTTATTCAATAAGCACCAATGGTCAGCTTATAATGATCATTTTAATTTACCGATCAACTTGACATGTTTGCACTACATCGTCCATAACTTTTGATTTATACCTCATAATGACACGAATCTAATACCCTCATTAAGCTAATTTAATTTTCTATATTGTGACAACATTTGAAACAGAACTAGATACAATATAACAAAAATTGTGTGATGCCATGCATTATGGTTCCTTTATAAGCCTTTATTCAATGAGCACCTATGATTAGTTTGGAATGATCACTTTAACTGACCGATCAACTTGACATGTCCGTACTAAATCATCCGTAACTTTTGTTTTATAGCTCAGCATGACACGAATCTAATGCCCACGTAAAGGTAGCTCAATTTTTGATGAAGCCAATTTGGACCATTTTTAAGCAAACTCCTTTTGATTTTAAGCAACAAATTGGGCTGGTTGTAATGTGATTCATTTGCCTCATTAAAAACCTTACCAATAAAACCCAATGGGAGAAAACTTGGATAAGGGAAAAAGAGTACAAATGGATCCCATACCCATTTGTATGCTGTCTTGAGCTTGTACTAAAATCATAGTGGTTTTAGTCACTTTTCCATCCAAGCCCAAGTGAATTTGTTGTGCATTCTCCTTGTGGAGCATGCTGCTGATTGCCTCTTTGAGTTTCTTGGCCTTGGCTCGGGTTATTGGCCCAGCTGGTAGTGGAAGAGTTTCTTCATGTTCCACTGGTTCATTCCTAGCCAGGAGCTTCTTCTCTTGTGTGCTTTCCATGCTTGTATCACATGTTAAGTTAGCTCAATTTTATATACTGTGACAAAATTTGAGAAAGAAATAGATACGACAAAACGTATAAGTAATCCAGTCCATCCCAAACTGCGTGATGCCATGCATTATTCTTCAATTATAAGTCTTTATTTAATAAGCACCAATGGTCAGCTTATAATAATCATTTTAATTTACCGATCAACTTGACATGTTTGCACTACATCGTCCATTACTTTTGATTTATACCTCATAATGACACGAATCTAATACCCTCATTAAGCTAATTTAATTTTCTATATTGTGACAACATTTGAAACAGAACTAGATACAATATAACACAAATTGTGTGATGCCATGCATTATGGTTCCTTTATAAGCCTTTATTCAATGAGCACCTATGATTAGTTTAGAATGATCACTTTAACTGACCGATCAACTTGACATGTCCGTACTAAACCGTCCGTAACTTTTGTTTTATAGCTCAGCATGACACGAATCTAATGCCCACGTAAAGCTAGCTCAATTTTTGATGAAGCCAATTTGGACCATTTTTAAGCAAACTCCTTTTGATTTTAAGCAACAAATTGGGCTGGTTGTAATGTGATTCATTTGCCTCATTAAAAACCTTACCAATAAAACCCAATGGGAGAAAACTTGGATAAGGGAAAAAGAGTACAAATAGATCCCATACCCATTTGTATGCTGTCTTGAGCTTGTACTAAAATCATAGTGGTTTTAGTCACTTCTCCATCCAAGCCCAAGTGAATTTGTTGTGCATTCTCCTTGTGGAGCATGCTGCTGATTGCCTCTTTGAGTTTCTTGGCCTTGGCTCGGGTTATTGGTCCAGCTGGTAGTGGAAGAGTTTCTTCATGTTCCACTGGTTCATTCCTAGCCATGAGCTTCTTCTCTTGTGTGCTTTCCATGCTTGTATCACATGTTAAGTTAGCTCAATTTTATATACTGTGACAAAATTTGAGAAAGAAATAGATACGACAAAACGTATAAGTAATCCAGTCCATCCCAAACTGCGTGATGCCATGCATTATTCTTCATTTATAAGTCATTATTCAATAAGCACCAATGGTCAGCTTATAATGATCATTTTAATTGACCGATCAAATTGACATGTTTGCACTACATGGTCCATAACTTTTGATTTATACCTCATAATGACACGAATCTAATACCCTCATTAAGCTAATTTAATTTTCTATATTGTGACAACATTTGAAATAGAAAAAGATACAATATAACACAAATTGCGTGATGCCATGCATTATGGTTCCTTTATAAGCCTTTATTCAATGAGCACCTATGATTAGTTTAGATGATCACTTTAACTGACCGATCAACTTTACATGTCCGTACTAAATCGTCCGTAACTTTTGTTTTATAGCTCAGCATGACACGAATCTAATGCCCACGTAAAGCTAGCTCAATTTTTGATGAAGCCAATTTTGACCATTTTTAAGCAAACTCCTTTTGATTTTAAGCAACAAATTGGGCTGGTTGTAATGTGATTCATTTGCGTCATTAAAACCTTACCAATAAAACCCAATGGGAGAAAACTTGGATAAGGGAAAAAGAGTACAAATGGATCCCATACCCATTTGTATGCTGTCTTGAGCTTGTACTAAAATCATAGTGGTTTTAGTCACTTCTCCATCCAAGCCCAAGTGAATTTGTTGTGCATTCTCCTTGTGGAGCATGCTGCTGATTGCCACTTTGAGTTTCTTGGCCTTGGCTCGGGTTATTGGTCCAGCTGGTAGTGGAGGAGTTTCTTCATGTTCCACTGGTTCATTCCTAGCCATGAGCTTCTTCTCTTGTGTGCTTTCCATGCTTGTATCACATGTTAAGTTAGCTCAATTTTATATACTGTGACAAAATTTGAGAAAGAAATAGATACGACAAAACGTATAAGTAATCCAGTCCATCCCAAACTACGTGATGCCATGCATTATTCTTCATTTATAAGTCTTTATTCAATAAGCACCAATGGTCAGCTTATAATGATCATTTTAATTGACCGATCAACTTGACATGTTTGCACTACATGGTCCATAACTTTTGATTTATACCTTATAATGACACGAATCTAATACCCTCATTAAGCTAATTTAATTTTCTATATTGTGACAACATTTGAAATAGAAAAAGATACAATATAACACAAATTGCGTGATGCCATGCATTATGGTTCCTTTATAAGCCTTTATTCAATGAGCACCTATGATTAGTTTAGATGATCACTTTAACTGACCGATCAACTTTACATGTCCGTACTAAATCGTCCGTAACTTTTGTTTTATAGCTCAGCATGACACGAATCTAATGCCCACGTAAAGCTAGCTGAATTTTTGATGAAGCCAATTTGGACCATTTTTAAGTGAACTCCTTTTTATTTTAAGCAACAAATTGGGCTGGTTGTAATGTGATTCATTTGCCTCATTAAAAACCTTACCAATAAAACCCAATGGGAGAAAACTTGGATAAGGGAAAAAGAGTACAAATGGATCCCATACCCATTTGTATGCTGTCTTGAGCTTGTACTAAAATCATAGTGGTTTTAGTCACTTCTCCATCCAAGCCCAAGTGAATTTGTTGTGCATTCTCCTTGTGGAGCATGCTGCTGATTGCCTCTTTGAGTTTCTTGGCCTTGGCTCGGGTTATTGGTCCAGCTGGTAGTGGAAGAGTTTCTTCATGTTCCACTGGTTCATTCCTAGCCATGAGCTTCTTCTCTTGTGTGCTTTCCATGCTTGTATCACATGTTAAGTTAGCTCAATTTTATATACTGTGACAAAATTTGAGAAAGAAATAGATACAACAAAACGTATAAGTAATCCAGTCCATCCCAAACTGCGTGATGCCATGCATTATTCTTCATTTATAAGTCTTTATTCAATAAGCACCAGTGGTCAGCTTATAATGATCATTTTAATTGACCGATCAACTTGACATGTTTGCACTACATCGTCCATAACTTTTGATTTATACCCCATAATGACACGAATCTAATACCCTCATTAAGCTAATTTAATTTTCATATTGTAACAACATTTGAAACAGAACTAGATACAATATAACACAAATTGCGTGATGCCATGCATTATGGTTCCTTTATAAGCCTTTATTCAATGAGCACCTATGATTAGTTTAGAATGATCACTTTAACTGACCGATCAACTTGACATGTTCGTACTAAATCGTCCGTAACTTTTGTTTTATAGCTCAGCATGACACGAATCTAATGCCCACGTAAAGCTAGCTCAATTTTTGATGAAGCCAATTTCGACCATTTTTAAGTGAACTCCTTTTGATTTTAAGCAACAAATTGGGCTGGTTGTAATGTGATTCATTTGCCTCATTAAAAACCTTACCAATAAAACCCAATGGGAGAAAACTTGGATAAGGGAAAAAGAGTACAAATGGATCCCATACCCATTTGTATGCTGTCTTGAGCTTGTACTAAAATCATAGTGGTTTTAGTCACTTCTCCATCCAAGCCCAAGTGAATTTTCTGTGCATTCTCCTTGTGGAGCATGCTGCTGATTGCCTCTTTGAGTTTCTTGGCCTTTGCTCGGGTTATTGGTCCAGCTTGCAGTGGAAGAGTTTCTTCATGTTCCACTGGTTCATTCCTAGCCATGAGCTTCTTCTCTTGTGTGCTTTCCATGATTGTATCACATGTTAAGTTAGCTCAATTGTATATACTATGACAAAATTTGAGAAAGAAATAGATACGACAAAACGTATAAGTAATCCAGTCCATCCCAAACTACGTGATGCCATGCATTATTCTTCATTTATAAGTCTTTATTCAATAAGCACCAATGGTCAGTTTATAATGATCATTTTAATTGACCGATCAACTTGACATGTTTGCACTACATCGTCCATAACTTTTGATTTATACCTCATAATGACACGAATCTAATACCCTCATTAAGCTAATTTAATTTATTATATTGTGACAACATTTGAAACAGAACTAGATACAATATAACAAAAATTGCATGATGCCATGCATTATGCTTCCTTTATAAGCCTTTATTCAATGAGCACCTACGATTAGTTTAGAATGATCAGTTTAACTGACCGATCAACTTGACATGTACGTACTAAATCGTCCGTAACTTTTGTTTTATAGCTCAGCATGACACGAATCTAATGCCCACGTAAAGCTAGCTCAATTTTTGATGAAGCCAATTTGGACCATTTTTAAGTGAACTCCTTTTGATTTTAAGCAACAAATTGGGCTGGTTGTAATGTGATTCATTTGCCTCATTAAAAACCTTACCAATAAAACCCAATGGGAGAAAACTTGGATAAGGGAAAAAGAGTACAAATGGATCCCATACCCATTTGTATGCTGTCTTGAGCTTGAACTAAAATCATAGTGGTTTTAGTCACTTCTCCATCCAAGCCCAAGTGAATTTGTTGTGCATTCTCCTTGTGGAGCATGCTGCTGATTGCCTCTTTGAGTTTCTTGGCCTTGGCTTGGGTTATTGGTCCAGCTAGTAGTGGAAGAGTTTCTTCATGTTCCACTGGTTCATTCCTAGCCATGAGCTTCTTCTCTTGTGTGCTTTCCATGCTTGTATCACATGTTAAATTAGCTCAATTTTATATACTGTAACAAAATTTGACAAAAGAAATAGATACGAAAAAACGTATAAGTAATCCAGTCCATCCCAAACTGCGTGATGCCATGCATTATTCTTCATTTATAAGTCTTTATTCAATAAGCACCAATGGTCAGCTTATAATAATCATTTTAATTGACCAATCAACTTGACATGTTTGCACTACATTGTCCATAACTTTTGATTTATACCACATAATGACACGAATCTAATACCCTCATTAAGCTAATTTAATTTTCTATACTGTGACAACATTTGAAACAGAACAAGATACAATATAACACAAATTGTGTGATGCCATGCATTATGGTTCCTTTATAAGCCTTTATTCAATGAGCACCTATGATCACTTTAGAATGATCACTTTAACTGACCGATCAACTTGACATGTCCGTACTAAATCGTCCGTAACTTTTTTTTTATAGCTCAGCATGACACGAATCTAATGCCCACGTAAAGCTAGCTCAATTTTTGATGAAGCCAATTTGGACCATTTTTAAGTGAACTCCTTTTGATTTTAAGCAACAAATTGGGCTGGTTGTAATGTGATTCATTTGCCTCATTAAAAACCTTACCAATAAAACCCAATGAGAGAAAACTTGGATAAGGGAAAAAGAGTACAAATGGATCCCATACCCATTTGTATGCTGTCTTGAGCTTGTACTAAAATCATAGTGGTTTTAGTCACTTCTCCATCCAAGCCCAAGTGAATTTGCTGTGCATTCTCCTTGTGGAGCATGCTGCTGATTGCCTCTTTGAGTTTCTTGGCCTTGGCTCGGGTTATTGGTCCAGCTGGTAGTGGAAGAGTTTCTTCATGTTCCACTGGTTCATTCCTAGCCATGAGCTTCTTCTCTTGTGTGCTTTCCATGATTGTATCACATGTTAAGTTAGCTCAATTGTATATACTGTGACAAAATTTGAGAAAGAAATAGATACGACAAAACGTATAAGTGATCAAGCCCATCCCAAACTACGTGATGACATGCATTATTCTTCATTTATAAGTCTTTATTCAATAAGCACCAATGGTCAGGTTATAATGATCATTTTAATTGACCGATCAACTTGACATGTTTGCACTACATCGTCCATAACTTTTGATTTATACCTCATAATGACACGAATCTAATACCCTCATTAAGCTAATTTAATTTTCTATATTGTGACAACATTTGATAATTAAGCGGCTTTGGCCTTTTTCAGGAAAAGATGGTGATCATGGTAAGGATTTGGCTTGAGCGCAAGACTGGTGATCCGAGTATATGGGTGGTGTATGGATCCGGGTAGTTAGGATTGTTGAATATGTAAGCCTTCGGGCCAACTATCATGTTTTAACGAATCCTACTTATATACTTCAATAAAATTCCGGATCTTTTATATATGACTCTATAAATGACTCTAACAAAAACTCATGAATCTCAGAATAACTCGAAAGCGGACTTAAACTAGATAAGAGACCCTAAAATATGGACCTTAGACTCGGAATTCCTTGGTAAATCCGAAAGGGAACAACCTCTTCGGAGATATAATCCGGAAAGGGTGTTTCAGAATCCATCCCAAACTGCGTGATGCCATGCATTATTTTTCATTTATAAGTTTTCACTCAATGACATCAACGATCAGTGATCATTTTAACTAGCTGATCAACTTGACATGTCTGCACTATATTGTCCATAACTTTTGATTTATAGCTCAGAATGACAACAATCAATTGCCCACATTAAGCTTGTTAAATTTTCAATATTGTGACAAAATTTGTGACCGAACTAGATACGACAAAGCTTTCAAGTAATCTAGTCCATCCCAAACTCGGTGATGCCATGCATTATTTTTCTTTTATAAGCGTTTACTCAATGAGCACCAATGATCAGTTTATAATGATCATTTTAACTAGCCGATCAACTGGACTTGTCTGCACTAAGTCGTCCATAAATTTTGATTTGTAGCTCAGGACACGAATCCAATGCCTACACTAAGCTAGTTCAATTTTCAATATTGTTACAAAATTTGAGACAGAACTAGATACGAAAAAACGTCCAAAAAATCTAATGTATCCCAAACTGCGTGATGCCAGACATTTTGATTCATTTATAATAATTTACTTAATCAGCACCAATGATCAGTTTAGAATGATTACTATAACAGGCCGATCAACTTGACATGTCCGCACTAAATGGTCTGTAACCTTTGATTTAGAGCTCAAAATAACATGAATTAAATGCCCTCGTTAAGCTAGCTCAATTTTCGATATTGTGACAAAATTTGAGAAAGAAATAGATTCAACAAAGCGTCCAAGTAATCCAGTCAATTCCAAACTGTGTGATGCCATGAATTATTCTTCATTTATAAGTTTTTACTCAATGAGCACCAACGATCAGTTTAGAATAATCATTTTAACTGCCGGGTCAACTTGACCTGTATGCACCAAATTGTCCATAACTTTTGATTTATATCTCAGAATGACACGAATCTATTGCCTACATTAAGCTAGTTCAATTTTCTATGTTTTGACAAAATTTGAAACAAAACTAGATACGACAAATCGTCCAAGTATTCCAATCTATTCCAAACTATGTGATGACATGCTTTATGCCTCATTTATAAGCCTTTACTTAATGAGCACCAATGATAAGTTTAGAATGATAATTTTATGACACCGATCAACTTGATATGTCTGCACTAAATCGTCCGTAACTTTAGATTTAGAGCTCCAAAACACACGAATCCAATACCCTCGTTAAGCTAGCTAATTTTTTTATAGGATAAGAAAATTTAAGACAAAAATAGATACTACAAAGCATCCAAGTAATCCAATTTATACAAAACCTTGTGATTCTATGTAGTATGCTTCATTTTTAAGCGTTTACTCAAACAGCACCAATAATGAGTTTAGAATGATCACTTTCACTAGCCGATCAACTTGACATGTCCGGAGTACATCATCCGTGACTTTTGATTTAGAGCTCAGAATGGAACAAATCTAATGCATTATGCTTCATTAGATTTGTCCAAGTAATCCAATCTATCCAAAACTGTGTGATGTTATGCATTATGCTTCATTTATAAGCGTTTACTCATTCAGCACCAATGATCATTTTAGAATTATCACTTTCACTGTCCGATCAACTTGACATGTTCGCACTAAATCATCCGTAACTTTTGATTTAGAGCTCAGAATGACACGAATCCAATGTCCACATTAAGCTAGCTCAATTTTCTATATTATGAGAAAATTTGAGACATAAATAGATACGAAAAAGCATCCAAGTAATCTTGTCCATCCCAAACTATGGGATGCCAGGCATTATTTTTCATTTATAAGCTTTTACTCAATGAGCACCAATTATCAGTTCAGAATGATAGTTTTAACTGGCCGATCAATTTGACATGTATGCCCTATATCGTCCATAACTTTTTATTTATAGATCAGAATGACACGAATCAATTGCCCAAATTAAGCTTGTTCAATTTTCTATATTGTGACAAAATTTGAGTCGGAACTTGAAACAACAAAGCGTCAAAGTAATGAATTCTATCCCAAACTGCGTGATGCCATGCTTTATGCCTCATTTAGGAGCCTTTACTTAATGAGCACCAATGACCAGTTTAGAATGATCACTTTAACTCACCGATCAACTTGACATGTCCTCACTAAATCGTCTTTAACTTTTGATTTAGAGCTCACAAACAAACGAATCCAATGCCCACGTTAATCTAGCTCAATTTTCTATAGTGCAACAAAATTTGAGACAAAAATAGATACGACAAAGCATCCAAGTAATACAATCTATCCAAAACTGTGTGATGCTATGCATTATGCTTCATTTATAAGTGTTTACTCAATCAACACCAATGATCAGTTTAGAATGATCGCTTTCACTGGCCGATCAACTTAACATGTCTGCACTAAATCATCCGTAACTTTTGTATTTAGAGCTCAAAATGATACAAATCCAATGCTTACGTTAAGCTAGCTCAATTTCTATACTATGACAACATTTGAGACAGAAATAGATACGACAAAGCGTCCAAGTAATGTAGTGTATCCCAAAATGCGTGATGCCTTGCATTATTTTTCATTTATAAGGTTTTACTCAATGAGCACCAATTATCATTTTAGAATGATCATTTTAACTAGCCGATCAACTTGACATGTCTACACTAAATCGTCCATAAATTTTGATTTGTAGCTAAGAATGACACGAATCCAATGCCCACATTAAGCTAGTTCAATGTTCTATAGTGTAACAAAAGTTTAGACCAAAATAGATATGACAAAGCATCCAAGAAATAGATACGACAAAGCGTCCAAGTAATCTAGTTAATCCCAAACTACGTGATGCCATGCATTATTCTTCATTTATAAGCTTTTACTCAATGACCACAAACGATCAGCTTAGAAAGTTCATTTTAACAGGCTGATCAACTTGAAATATTTGCCCAATATCTTCCATAACTTTTGATTTATAGGTCGGAATGACATGAATCAATTGCCCACATTAAGTTAGTTCAATTTTCTATACTGTGACAAAATTTGAGATAGAAGTAGATACGAAAAAGCGTCCAAGTAATCCAATCTATCCCAAACTACGTGATGTCATGCATTATGCTTCATTTATAAGCATTTACTCAATGAGCACCAATGATCAGCTTAGAATGATCACTTTAACTGGCCGGTGAACTTGACATATGCACACAAAATTGTACGTAACTTTTGATTTATGGCTCAGAAACACATGAATCCAATTCTCACGTTAAGCTAGCTAATTTTTTATGGGGTAACAAAATTTGAGACAAAAATAGATACAACAAAGCATCCAAGTAATCCAATCTAACAAAAGTATGTGATGCTATGTAGTATGCCTCATTTATAAGCGTTTACTCAATCAGCACCAGTGATGAGTTTAGAATGATCCCTTTCACTGGCCGATCAACTTGACATGTCAGAACTAAATCATCTGTAACTTTTGATTTAGAGCTCAGAATGGAACAAATCTAATGCATTATGCTTCATTAGATTTGTCCAAGTAATCCAATCTATCCAAAACTGTGTGATGCTATGCATTATGCTTCATTTATAAGCATTTACTCATTCAGCACCAATGATCATTTTAGAATTACCACTTTCACTGTCCGAGCAACTTGACATGTTTGCACTAAATCATCCGTAACTTTTGATTTAGAGCTCAGGATGACACGAATCCAATGTCCACATTAAGCTAGCTCAATTTTCTATATTATGAGAAAATTTGAGACATAAATAGATACGAAAAAGCATCCAAGTAATCTTGTCCATCCCAAACTACAGGATGCCATGAATTATTCTTTATTTATAAGCTTTTACTAAATGAGCACCAATTATCAGTTTAGAATGATAGTTTTAACTGGCCGATCAACTTGACATGTATGCCCTATATCATCCATAACTTTTTATTTATAGGTCAGAATGACACAAATCAATTGCCCAAATTAAGCTTGTTCAATTTTCTATATTGTGACAAAATTTGAGTCGGAACTTGATACAACTTGACATATGCACGCTAAATCGTACGTAACTTTTGATTTAGAGCTCAGAAACATAGGAATCCAATTCCCACATTAAGCTAGCTAATTTTTTATGGGGTAACAAAATTTGACACAAAAATAGATACTACAAAGCACCCAAGTAATCCAATCTAACAAAACTATGTGATGCTATGTAGTATGCCTCATTTATAAGCGTTTACTGAATCAGCACCAGTGATGAGTTTAGAATGATCACTTTCACTGGCCGATCAACTTGACATATCAGCACTAAATCATCAATAACTTTGTATTTAGAGTTTAGAATGGCACAAGTCTAATGCTTACGCTAAGCTACCTCGATTTTCTATATTGTGACAAAATTTGAGAAAGAAATAGATACGACAAAGCATCCGAGTAATCCAGTCAATCCCAAACTGCATGATGTCATGCATTATTCTTCCATTTATAAGCTTTTACTCAATGAGTACCAATTAACAGTTTAGAATGATCATTTTAACTGGCCGATAACCTTGACATGTCCGCACTAAATCGTCCATAAATTTTGATTTGTACCTCAGAATGACACGAATCCAATGCCCACATACAGCTAATTCAATTTTTTTATATTGTGACAAAATTTGAGACAGAACTAGATTCGAAAGAGCGTCCAAGTAATCCAACATATCCCAAACTACGTGATGCCATTCATTATGCTTCATTTATAAATCTTTACTCAATGAGCACCAATGATCAATTTAGAATAATCACATCAATTGGCCGATCAACTTGACATTTCCGCACTAAATCGTCCGTAACTTTTGATTTTGAGTTCAGAATGACAGGAATTAAATGCCCTCATTAAGGTAGCTCAATTTTCTGTATTGTGACAAAATTTGAAACAGAAATAGATACAATAAAGCGATCAAGTCATCCAATCTATCCAAAACTGTGTGATACCATGGATTATGCTTCATTATAAGCCTTTACTCAATCATCACCAATGATCAATTAGAAATGATCACTTTAACTGGCCAATTAACTTGACATATCCGCACTAAATCGTCCGTAACTTTTCATTTAGAGCTCAGAATGACACGAATCCAATGTCCACATTAAGCTAGCTCAATTATCTATATTATGAGAAAATTTGAGACATAAATAGATACGAAAAGGCGTCCAAGTAATCCAGTCCATCCGAAATTTTGGGATGCCATGCATTATTCTTCATTTATAAGCCTTTCCTCAATGATCACCAATTATCAGTTTAGAATGATAATTTTAACTGGCCGATCAACTTGACATTTATGCCCTATATCGTCCATAACTTTTTATTTATAAGTCAAAATGACACGAATCAAATGCCTAAATTAAGCTTGTTCAATTTTCTATATTGTGACAAAATTTGAGACGGAACTTGATACAACAAAACGTCAATGTAATCCAATCTATCCCAAACTGCGTGATGCCATACTTTATGCTTCATTTATAAGCCTTTACTTAATGAAAACCAATGATCAGCTTAGAATGATCACTTTAACAGGCCGATCAACTTGACTGTCCCCACTAAATCGTCTGTAACTTTTGATTTAAAGCTTAGAAACACATGAATCCAATGCCCACATTAAGCTAGCTCAATTTTCTATAGTGTAACAAAATTTGATACAAAAATAGATACGACAAAGCGTCCAAGTAATCCAATCTATCCAAAACTGTGTGAGGCTATGCATTATGGTTCATTTATAAGCGTTTACTCAATCAGCACCAATGATCATTTTAGAATTATCACTTTCACTGGCCGATCAACTTGACATGTCTACACTAAATTGTCCGTAACTTTTGATTTTAGAGCTCAGAATGACACGAATTAAATGCCTTCGTTAAGCTAGCTCAATTTTGTATATTTGGCAAAATTTGAGACACAAATAGATACGACGATGCGTTCAAGTAATCCAATCTATCCAAAACTGTATGATGCTATGCATTATGCTTTGTTTATAAGCGTTTACTCAATCAGTACCAATGATCAGTTTAGAATGATCACTTTCACTGGCCGATCAATTTGACATGTCTGTACTAAATCATCCATAACTTTTGATTTATATCATAGAATGACACGAATACAATGCTTATGTTAAGCTCGCTCAATTTTCTATATTGTGACAAAACTTGAGACAGAAGTAGATATGACAAAGCATCTAAGTAATCTAGTCAATCCCAAACTGCATGATGCCAAGCATTATTCTTCATTTATAAGCTTTGACTCAATGACCACCAACGATCAGTTTAAAATCATCATTTTAACAGACCGATCAACTTGAAATTAGTGCACTAAATCGTCAATAACTTTTGATTTATAGCTCAGAATGCCATGAATCGAATGCTCACATTAAGCTAGTTCAATTTTCTATGTTGTGACAAAATTTGAACCAAAAATTAGGTACGACAAAGCGTCCAAGTAATCCAACCTATCCCAAACTGCGTGATGCCATGCTTTATGGCTCATTTATAAGCCTTTACTTGATGAGCACCAATGATCTGACTAAAACGATCATTTTAACTCGCCGATCAACTTTATATTTCCAAACTAAATCGTCCATAACTTTTGATTTAGACCTCAGTAATGCACAAATCTAATGCCCACGTTAAGCTAGCTCAATTTTCTATAGTGTAACAAAATTTGAGACATAAATAGATACGACAAAACATCCAAGTAATCCAATCTGTCCAAAACTGGTTGATGCTATGCATTATGCTTCATCAATAAGCGTTTACTTAATCAGCACCAATGATCAGTTTAGAATGATCACTTTCACTGGCCGATGAACTTGACATGTCCGCACTAAATAATCCTCAACTTTTGATTCAGACCTTAAAATGACAGGAATCCAATGCTTACGTTAAGCTAGTTCAATTTCTGTGTTGTGATAAAATTTGAGACAAAACTAGATACAAAAAGCGTCCAAGTAATCCAACTGATCCCAAACTGCATGATGCAATGCATTATGCTTCATTTTTAATCAGTTTAGAATGATCACTTTCACTGGCCGATGAACTTGACATGTCCGCACTAAATCATCCTCAACTTTTGATTCAGACCTTAAAATGACAGGAATCCAATGCTTACGTTAAGCTAGTTCAATTTCTATATTGTGATAAAATTTGAGACAAAACTAGATACCAAAAGCGTCCAAGTAATCCAACTGATCCCAAACTGCATGATGCAATGCATTATGCTTCATTTTTAATCATTTACTCAATGAGTACCAATGATCAATTTAGAATAATCATATCAACGGGCCGATCAACTTGACATGTCAGCACTAAATCATCCGTAACTTTTGCTTTACAGCTCCGAATGACACGAATCCAATGCTTACGTTAAGCTATTTCAATTTTCTATATGTGAATGATCAGTTTAGAATGATCATTTCAACTGGCCGATCACCTTGTCTTGTCTGCACTAAATCGTCAATACCTTTTGGTTTATAGCTCTGAATGACATGAATCCAATGCCTACATTAAGCTAGTTCAATATACTATAGTGTGACAAAATTTGAAACAAAATTAGATACGACAAAGCGTTAAAGTAATCCAATCTATCCCAAACTGCGTGATGCCTTGCTTTATGCCTCATTTATAAGCTTTTACTTAATGAGCACCAATGATCAGTTTAGAATGATCATTTTAACTGGCCGATCAACTTGACATGTCCGCACTAAATCGGCCGTAAATTTTGATTTAGAGCTCTGAAACACATGAATCCAATGCCCACGTTAAGCTAGCTCAATTTTCTATAGTGTAACAAAATTTGAGACAGAAATAGATACGACAAAGCTTCCAAGTAATTAAATCTATCCAAAACTGTGTGATGCTTCACATTATGCTACATATATAAGCGTTTGCTCAGTCAAAAAGTATGGACGATTTATAAGCGTTTACTCAATACGCACCAATGATTAGTTTAGAATGATCCCTTTCATTGGCCGATCAACTTGACATGTCCGCCTCAATCATCCGTAAAATTTCATTTAGAGCTCAGAGTAACCCGAATCCAATGTTTACGTTAAGCTAGCTCAATTTTCTATATGTGACTAAATTTTTAGACAAAAATAGATATGACAAACCGTCCAAGTAATCCAATTCTTCCCAAACTCCTTGATGCCACGCAATATTTTTCATTTATAAAATTTACTAAATGAGCACCAATGATCAATTTTGAATGATCATTGCAATTGGCCGATCAACTTTTCATGTCTGCATTAAATCGTCCATACCTTTTGATTTATAGCTCGGAATGAAAAACTGCGCGATACCATGCTTTATGCCTCATTTGTAAGCCTTTACTTAATGAGCACCAATGATCAGTGTAGAATGATCATATTAACTGGCTGATCAACTTGACATGTCCGCACTAAATCGTCCGTAACTTTTGATTTATATCTCAGAATGACACGAATCCAATGCCCACATTAAGTTAGTTGAATTTTCTATATTGTGACAAAATTTGAGACAGAACTAGATACGACAAAGCGTCCAAGTAATCCAATCTATCTAAAACTGTGTGGTGCCATGCATTACGTTTCATTTATTAGCCTTTACTCAATGAGCACCAATGATCAGTTTAGAATGATCACTTTAACTGTCCGATCAACTTTACATTGCCGCACTAAATCGTCCGTAACATTTGATTTAGAGTTTAGAACGAGGCGAATCCAATGCCCACGCTAAACTAGCTCAATTCTGTATTTTTTTTGACAAAATTCAAGAAAGAAATTGAGGTGACAAAGTATCCAAGTAATCCATTATATCCCAAACTGTGTGATGCAATGCTTTATGCTCCATTTATAAGTCTTACTTAAGGAGCACCAATGATAAGTTTAGAATGATCACTTTAACTGGCCGATTGACTTGAAGTGCATGCACTAAATCGTCCGTAACTTTTGATTTAGAGCACAAAAACACACAAAGCAAATGCCCACGTTAAGATAGCTCAATTTTCTATATTGTAAAAAAATTTGAGATAGAAATAGATACGGCAAAGCGTCCAAGTAATCCAATCTATCCGCAACTGTGTGATACCATGCATTATGCTTCATTTATAAGCCTTTAATCAATGACCACCAATGATCAGTTTAGAATGATCACTTTAACTGGCCGATCAACTTGACATGTCCACACTAAATCGTCCGTAACTTTTGATTTAGAGCTAATAATGACACGAATCCAACGCCAACGTCAAGCTAGCTCAATTTTCTTTATTTTGACAAAATTTGAGAGAGAAATAGAGACAACAAAGCATCCAAGTAATCCAATCTATCCAAATTGCTTGATGCCATCCATTATGCTTCATTTATAAGCTTTTACTTAATGAGAACCAATGATCCGTTTACAATGATCATTATAACTGGCCGATCAACTTGACATGTACGCACTAAATCATCTGTAACTTTTGAGTTCGAGATCCGAATGACACGAATCCAATGTCCACGTTAAGTTAGCTCAATTTTCTATATTGTAAGAAAATTTGAGATAGAACTAGATATGGCAAAGCGTCCAAGTAATCCAGTCTATCCAAACTGTTTGATGCAATGCATTATGCTTCATTTATAAGACTTTACTCAATGAGTACCATGATCAGTTTAGAATAATCATATGAACTGGTCGACCAACCTGACATGTCCGCACTAAATCGTACGTAACTTTTGATTTTTAACTCTGAGTGACACGAATTCAACGCCCACGTTAAGCTAGCTCAATTTTCTATATTTTGACAAAATTTGAGACATAAATGGAGACGACAAACCATCCAAGTAATCCAATCAATCCAAACTTCTTGATGCCATGGATTATGCTTCATTTATAAGGATTTACTTAATGGGCAACACTTATCAGTTTAGAATGATCACTTTAAATGGCCGATCAACTTGACATGTGCGCACTAAATCCTCCGTAACTTTTGATTTAGAGCTTAGAAACGCAGGAATCCAATGCCCACGTTAAGCTAGCTTAATTTTCTATATTGTAACAAAATTTGAGACAGAAATAGATATGACAAAGCGTCCAAGTAATCCAATCTATCCAAAACTTTTTGATGCCATGTAATATGCTTAATTTATTAACCTTTACTCAATGAGCACTAATGATCAGTTTTGAATGATCACTTTAACTGTCCGATCAACTTTACATTGCCGCACTAAATCGTCCGTAACATTTGATTTAGAGTTTAGAACGAGGCGAATCCAATGCCCACGCTAAACTAGCTCAATTCTGTATTTTTTTTGACAAAATTCAAGAAAGAAATTGAGGTGACAAAGTATCCAAGTAATCCATTATATCCCAAACTGTGTGATGCATTTATAAGTCTTACTTAAGGAGCACCAATGATCAGTTTAGAATGATCACTTTAACTGGCCGATCGACTTGAAGTGCATGCACTAAATCGTCCGTAACTTTTGATTTAGAGCACAAAAACACACAAAGCAAATGCCCACGTTAAGATAGCTCAATTTTCTATATTGTAAAAAAATTTGAGATAGAAATAGATACGGCAAAGCGTCCAAGTAATCCAATCTATCCGCAACTGTGTGATACCATGCATTATGCTTCATTTATAAGCCTTTAATCAATGACCACCAATGATCAGTTTAGAATGATCACTTTAACTGGCCGATCAACTTGACATGTCCACACTAAATCGTCCGTAACTTTTGATTTAGAGCTAATAATGACACGAATCCAACGCCAACGTCAAGCTAGCTCAATTTTCTTTATTTTGACAAAATTTGAGAGAGAAATAGAGACAACAAAGCATCCAAGTAATCCAATCTATCCAAATTGCTTGATGCCATCCATTATGCTTCATTTATAAGCTTTTACTTAATGAGAACCAATGATCAGTTTACAATGATCATTATAACTGGCCAATCAACTTGACATGTACGCACTAAATCATCTGTAACTTTTGATTTCGAGATCCGAATGACACGAATCCAATGTCCATGTTAAGTTAGCTCAATTTTCTATATTGTAAGAAAATTTGAGAAAGAACTAGATATGGCAAAGCGTCCAAGTAATCCAGTCTATCCAAACTGTTTGATGCAATGCATTATGCTTCATTTATAAGACTTTGCTCAATGAGTACCATGATCAGTTTAGAATAATCATATGAACTGGTCGACCAACCTGACATGTCCGCACTAAATCGTACGTAACTTTTGATTTTTAACTCTGAGTGACACGAATTCAACGCCCACGTTAAGCTAGCTCAATTTTCTATATTTTGACAAAATTTGAGACATAAATGGAGACGACAAACCATCCAAGTAATCCAATCAATCCAAACTTCTTGATGCCATGGATTATGCTTCATTTATAAGGATTTACTTAATGGGCAACACTTATCAGTTTAGAATGATCACTTTAAATGGCCGATCAACTTGACATGTGCGCACTAAATCCTCCGTAACTTTTGATTTAGAGCTTAGAAACGCAGGAATCCAATGCCCACGTTAAGCTAGCTTAATTTTCTATATTGTAACAAAATTTGAGACAGAAATAGATATGACAAAGCGTCCAAGTAATCCAATCTATCCAAAACTTTTTGATGCCATGTAATATGCTTAATTTATTAACCTTTACTCAATGAGCACTAATGATCAGTTTAGAATGATCACTTTAACAAGCCGATCAACTTGACATGTCCACACTAAATCACCCATAACTTTTGATTTAGTGCTCAGAATAACACGAATCCAATGCCCACGTTCAGCTAGCTCAATTATCTATATTTTTACCTGATTTGAGACAGAAATAGAGAAGACAAAGCGTCCAAATAATCCAGTCTATCCAACCTGCTTGACGCCATGCATTATGCTTCATTTATAAGCATTTATTTAATGAGCACCAATGATCAGCTTAGAATGATCACATTAACTGCCCGATCAACTTGACATGTCCGCACTAAATCGTCCGTAACTTTTGATTTAGGGGCCGGAATGACAAGAATCCAGTGCCCACGTTAAGCTAGCTCAATTTTCAATATTGTGTCAAAGTTTGAAACCAAAATAGATACGACAAACCGTCCAAGTAATCCAATCCATCCAAAACTGCGTGATGCAATTCTTTAGGCTTCATGTATAAGCCTTTATTTATTGAGCACCAATGATCAGTTTTGAATGATCACTTTGACTAGCCGATCAACTTGACATGTCCGCATTAAATCGTCCGTAACTTTTGATTTAGAGCTCAGAATGACACGAATTCAATGATCACATTGACCTAGCTCAATTCTCTATTTTTCGACAAATATTGAGGCAGAAATAGAGACGACAAAGCGTACAAGTAGTCCAACCTATCCCAAACTTCGTAATGCAATGCTTTATGCTTCATTTATAAGCCTTTACTCAATGAGCACTAATGATAAGTTTAGAATGATAACTTTAACTGTTTGATCAAATTGACATGTACACACTAAATCATCTATAACTTTTGATTTAGAGCTCGGAATGAAATGAATCTAATGCCCACATTAAACTAGCTGAATTTTATATATTTTGACATAATTTGAGATAGAAATAGATACGACAAAGCGTCCAAGTAATCCAATCAATCCCAAACTGCGTGATGTCATCCATTATTTTTCATTTATAAGCACCAATGATCAGTTTAAAATGATCATTTTAACTGGATGATCAACTTGTCATGTTTGCAATAAATTGTCCGTAACTATTGAATTATAGCTTAGAATGACACGAATCCAATGGCCACATTAAGCTAGTTCAATTTTCTATATTCTTACAAAATTTGTGCCGAAACTAGATACGACAAATTGTCCAAGTAATCCAATCTATCAAAAACTGTGTGATGTCATGCATTATGTTTCATTTATAAGCATTTACTTAATGAGCACCAATGATCAGTTTTGAATGATCACTTTAACTGGCCAATCACTTGGCATGTCCGCACTAAATCATCCATAACATTTGATTTAGAGGTCAGAATGACACGAATCCAAATCCCACATTAACCTAGCTCAATTGCCTATTTTTGAAAAAATTTGTGACAGAAATATTGAGATGACAAAGCACCCAAGTAATCGAATCTATCTCAAACAGCGTGATGCCATGCTTTATGCTTCATTTATAAGCCTTTACTTAATGAGCACCAATGATCAGTTTAGAATGATCACTTTAAGTGGCCGATCAACTTGACACGTACGCACTAAATCGTTTGTAACATCACATGAATCAAATGCCCACGTTAAGCTAGCTCAATTTTCTATATTGTGGCAAAGTTTGAGACAGAAGTAGATACACAAAACATCCAAGTAATTCAATCAATCCTAAACTACGTGATGCCATGCATTATGTTTCATTTATAAGCTTTTACTCAATGATCACCAATGAAAAGTTTAGAATGATCATTTTAACTGGCTGATCAACTTGACTTGTCCGCACTAAATCGTCCCAAACTTTTGATTTATAGCTTATAATGACATGAATCCAATGCCCACGTTAACCTACCTCAATTTTTTATATTTTGACAAAATTTGGGACAGAAATAGCGACAACAAAGCATCCAAGTAGTCCAATGTATCCAAAACTGTGTGATGTCATGCATTATGCTTTCATTTATAATCCTTTGCTCAAAGAGCACCAGTGATCAGTTTAGAATGATCCCATTAACTGGCCGATCAACTTGACATGTCCGCACTAAATCATCCGTAACTTTTGATTTTGAGCTCGGAATGAAACGAATCCAAAGGCCACGTTAAGCTAACTCAATTTTCTATATTTTTTGACAAAATTTGAGACAAAAATAGATACGACAAAGCGTCTAAGTAATCCAATAAATCCCAAACTGCGTGATGCCATGCATTATTTTTCATTTATATGCTTTTACTTAATGAGGACCAATTATCAGGTTAGAATGATCATATTAACTAGGCGATCAACTCGACATGTCTGCACTAAATCGTCTATAACTTTTGATTTAGAGTTCAGAATGACACGAATCCAATGCCCACGTTAAGCTAGCTCAATTTTCTATATTGTGACAAAATTTGAGACCAAAATAGATACGACAAGGCATCCAAGTAATCCAATCTATCCAAAACTGTGTGATGCCATGTATTATGCTTCATTTATAAGCCTTTACTTAATGAGCACTAAGTATTAGTTTAGAATGATCATATTAACTGGCCGATCAACTTGACAAATCGTCTATAACTTTTGATTTTGAGCTCAGAGTGACTCGAATCCAATGCCATGTTAAGCTAGCTCAATTTTCTATATTGTAAAAAAAACTGAGGCAGAATTTGATACGACAAAGCGTCCAAATAATCCAATCTATCCAAACTCCTTGTTGCCATGCATTATGTTTCATTTATAAGCCTTTACTTAATGAGCACCAATGATCAGTTTAGAATGATCACTTTAACTGGCCGATCAACTTGACATGTCCGCACTAAATCGTCCATAACTTTTGATTTAGAGCTCATAATGACACTAATACAATGCCTACGTTAACCTAGCTCAATTTTATATATTGTGACAAAATTGGAGATAAAAATAGATACAAAAAAGTATCCAAGTAATCCTAGCCATCCCAAACTGCGTTATATCATGCATAATTTTTCATTATTAAGCTTTTACTCAATGAGTACCAATGATTAGTTTAGAATGGTCATTTTAACTGGACGATTAACTTCTCATGTCTGCACTAAATCACCCATAGCTTTTAATTTATAGCTCAGAATGACTGAATCCATTGCTCACATTAAGCTAATTTAATTTTGTTTATTGTGACAAAATTTGAGACAAAACTAGATACGAAAAAGTGTCCAAGTAATCCATTCCATCCAAACAGCTTGATGCACTTCTTTCGGCTTCATTCATAAGCTTTTACTTAATGAGCAGAGCATCAATGATCAGTTTAGAATGATCACTTTAACATGCCGATCAACTTGACATGTCCGGAATAAATCGTCCATAACTTTTGATACACAGCTTAGAATGACACGAATCCAATCCCCACGTTAAGCTAGTTCAATTTTCTATATATTAACAAAATTTGAGGCAAAAATAGGGACGACAAAATGTCCAAGTAATCCAGTCTACCCAAACTGCTTGGTGCCATGCTTTATGCATCATTTACAAGCTTTTACTAAATGAGCATCAACGATCAGTTTTTAATGATCATTTTAACTGGCCGATCAACTTGACATGTCCGCACTAAATCGTCCATAAATTTTGATTTGTACCTAAGAATGACACGAATCCAATGCCCACATTCAGCTAGTTCAATTTTTTATATTGTGACAAAATTTGAGACAGAACTAGATTCGAAAAACGTCCAAGTAATCCAACATATCCCAAACTACGTGATGCCATTCATTATGCTTCATTTATAAGTCTTTACTCAATGAGCACCAATGATCAATTTTAGAATAATCATATCAATTGGCCGATCAACATGACATTTCCGCACTAAATCGTCCGTAACTTTTGATTTAGAGTTCAGAATGACAGGAATTAAATGCCCTCATTAAGGTAGCTCAATTTTCTATATTGTGACAAAATTTGAGACAGAAATAGATACAACAAAGCGACCAAGTCATCCAATCTATCCAAAACTGTGTGATACCATGGATTATGCTTCATTATAAGCCTTTACTCAATCATCACCAATGATCAATTAGGAATGATCACTTTAACTGGCCAATCAACTTGACATATCTGCACTAAATCGTCTGTAACTTCTCATTTAGAGCTCAGAATGACACGAATCCAATGTCCACATTAAGTTAGCTCAATTTTCTATATTATGAGAAAATGTGAGAAAGAAATAGATACGAAAAAGCGTCCAAGTAATTCAGTCCATCCGAAATTGCGGGATGCCATGCATTATTCTTCATTTATAAGCCTTTCCTCAATGATCACCAATTATCAGTTTAGAATGATAATTTTAACTGGCCGATCAACTTGACATGTATGCCCTATATCGTCCATAACTTTCTATTTATAAGTCAAAATGACACGAATCAATTGCCTAAATTAAGCTTGTTCAATTTTCTATATTGTGACAAAATTTGAGACGGAACTTGATACAACAAAGCGTCAATGTAATCCAATCTATCCCAAACTGCACGATGCCATGCTTTATGCTTCATTTATAAGCCTTTACTTAATGAAAACCAATGATCAGTTTAGAATGATCACTTTAACTGGCCGATCAACTTGACTGTCCGCACTAAATCAACTGTAACTTTTGATTTATAGCTTAGAAACACACGAATCCATTGCCCACATTAAGCTAGCTCAATTTTCTATAGTGTAACAAAATTTGATACAGAAATAGATACGACAAAGCGTCCAAGTAACCCAATCTATCAAAAACTGTGTGAGGCTATGCATTATGCTTCATTTATAAGCGTTTACTCAATCAGCACCAATGATCATTTTAGAATTATCACTTTCACTGGCCGATCAACTTGACATGTCTACACTAAATTATCCGTAACTTTTGATTTTAGAGCTCAGAATGACACGAATTAAATGCCCTCGTTAAGCTAGCTCAAATTTGTATATTTGGCAAAATTTGAGACACAAATAGATACGACAAAGGGTTCAAGTAATCCAATCTATACAAAGCTGTGTGATGCTATGCATTATGCTTCGTTTATAAGCGTTTACCAATCAGTACCAATGATCAGTTTAGAATGATCACTTTCACTGGCCGATCAATTTGACATGTCTGTACTAAATCATCCGTAACTTTTGATTTACATCTTAGAATGACACGAATCCAATGCTTACGTTAAGGTAGCTCAATTTTCTATATTGTGACAAAATTTGAGACAGAAGTAGATGAGACAAAGCATCTAAGTAATCTAGTCAATCCCAAACTGCATGATGCCAAGCATTATTCTTCATTTTAAGCTTTTACTCAATGACCACCAACGATCAGTTTAAAATCATCATTTTAACAGACCGATAAACTTGACATTTCTGCACTAAATCATCCATAACTTTTGATTTATAGCTCAGAATGCCACGAATCGAATGCCCACATTAAGCTAGTTCAATTTTCTATGTTGTGACAAAATTTGAAACAAAATTAGGTATGACAAAGCGTCCAAGTAATCCAACCTATCCCAAACTGCGTGATGCCATGCTTTATGGCTCATTTATAAGCCTTTACTTGATGAGCACCAATGATCTGACTAGAACGATCATTTTAACTCGCCGATCAACTTGACATTTCCAAACTAAATCGTCCGTAACTTTTGATTTAGAGATCAGTAACGCACAAATCCAATGCCCACGTTAAGCTAGCTCAATTTTCTATAGTGTAACAAAATATGAGACATAAATAGATACGACAAAGCATCCAAGTAATCCAATCTATCCAAAACTTGTTGATGCTATGCATTATGCTTCATTAATAAGCGTTTACTTAATCAGCACCAATGATCAGTTTAGAATGATCACTTTCAGTGGCCGATGAACTTGACATGTCCGCACTAAATCATCCTCAACTTTTGATTTAGACATCAAAATGACAGGAATCCAATGCTTACATTAAGGTTGTTCAACTTCTATATTGTGATAAAATTTGAGACAAAACTAGATACAAAAAGCGTCCAAGTAATCCAACCGATCCCAAACTGCATGATGCAATGCATAATGCTTCATTTTTAAGCATTTACTCAATGAGCACCAATGATCAATTTAGAATAATCATATCAACTGGCCGATCAACTTGACATGTCTGCACTAAATCATCCGTAACTTTTGATTTAGAGCTCCGAATGACACGCATCCAATGCTTACGTTAAGCTATTTCAATTTTCTATATGTGAATGATCAGTTTAGAATGATCATTTAAACTGGCTGATCACCTTGTCATGTCTGCACTACATCGTCCATACCTTTTGGTTTATAGCTCCGAATGACATGAATCCAATGCCTACATTAAGCTAGTTCAATATACTATATTGTGACCAAATTTGAAACAAAATTAGATACGACAAAGCGTTAAAGTAATCCAATCTATCCCAAACTGCGTGATGCCATGCTTTATGCCTCATTTATAAGCTTTTACTTAATGAGCACCAATGATCAGTTTAGAATGATCATTTTAACTAGCCGATCAACTTGACATGTCCGCACTAAATTTTCCGTACTAAATCGGCCGTAACTTTTGATTTAGAGCTTTGAAACACATGAATCCAATGCCCACGTTAAGCTAGCTCAATTTTCTATTGTGTAACAAAATTTGAGACCGAAATAAATACGACAAAGCTTCCAAGTAATTAAATCTATCCAAAACTGTGTGATGCTATGCATTATGCTACATTTATACGCGTTTACTCAATCAAAAGGTATGGACGATTTATAAGCGTTTACTCAATCTGCACCAATGATTAGATTAGAATGATCACTTTCACTGGCCGAACAACTTGACATGTCTGCCTTTATCATCCGAAAAATTTCATTTAGAGCTCAGAATAACACGAATCCAATGTTTACGTTAAGCTAGCTCAATTTTCTATATGTGACTAAAGTTTGAGACAAAAATAGATACGACAAAGCGTCCAAGTAATCCAATCCTTCCCAAACTCCTTGATGCCATGCAATATTTTGCATTTATAAAATTTACTCAATGAGCATCAATGATCAATTTTAAATGATCATTTCAACTAGCCGATCAACTTTTCATGTCTGCACTAAATCGTCCATACCTTTTGATTTATAGCTTGGAATGAAAAACTGCGTGATACCATGCTTTATGCCTCATTTGTAAGCCGTTATTTAATGAGCACCAATGATCAGTTTAGAATAATCATTCTAACTGGTCGATGACTTTTTCATGTCTGCAATAAATCTTCCATAACTTTTGATTTATACCTCAGAATGACATGCATCCAATGCCCACATTAAGCTAGTTGAATTTTCTATATTGTGAAAAAATTTGAGACAGAACTAGATCAACAAAGCGTCCAAGTAGTCCAATCTATCTAAAACTGTGTGGTGCCATGCATTACGCTTCATTTATTAGCCTTTACTCAATTAGCACCAATGATCAGTTTAGAATGATCTCTTTAACTGTCCGATCAACTTTACATTGCCGCACTAAATCGTCCATAAAAACTGATTTAGAGCTTAGAACGAGACGAATCCAATGTCCACGCTAAACGAGCTCAATTCTGTATTTTTTTGACAAAATTCGAGACAGAAATTCAGGTGACAAAGTATCCAAGTAATCCATTTTATCCCAAACTGCGTGATGCCATGCTTTATGCTTCATTTATAAGTCTTACTTAATGAGCACCAATGATCAGTTTAGAATGATCACTTTAACTGGCCGATCAACTTGAAGTGTATGCACTAAATCGTTTGTAACTTTTGATTTAAAGCACAAAAACACACAAAGCAAATGCCCACGTTAAGATAGCTCAATTTTCTATATTGTAACAAAATGTGAGATAGAAATAGATACGGAAAAGCGTCCAAGTAATCCAATCTATCCGCAACTGTGTGATACCATGCATTATGCTTCATTTATAAGCCTTTAATCAATGACCACCAATGATCAGTTTAGAATGATCACTTTAACTGGCCGATCAACTTGACATGTACACACTAAATCGTCCGTAACTTTTGATTTAGAGCTAATAATGACACGAATCCAACACCAACGTCAAGCTAGCTCAATTTTCTTTATTTTGACAAAATTTGAGACAGAAATAGAGACAACAAAGCATCCAAGTAATCAAATCTATCCAAACTGCTTGATGCCATCCATTATGCATCATTTATAAGCTTTTACTTAATGAGCACCAATGATCAGTTTACAATGATCATTATAACTGGCCGATACACTTGACATGTACGCACTAAATCATCTGTAACTTTTGATTTAGAGATCCGAATGACACGAATCCAATGTCCACGTTAAGTTAACTCAATTTTCTATATTGTAAGAAAATTTGAGATAGAACTAGATATGGCAAAGCGTCCAAGTAATCCAATCTATCCAAACTGTTTGATGCAATGCATTATGCTTCATTTATAAGACTTTACTCAATGAGTACCATGATCAGTTTAGAATAATCATATTAACTGGTCGACTAACCTGACATGTCCGCACTAAATCGTACGTAACTTTTGATTTTTAACTCTGAGTGACACGAATTCGACGGCCAAGTTAAGCTAGCTCAATTTTCTATATTTTGACAAAATTTGAGACAGAAATGGAGACGACAAAACATCCAAGTAATCCAATCTATCCAAACTTCTTGATGCCATGCATTATGCTTCATTTATAAGGATTTACTTAATGGGCAACACTTATCAGTTTAGAATGATCACTTTAAATGGCCGATCAACTTGACATGTGCACACTAAATCCTCTGTAACTTTTGATTTAGAGCTTAGAAACACACGAATCCGATGCCCACGTTAAGCTAGCTCAATTTTCTATATTGTAACAAAATTTGAGATAGAAATAGATATGACAAAGCGTCCAAGTAATCCAATCTATCCAAAACTTTTTGATGCCATGTATTATGCTTAATTTATAAACCTTTACTCAATGAGCACTAATGATCAGTTTAGAATGATCACTTTAACAAGCCGATCAACTTTACATGTCCACACTAAATCACCCATAACTTTTGATTTAGAGCTCAGAGTAACACGAATCCAATGCTCACGTTCAGCTAGCTCAATTCTCTATATTTTTACATGATTTGAGATAGAAATAGAGAAGACAAAGCGTCTAAGTAATCCAGTCTATCCAACCTGCTTGACGTCATGCATTATGCTTCATTTATAAGCATTTATTTAATGAGCACCAGTGATCAGCTTAGAATGATCACATTAACTGCCCGATCAACTTGACATGTCCGCACTAAATCGTCTGTAAATTTTGATTTAGAGCTCGGAATGACAAGAATCTAGTGCCCACGTTAAGCTAGCTCAACTTTCAATATTGTGTCAAAGTTTGAAACCGAAATAGATACGACAAAGCGTCCAACTAATCCAATCCATCCAAAACTGCGTGATGCAATTCTTTAGGCTTCACGTATTGAGCACCAATGATCAGTTTTGAATGATCACTTGGACTAGCCGATCAACTTGACATGTCCGCATTAAATCGTCTGTAACTTTTGATTTAGAGCTCAGAATGACACGAATCCAATGATCACATTAACCTAGCTCAATTCTCTATTTTTCGACAAATATTGAGGCAGAAATAGAGATGACAAAGCGTACCAGTAGTCCAACCTATCCCAAACTTTGTAATGCAATGCTTTATGCTTCATTTATAAGCCTTTACTCAATGAGCACTAATGATAAGTTTAGAATGATAACTTTAACTGTTTGATCAACTTGACATTTACACACTAAATCATCTGTAACTTTTGATTTAGAGCTCGGAATGAAATGAATCTAATGCCCACATTAAACTAGTTGAATTTTATATATTTTGACATAATTTGAGATAGAAATAGATACGACAAAGCGTTCAAGTAATCATATCAATCCCAAACTGCGTGATGCCATCCATTATTTTTCATTTATAAGCTTTTACTCAATGAGCACCAATGATCAGTTTAAAATGATCATTTTAACTGGCTGATCAACTTGTCATGTTTGCAATAAATCATCCGTAACTTTTGAATTATAGCTTAGAATGACACGAATCCAATGGCCACATTAAGCTAGTTCAATTTTTTATATTCTTACAAAATTTGTGCCGAAACTAGATATGACAAAGTGTCCAAGTAATCCAATCTATCAAAAACTGTGTGATGTCATACATTATGTTTCATTTATAAGACTTTACTTAATGAGCACCAACGATCAGTTTTGAATGATCACTTTAACTGGCCAACCACTTGGCATGTCCGCACTAAATCATCCGTAACATTTGATTTAGAGGCCAGAATGACACAAATCCAAATCCCACATTAAGCTAGCTCAATTGTCTATTTTTGACAAAATTTGTGACAGAAATATGGAGATGACAAAGCGTCCAAGTAATCCAATCTATCTCAAACAGCGTGATGTCATGCTTTATGCTTTATTTATAAGTCTTTACTTAATGAGCACCAATGATCAGTTTAGAATGATCACTTTAAGTGGCCAATCAACTTGACATGTACGCACTAAATCGTTTGTAACATTTGCTTTATAGCTCAGAAACACACGAATCAAATGCCCACATTAAGCTAGCTCAATTTTCTATATTGTGGTAAAGTTTGAGACAGAAATAGATACACAAAACATCCAAGTACCAATCAACCCTAAACTACGTGATGCCATTCATTATGTTTCATTTATAAGCTTGTACTCAATGATCACCAATGAAAAGATTAGAGTGATCATTTTAACTGGCTGATCAACTTGACTTGTCCGTACTAAATCGTCCCAAACTTTTGATTTATAGCTTATAATGACATGAATCCAATGCCCATGTTAACCTACCTCAATTTTCTATATTTTGACAAAATTTGAGACAGAAATAGAGACAACAAAGCATCCAAGTAGTCCAATTTATCCAAAACTGTGTGATGTCATGCATTATGCTTTCATTTATAATCCTTTGCTCAAAGAGCACCAGTAATGAGTTTAGAATGATCCCTTTAACTGGCCGATCAACTTGACATGTCCGCACTAAATCATCCGTAACTTTTGCTTTTGAGCTCAGAATGAAACGAATCCAAAGGCCACGTTAAGCTAACTCAATTTTCTATATTTTGAGAAAATTTGAGACAAAAATAGATACGACAAAGCGTCTAAGTAATCCAATAAATCCCAAACTGCGTGATGCCATGCATTATATTTCATTTATAAGCTTTTACTTAATGAGGACCAATTATCAGTTTAGAATGATCATATTAACTGGGCGATCAACTCGATATGTCTGCACTAAATCGTCTATAACTTTTGATTTAGAGTTCAGAATGACACAAATCCAATGCCCACGTTAAGCTAGCTCAATTTTCTATATTGTGACAAAATTTGAGACTGAAATAGATATGAAAAGGCATCCAAGTAATCCAATCTATCCAAAACTGTGTGATGCCATGTATTATGCTTCATTTATAAGCATTTACTTAATGAGCAATAAGTATCAGTTTAGAATGATCATATTAACTGGCCGATCAACTTGAAAAATTGTCTATAACTTTTGATTTTGAGCTCAGACTGACTCGAATCCAATGCCATGTTAAGCTAGCTCAATTTTCTATATTGTAAAAAAATTTGAGGCAGAATTTGATACGACAATGAGCACCAGTGATTAGTTTAGAATAATCATTTTAACTGGACTATCAACTTGACATGTCCATACTAAATCGTCCGTAACTTTTGATTTTGAGCTCAAATTAACACAAATACTGTGCCCACGTTAATCTAGATAAATTTTCTATATTTTAACAAAATTTGAGACGAAAGTATAGACGACAAAGCATACAAGTAATCCAATCTGTCCCAAACTGTGGGATGCCATGTATTGTGCTTCATTTATAAACGTTTACTCAATGGGCACCAATGATCAGTTTAGAATAATCATATTAACTGGCCGATCAACTTGACACATGTCCGCACTAAATCGTCTGTAAGTTTTAAGTTCGAGCTAATAATGTCACGAATCCAATGCATACGTTAAGATATCTCAATTTTCTATATTTTGAAAAAATTTGACAACAAAGCATCCAAGTAATCCAATCTATCCAAAACTGTGTGATGTCATGAATTATGCTTCATTTATAAGCCTTCACTCATTGGGCATCCAAGTAATCCAATCCATCCCAAACTATGTGATGTCATGTATTTTTTTTCATTTATAAGCTTTTAGTAAATGTGCACCAATGATCATTTTAAAATGATCATTTTAACTGGCCGATCAACTTGTCATTTCTGCACTAAATCTACAATAACTTTTGATTTAATCATAGAATGACACGAATCCAATGCCCACTTTAAGCTAGTCAATTTTGTATATTGTGACAAAATTTGAGACAGAACAAGATACGACAAAGCATCCAAGTAATCCAATCTATCCCAAACTACGTGATGCCATGCCATATGCTTCATTTATAAGATTTTACTCAATGAACACCATTGATCTGGTTAGAATGATCACTGTAACTGGTCGATCAACTTGACATGTTCAAACTAAATCATTTGTAACTTTTGATTTAGAGCTCAAAATGACACGAATCCAATGCCCACGTTAAGCTAGCTAAAGTTTCTATATTTTGACAAAATTTGAGATAGATATAGAGACGACAAAGCATTCAAGTAATCCAATCTATCCCAAAATGTGTGATGCCATGTATTGTGCTTCATTTATAAACGTTTACTCAATGTGCACCAATGATCAGTTTAGAATAATCATATTAACTTGCCGATCAACTTGACACATGTCCGCACTAAATCGTCTGTAAGTTTTAATTTCGAGCTAATAATGTGACGAATCAATTGCATACGTTAAGGTATCTCAATTTTCTATATTTTGAAAAAATTTGAGACAACAAAACATCCAAGTAATCCAATCTATCCAAAACTGTGTGATGTCATGAATTATGTTTCATTTATAAGCCTTCACTCATTGGGCACCAATGACTAGTTTAGAATGATCACTTTAACTGGCCGATCAACTTGACATGTACTCACTAAATTGTGTGTAACTTTAGATTTAGAGCTCAGAAACACAAGAATTCAATGCCCACGTTAAGTAAGCTCAATTTTCTATATTTTGACAAAATTTGAGACAAAAATAGACACGACAAAGCGTTTAAGTAATCCAATCCATCCCAAACTATGTGGTGGCATGTATTATTTTTCGTTTATAAGCTTTTAGTAAATATGCACCAATGATCATTTTAAAATAATCATTTTAACTGGCCGATCAACTTGTCATTTCTGCACTAAATCTACGGTAACTTTTGATTTAAATCATAGAATGACACGAATCCAATGCCCACTTTAAGTTTGTCAATTTTCTATATTGTGACAAAATTTGAGATAGAACAAGATACGCAAAGCATCCAAGTAATCCAATCTATCCCAAACTACGTGATGCCATGCCATATGCTTCATTTATAAGATTTTACTCAATGAGCACCATTGATAAGGTTAGAATGATCACTGTAACTGGCCGATCAACTTGACATGTTCGCACTAAATCATCTGTAACTTTTGATTTAGAGCTCAGAATGATACGAATCCAATGCCCATGTTAAGCTAGCTCAATTTTCTATATTTTTACAAAATTTGAGATAGATATAGAGACGACAAAGCATTCAAGTAATCCAATCTATCCCGAAATGCGTGATGCCATGCTTTATTGCTTCATTTATAAGCCTTAACCTAAAGAGCACCAATGATCAATTTAGAATGATCACTTTAACTAGCCAATCAAGTTGACATGTCCGCACTAAATGGTTTGTAACTTTTGATTTTGAGCTCTGAAACACACAAATTCAATGCCGACGTTAAGGTAGCTCAATTTTCTATATTTTGACAAAGTTTGAGACAGAAGTAGATATGACAAAGCGTTTAAGTAATCCAATCCATCCCAAAATATGTGATGGCATCACTGATCATTTTAACTGGCTGAACAACTTATCATGTCTACATTAAATCGTCCATAACTTTTTAGTTATAGCTTAGAATGACACGAATCCAATGTCCACAACAAGCTACTTCAATTTTCTATATTATGACAAAATTTGAGAAAAAAATAGATACGACAAAGGGTCCAGGTAATCCAATCTATCACGAACTGCATGATGTCATGCCTTATGATTCATTTATAAGCCTTTACTCAATGAGCACCAATGATCAGTTTAGAATGATCACTTTAACTGGCCAATCAACTTGACATGTCCACACTAAATTGTCTGTAACTTTTGATTTAGAGCTCAGAATGACACGGATCCAATGCCCATGTTAAGCTAGCTTAATTTACTATATTTTATCAAAAGTGAGACAAAAATAGAGACGACAAAGCGTCCAAGTAATCCAATATATCCAAACTCCTCGATGCCATGCCTTATGCTTCATTTATAAGCCTTTACTTAATGAGCACCGATAATTAGTTTAGAATGATCACTTTTACTGGCCAATCAACTTGACATGTCCGCACTAAATCGTCCATTACTTTTGACTTATAGCTCAAAATGACACGAATCCAATGCCCACATTAAGCTAGCACGATTTTCTATATTATGACAAATATTGAGACTGAAATAGATACGACAAAGCGTCCAAATAATCCAATCCATTCCAAACTGTGTGAGCCCATGCATTATTTTTCATTCAGACAAAAATATTGTAACAGAATTTGAGGCCAGCTCAGTTTTTTATATTGTAACAAAATTTGAGACAAAAATAGATATGAGAAAGCGTCCAAGTTGTCCAATCTATCCAAACCAGTGTGATGTCATGCAGTATGCTTCAATTATCAGCCTTTTCTCAATGAGCACAAATGATCAGTTTAGAATAATCATATTAACTGGCCGATCAACTTGTCATGCCCACATTAAATCATCCGTAACTTTTGATTTGTAGCTCAGAATGTTAATATAGTGCCCTCGTTAAACTAGATAAATATTCCATGGTTTACAAAATTTGAGACGGAAGTAGAAAAGAAAATGCATCCAAGAAATCCAATCTATCTCACACTGCGTGATGCCATGCATTGTGCTACACTCATTAGCTTTTACTCAATGAGCAGCAATGATTAGTTTTGGAATAATCGTACTAACTGGCCGATCAACTTGACACATGTCCGCACCAAATCTTCTGTAACTTTTGATTTACAGCTCCGAATGACATGAATCCAATGCATACGTTAAGCTAGCTCAATTTTCTGTATTTTGACAAAATTTCAGACAGAAATTGAAACGACAAAGCATCCAAGTAATCTAATCCATCCCAAACTGTGTGATGCTATTTATTATTTTTCATTTATAAACTTTTACAAAATGAGCACCAATGATCAGTTAAGAATATTCATTTTAACTGGCCGATCAACTTGACATGTATGCACTAAATCATCCATAACTTTTGATTTATAGCTTAGAATCACACGAATCTAATGCCCATGTTAAGCTAGCTCAGTTTTCTATATTATAACAAAATTTTAGACATAAATAGAGACGACAGAAGGACCAAATAATCCAGTCCATCCCAAACTGTGTGAGGCCATGCATTATATTTCATTCATAAGCTTTTACAAAATGAGCACCAATGATCAGTTTATAATGATCATTTTAACTGGCCGATCAACTTATCATGTCTGCACTAAATCGTTCATAACTTTTGATTTATAGCTTAGAATGACACGAATCCAATGCCCACATTAAGCTAGCTAACTGCATGATACCATGCATTATTTTTCATTTATAAGCTTTTACTAAATGAGCACCAATGATCAGTTTAGAATGATCATTTTAACTGGCATATCACCTTGTCATGTATGCACCAAATCGTCCATAACTTTTTATTTATAGCTTAGAATGACACGATTCCAATGCCTACAATAAACTAGTTCCATATTCTATATTGTGACAAAATTTAATGCAGAACTAGATACGACAAAGCGTTCAAGTAATCCAATCTATCCCAAACTCTGTGATGCCATGCATTATGCTTTATTTATAAGCCTTTACTCAATGAGAAACAATGATCAGTTTAGAATGATCACTTTAATTGCCCGATCAACTTGACACGTCCGCAATACATCGTCCATAACTTTTGATTTAGAGTTTAGAATGACACAAATCCAGTCCCCACGTTAAGCTAGCTCAATCTTCTATATTTTGACAAAATGTGAGACAAAATAGAGACAAGAAAGAGTCCAACTAATCTAATCTATCCAAACTGGTTGATAACATGCAATATGGTTCATTTAATAGCCTTAGCTTAATCAACACCAATGATCAGTTTAGAATTATCACTTTAACTGGCCACTCAACTTGACATGTCTGCACTAAATCATACGTAATTTTTGATTTAGAGCTCAGAATGACACGAATCCAATGCCCACGTTAAGCTAGCTCAATTTTCTATATTGTAACAAAATTTGAGACAGAAATACACACGACAAAGCGTCCAAGTAATCCAAAATATCCAAAACTATGTGATGTCATGCATTATGCTTCATTTATAAGCCTTTACTCAATGAGCACCAATGATCAGTTAAGAATAATTAAATTAACTTGCCGATCAACTTGACATGTCCGCACTAAATCGTCCGTAACTTTTGATTTTGAGCTCAGAATGACACGAATGCAATGCCCAAGTTAAGCTAGCTCAATTTTTTATATTGTAACAAAATTTGAGACAAAAATAGACATGACAAAGCATCCAAGTTATCTAATCTATCCAAAACTGTGTGATGTCATGCATTATGCTTCAATTATAAGCCTTTACTCAATGAGCACCAATGATCAGTTTAGAATAATCATATTAACTGGCCGATCAACTTGTCATGCCTTCATTAAAATCATCCGTTAACTTTTGATTTTGAGCTCAGGATGACATGAATACAGTGCCCCCGCTAAGCTAGATAAATTTTCTATGTTTTGAAAAAATTTGAGATGGAAGTAGATAAGAAAATGCGTCCAAGTAATCCAATCTACCCCAAACTGCATGATGTCATGCATCGTGCTACACTCATAACCTTTTACTCAATGAGTAGCAATGATCAGTTTAGAATAATCATATTAACTGGCCGATCAATGTGACACATGTCCACTTGACACATGTCTGCACTAAATCATCTGTAACTTTTGATTTAGAGCTCCGAATGACAAGAAACAAATGCATACATTAAGCTAGCTCAATTTTTTATATTTTGACAAACTTTGAGACCAAAATTGAAACGACAAAGCATCCAAGTAATCCAATCCATCCCAAACTATGTGATGCTATGCATTATTTTTCATTTATAAGCTTTTACTAAATGAGCACCAATGATCAGTTACGAATATTCATTTTAACTAGCCGATCAACTTGACATGTCTGCACTAAATCGTCCGTAACTTTTCATTTATAGCTTAGAATCACACGAATCTAATGCCCACATTAAGCTATATCAATTTTCTATATTGTGACAAAATTTGAGGCAGAACTAGATACAACAAAGCATACAAGTAATCCAATCTATCCCAAACTGCGTGATGCCGTGCCATGTGCTTCATTTATAAGCCTTTACTCAATGAGAACCAAAGTCATTTTAGAATGATCACTTTAACTAGCCGATCAACTTGACATGTCCACACTAAATCGTCCGTAAATTTTGATTAGTGCTCCGAATGACACGAATCCAATGCGCACGTTAAGATAGAAAAAAGTTTATATATTGTGACAAAATTTGAGACAGAAATAGATACAACAAAGTGTCCAAGTAATCCAATTCATCCCAAACTTCGTGATGCCATACATTATTTTTCATTTATAAGCTTTTATAAATGAGCACTAATGATCATTTTAACTAGCCGATCAACTTGCCATGTTTGCTCTAAATCGTCCATAACTTTTGATTTATAACTTAAAATGACACGAATTCAGTGCCCACTTTAAGCTAGTTCAATTTTCTATATTGTGACAAAATTTGAGATAGAAATAGAGATGACAAAGCGTCCAAGTAATCCAATCTATCCAAACTCTTTGATGCCATGCATTATGCTTCACTTATAAGCCTCTACTCAGTGAGTACCAATGATGAGATTAGAATGATCACTTTAACTGGCCGGTCAACTTGAAATGTCCGCAGTAAATCGTCCGTAACTTTTGATTTAGAGCTCTGAAGGGCACGAATACAATGTCTACGTTAAGCTAGCTCAATTTTCTATATTTTGAAAAAAATAGGGACCAAAATAGAGATGACAAATCGTCCAAGTAATCCAATCAATCCAAACTACTTGATAGCAAGCATTATGTTTCATTTATAAGCCTTTACTTAGTGAGCACCAATGATCTGTTTAGAATGATCACTTTAACTAGCCAATCAACTTGACATGTCTGCAGTAAATCGTCTGTAACTTTTGATTTAGAGCTCAGAATGACCCGAATCCAATGCCCAGGTTAAGCTAGCTCAAGTTTCTATAGTATGACAAAATTTGAGACAGAAATAGATAACAAAGCGTCTAAGAAATGCAATCCATCCAAAAATTCGTGATGCCATGCATTAATTTTCTTTTATAAGCTTTTACTAAACGAGCACCAATGATCAGCACAATTGATCAGTTTATAATGATCATTTTAAATGGCCGATAAACTTGTCATGTCTGCACTAAAATGTCCATAACTTTTGATTATAGCTTAGAATACCGCGAATCCAATACCCACATTAAGCTAGTTCAATTATCTATATTATGACAAAAATTGAGACAGAACTAGATACAACAAAGCGTCCAAGTAATCCAAGCTATCTCAAACTGCGTGATGCCATGCCTTAGGCTTCATTTATAGGTTTTTACTCAATGAGCACCAGTGATCAGTTTAGAATGATCACTTTAACTGGTAGATCAACTTGGCATGTCGTACTAAGTCATTTATAACTTTGATTTTGAGCTCTGAATGACACGAATCCAATGCCCACGTTACGCAAGCACAATTTTCTATATTTTGAAAAAATTTGAGACAAATTTAGAGTCACAAAGAATCCAAGTAATCAAATATATCCCAAACTGTGTGATGTTACGCTTTATGATTTATTTATAAGCATTTACCTGATGAGCACCAGTGATCAGTTTAGAATGATCACTTTAAGTGGCTGATCAAGTTGAAATGTCCGCAGTAAATCGTGTGTAACTTTCGATTTAGAGCTCAAAACCACATGAATCCAATGCCCACGTTAATCAAGCTCAATTTTCTATATTGTACCCAAATTTTAGATAGAAATAGATACGATAAAGCGTACAAGTAATCCAATCTATCCAAAACTGTGTGATGCCATGCATTATGCTTCATTTATAAGTCTTTACTCAATGAGCACCAATGATTACTTTAGAATGATCACTTTAACTGGCCAATAACCTTGACATGTCCACATTAAATTGTGTGTAACTTTAAATTTAGAGCTCAGAAACACACAAATCCAATGTCCACATTAAGCATGCTCAATTTTCTATGTTGTAACAAAATTTGAGTAAGAAATAGATACGATAAAACGTCCAATTAATCCAATCCATCCAAAACTGGGTAATGTTATGTATTATGCTTCATTTATAAGTCTTTTCTCAATGATAACCAATGATCAATTTAGAATGATCACTTTAACTGGCCGATCAACTTGACATGTATGCACTAAATTATCCGTAACTTTGTTTTAGAGCTCTGAATGACACGAATCAAATGCCCACGTTAAGCTACCTCAATTTTCTATATTGTGACAAAATTTGAAACAAAATTAGAGACGACAAAGCGTCCAAGTAATCCAATCTATCCAAACTGCTTGATGCCATGTAATATGCTTCATTTATAAGCCTTAGCTTGATCAGCACCAATGATCAGTTTAAATTATCACTTTAACTGGCCATTAAACTTGACATATCCGCACTAAATCGTCAGTAACTTTTCATTTAGAGCTTAGAATGACACGAATCCAATGCCCACATTAAACTAGCTCAATTTTCTATATTGTAACAAAATTTGAGAAAGAAATAGATACGATAAAGCATCCAAGTAATCCAATCTATCCAAAACTATGTGTGATGCCAAGCATTATGCATCATTTATAAGCCTTTACCCAATGAGCACCAATGATCAGTTAAGAATGATCACTTTAACTGGCTGATCAACTTAACATGTCCGCACTAAATCATATATAACTTTTGATTTAGAGCTCAAACTGACACGAATCCAATGCTCATGTTAAGCTAGCTCAATTTTCTATATTTTGCCAAAATTTGAGACAAAAATAGAGACGGCAAAGCATCCAAGTAATCAAATCTATCCAAACTGCTTGATGTCATGTATTATGCGTCATTTATAAGCCTTTACTTAATGAGAAGCAATGATCAGTTTAGAGTGATCAATTTAAATGGTCGATCAACTTGACATGTCCACACTAAATCATCTGTAACTTTTGATTTAGAGATCAAAATTACACGAATCCAATGCCCACATTAAGCTAGCTCAATTTTCTATATTGTAACAAAATTTGAGACAGAAATAGACACGACAAAGCTTCCAAGTTATCCAATCTATCCAAAAACTGTGTGATGCCATGCATTATGCTTCACTTATAACCCTTTACTCAATGAGCATCAATGATCAGTTTAGAATAATCATATTAACTGGCCGATCAACTTGACATGTGTGCACTAAATCGTCCGTAACTTTTGATTTTGAGCTGATAATGACACAAATGTAATGCCCACGTTAAGCTAGATAAATTTTCTATATTTTGAAAAAATTTGAGACATAAGTAGAGACGAAAAAGCGTCCAAGTATTCCAATCTTTCACAAACTGCGTGATGCCATGCCTTAGGCTTCATTTATAAGCTTTTGCATAAAGAGCACCAATGATCAAATTAGAATGATCACTTTAAATGGCCCCTCAACTGGACATATCTGCAATAAATCATCCGTAAGTTTTGATTTAGAGCTTAGAATGACACGAATCCAGTTCCCACATTAAGTAGCTTAATTCTCAGTACTGTAACTAATTTTGAGATAGAAATAGACAAGATAAAGCGTCTAAGTAATCCAATCTTTCCAAAACTATGTGATGCCATGTATTATGCATCATTTATAACCCTTTACTCAGTGAACACAATTGATCAGTTTAGAATAATCATATTAACTAGCCGATCAACTTGACATATCCGCAATAAATCATCAGTAACTTTTGATTCTGAGCTCAGAATGACAAGAATCCAATGCCCGCGTTAAGCTATATAAATTTTCGACATTTTGACAAAATTTGAGACAGAACTAGATACGACAAAGCGTCCAAGTAATCCAATCTATCCGAAATTGCATGATGCCATGCCTTAGGCTTCATTTATAAGCCTTTACTTATTGAGTACCAATAACCATTTTAGATTGATCACTTTAACTGGCCAATCAACTTGACATTTCAGCAGTAAATCGTCTGCAACTTTTGATTTAGACATCAAAAACACACGAATCCAATGCCCACGTTAAGCTAGCTCAATTTTCTCTATTGTAACAAATTTTTGAGAGAGAAATAGATACGATAAAGCGTCCAAGTAATCCAATCTATCCAAAATTGTGTGATGCCATGTATTATACTTCATTTATAAGCCTTTACTTAATGAGCACTAATGAGCAGTTTAGAATGATCACTTAACTGGCCGATAAATTTGACATGCCCGCACTAAATCGTTTGTAACTTTTGATTTTGATCTCAAACTGACATGAATCCAATGCCCATGTAAAGCTAGCTCAATTTTCTATATTTTGACAAAATTTGAGACTGAAATAGAGACGAAAAAGCATCCAAGTAATCAAAAATATCCAAACTACTTGATGTCATGTATTATGCGTCATTTATAACCCTTTTCTTAATGAGCACCAATGATCGGTTTAGAATGATAACTTTAAATGGCCGAGCAACTTGACATGTCCACACTAAATCATCTGTTACTTTTGATTTAGAGCTTAGAATTACACGAATCCGATGCCCACGTTAAGCTAACTCAATTTTCAATATTGTAACAAAATTTGAGACCAAAATAGACACGACAAAGCTTCCAAGTAATAAAATCTATCCAAAAACTGTGTGATGCCATGTATTATGGTTCATTTATAATCCATTACTCAATGAGCAGCAATGATCAGTTTAGAATAATCATATTAACTGGCCGATCAACTTGACATGTCTACACTAAATCGTCCATCACTTTTGTTTTTGAGCTCAGAATGACACGAATCCAATGCCCACGTTAAGCTAGATAAATTTTCTATATTTTGAAAATATTTAATACAGAAGTAGAGACGACAAAGGTTCCAAGTAATCCAATCTATCACAAACTGTGTGAGGCCATGCCTTAGGCTTCATTTATAAGCCTTTACTTAATGAACATCAATGATCATTTTAACTGACCAATCACCTTGACATGTCCGCACTAAAACGTCTATAATTTTTTATTTAGAGCTCAAAATGACACGAATGCAATGCCCACGTTAAGCTAGCTCAATTTTATATGGTTCGGCAAAATTTGAGACAGAAATAGGTAGGAAAAAGCGTCCAAATAATCCAATATATCCAAAGAGAGACGGTTCCAGATTTAAACGCATATGTCCCAAAAGAAAGTGGGGCTTTATGGTGACTTTCCTTTATGGGCTTTGTTACCTTGACGCGTACAAGAGATGTTTTAAATCCAACGTGCACATTAAGCTAGCTAAATTTTCTATATTGTGACAAAATTTGAGACCAAAATTGCAATAAAAAACCTCCAAGTAATCCAATATATCCCAAACTACGTGATGCCATGCATTATGATTCATTTATAAGCTTTTACTCAAGGAGCACCAATGATCAGTTTAGAATGGTCACTTAACTGGCCGATCAACTTGACATGTCGACACTAAATCGTTTGTAACTTTTGATTTAGAGCTCAAATTGACAAGAATCCAATGCTCATGTTAAACTAGCTCATTTTTCTATATTTTGACAAAATGTGAGACAGAAATAGATTGATGTCATGTATTATGCGTCATTTATAAGCCTTTTCTTAATGAGCACCAATGATCACTCTAGAATAATAACTTTAAATGGCCGAACAACTTGACATGTCCGCACTAAATCGTCTGGTACTTTTGATTTAGAGCATAGAATTACACGCATCCAATGCCTACGTTAAGCTAGCTCAATTTTCTATATTGTAACAAATTTTGAAACAGAAATAGACACGACAAAGCTTCCAAGTAATCCAATCTATCCTAAAACTTTGTGATGCAATGCATTAAGGTTCATTTATAACCCTTTACTCAATGAGCAGCAATGACCAGTTTAGTACAATCATATTAACTGGCCGACCATCTTGACATGTCTGCACTAAATCGTCCGTAACTTTAGTTTTTGAGCTGAGAATGACACGAATCTAATGCCCACATTAAAATAGATAAATTTTCTATATTTTGAAAAAAACTGTGATAGAAGTGGAGACAACATATGGTCAAAGTAATCCAATCTATCACAAACTGTATGATTTCATGCCTTAGGCTTCATTTATAAACCTTTACTTAATGAACATCAATGATCATTTTAACTGACCAATCAACTTGACATGTCCGCACTAAATCATCTATGATTTTTGATTTAGTACTCAAAATGACACGAATGCAATGCCAACGTTAAGCTAGCTCAATTGTATATAGTTTGTCAAAATTTGAGAGAGAAATAGAGATGACAAAGCGTACAAGTAATCAAACCTATCCCAAACTACGTGATGTCATGCTTTACTTATAAGCCTTTACTTAATCAGCACCAATGATTACTTTAGAATGATCAGTTTAACTATCCGATCAAATTAACATGTACGCACTAAATCATCCGTAACTTTTGTATTAGAGCTTAGAATTGCACGAATCCAATGCCCACGTTAAGCTAGCGCAATTTTCTATATTTTGACAAAATTTGAGATAGAAATTTACACTAAAAATCATCCAAGTAATCCAATCTATCAAAACTGTTTGATGCCATGCATTATGCTTCATATATAAGCCTTTACTTAATGAGCACCAATGATGAGTATAGAATAATCACTTTAACTGGCCACTACACTTGACATTACAGCACTAAATCGTTCGTAACATTTGATTTATAGCTCCGAATGACACGATTCTAATTCCCACATTAAGCTAGTTCAATTTTATATATTGTGCGAAAATTGGAGACAGAACGAGCTATGACAAAGCATCCAAGTAATCCAATCTATCGAAGACTGTGTGATGCCATGCATAATGCTTCATTTTTAAGTCTTTACTAAACGAGCACCATTGATCAATTAATAATGATCACATTAACTGGCCGATCAACTTAACATGTCTGCACTACATCATCCATAACTTTTGATTTATAGCTTAGAATGACACGAATTCAATACCCACGTTAAGCTAGCTCAATATTATACATTTTGAGAAAAATTTAGATAGAAATAGAGACGACAAAGCGTCGAAGTAATCCAATCTATCCAAACTGCTATATGCCATGCATTATGCTGGATTTATTTACAATGATCACTTTAACTGGCTGATCAACATGACATGTCTGCACTAAATCGTCTGTAACTTTTGATTCAGAGCTCAAAAATACACGAACCCAATGCCCATGTTAAGATAGCTAAATTTTTTATATTGTAACAAAATTTGAGGCATAAATAGATACGATAAAGCGTTCAAGTAATCCAATTTATCCAAAACTGTGTGATGCCAAGCATTATGCTTCATTTATACGCCTTTACCTAATGAGCACCAATGATCAGTTTAGAATGATCAGTTTAGAATGACCACTTTAACTGGCCATCAACTTGACATGTCCGCACTAAATCGTTTCTAACTTTTGATTTAGAGCTCAAACTGACACGAATCCAATATCCATGTTAAGCTAGCTCAATTTTCTATATCTTGACCAAATTTTGTGATGCCATGCTTTATGCTAAGAGATGACAAAGCATCCAAGTAATCTAATCTATCCCAAAATTTGTGATGCCATGATTTATGCTCTATTTATAAGTCATTACTTAACGACCACCAATGATAAGTTTAGAATGATCACTTTAATTAGCCGATCAAATTCACATGGCCTCACTAAATCGTCCGTAACTTTTGATTTAGAGCTCAGAAACACATGAATCCAATGCCCATGTTAAGCTAGCTCAATTTTCTATATTGTAACAAAATTTGAGGTAGAACTAGATACGAAAAAACGTCCAAGTAATCCAATCTATCCCAAACTGCTTGATGCCATGCCTTATGCTTCATTTATGAGCCTTTACTTAATGAGCGCCAATGATCATTTTAGAAGGATCAGTTTAACTGGTCAATCAACTTGACATGTCCGCACTAAATCATCTATAACTTTCTGTTCAGTACTCAGAATGACACGAATCCAATGCCCTTGTTAAACTAGCTGAATTTTCTATATTTTGACAAAATTTGAGACAGAAATAGAGACGACAAAGCATCCAAGTAATTCAATCTATCATAAACTGCGTGATGCCATGCCTTAGGCTTCATTTATAAGCTTTTACTTAATAAGCACCAATGATCATTTCAGAATGATCATTTTAACTGGCCGATCAACTTGACATGTCCGCACTAAATCGTCCGTAACTTTTGATTTAGAGCTCCGAAACACACGAATCCAATGCCCATGTTAAGGTCGCTAAATTTTCTATATTGTAACAAAATTTGAGACAGAACTAGATACGAAAAAGCGTACAAGTAATCCAATCTATCCCAAACTGCGTGATGCCTTGCCTTATGCTTCATTTATGAGCCTTTACTTAATGAGCACCAATGATCATTTTAGAATGATCAGTTTAACTGGTCGATCAACTTGACATGTCCGCACTAAATCATTTATAAGTTTCGATTCAGTGCTCAGAATGACACGAATCCAATGCCCTTGTTAAGCTAGCACAACTTTCTTTATTTTGACAAAATATGAGACAGAAATAGAGACGACAAATCGTACAAGTAATCCAATCTGTCATAAACTGCGTGATGCCATGCCTTAGGCTTCATTTATAAGCCTTTACTCAATGAGCACCAATGATCAGTTTAAAATGATCATTTTAACTGGCCGATCAACTTGATATGTCTCCACTAAATCGTCTATATCTTTTGATCACATAGTTTGGCCGATCAACTTGACATGTCAACAGTAAATCATCTAGAACTTTTGATTTATAGCTCAGAATGACACCAATCTAATGCCCAAGTTAAGCTAGCTCAGTTGTCTATATTGTGAGAAAATTTGAGACAGAAATAGATAATACAAACGTCGAACTAATCGTTTCCATCCCAAAATGTGTGATGCCATGCATTATTCTTCATTAATAAGCTTTTACTCAGTGACCACCAATGTGATCAGTTTAGTATGATCATTTTAACTGGCCGATCAACTTGAAATGTCTGCGCTAAATTGTCCATCTCTTTTGATTTATAACTCAGAATGACACGAATCTAATACCCACATTAAGCTAGATCAGTTTTCTATATTGTGAGAAAATTTGAGACATAACTAGATATGTAAAAGCGTCCAAATAATCCAATTTATCTCAAACTGCGTGATGCCTTACATTATGCTTCACTTATAGACTTTTACTCAATGAGCACCAATGATCAGTTTAGAATGATCACTTTAACTGGCCGATCAACTTGACATATCCACACTAACTCGCCTGTAACTTTTAATTTAGAGCTCCGAATGACACGAATCCAATGCCCACTTTAAGCTAGCTAAACAATATTTTGAGAACATTTAAGACAGAAATAGAGATGACAAAGCATCCAAGTAATCTAATTTATCCCAAAATTTGTGATGCCATGCTTTATGCTTTATTTATACGCCTTTACTTAACGACCACCAATGATCAGTTTAGAATGATCACTTTAACTGGCCAATCAAATTTACATGTCCGCACTAAATCGTCCGTAACTTTTGATTTAGAGCTCCGAAACACACGAATCCAATGCCCATGTTAAGGTGGCTGAATTTTCTATATTTTAACAAAATTTGAGACAGAACTAGATACGAAAAAGCGTACAAGTAATCCAGTCTATCCCAAACTGCGTGATGCCATGCCTTATGCTTGAATTATGAGCCTTTGCTTAATGAGCACCAATGATCATTTTATAATGATCAGTTTAACTAGTCGATCAACTTGACATGTCCGCACTAAATCATTTATAACTTTTGATTCAGTGCTCAGAATGACACGAATTAAATGCCCTTGTTAAGCTAGCACAAGTTTCTATATTTTGACAAAATATGAGACAGAAATAGAGACGACAAATCGTACAAGTAATCCAATCTATCATAAACTGCGTGATGCCACACCTTAGGCTTCATTTATAAGACTTTACTCAATGAGCACCAATGATCAGTTTAAAATGATCATTTTAACTGGCCGATCAACTTGATATGTCTCCACTAAATCGTCTATATCTTTTGATCACATAGTTTGGCCGATCAACTTGACATGTCAACAGTAAATCACCTAGAACTTTTGATTTATAGCTCAGAATGACACCAATCTAATGCCCACGTTAAGCTAGCTCATTTTTCTATATTGTGAGAAAATTTGAGACAGAAATAGATAATACAAAACGTCGAAGTAATCCTTTCCATCCCAAAAAGTGTGATGCCATGCATTATTCTTCATTAATAAGCTTTTACTCAGTGACCACCAATGTGATCAGTTTAGTATGATCATTTTAACTGGCCAATAAACTTGACATGTCTGCGCTAAATTGTCCATCTCTTTTGATTTATAACTCAAAATGACACGAATCTAATACCCACATTAAGCTAGATCAGTTTTCTATATTGTGAGAAAATTTGAGACATAACTAGATACGTAAAAGCGTCCAAATAATCCAATCTATCTCAAACTGCGTGATGCCTTATATTATGCTTCACTTATAGTTTTTTACTCAATGAGCACCAATGATCAGTTTAGAATGATCACTATAACTGGCCGATCAACTTGACATATCCACACTAACTGGTCTGTAACTTTTAATTTAGAGCTTCGAATGACACGAATCCAATGCCCACTTTAAGCTAGCTAAACAATATTTTGAGAACATTTAAAACAGAAATAGAGATGACAAAGCATCCAAGTAATCTAATCTATCCCAAAATTTGTGATGCCATGCTTTATGCTTTATTTATAAGCCTTTACTTAACGACCACCAATGATCAGTTTAGAATGATCACTTTAACTGGCCAATCAATTTCACATGGCGCACTAAATCGTCTGTAACTTTTGAATTAGAGCTCCGAAACACACGAATCCAATGCCCATGTTAAGGTCGCTAAATTTTCTATATTGTAACAAAATTTGAGACAGAACTCGATACGAAAAAGCGTACAAGTAATCCAATCTATCCCAAACTACTTGATGACATGCCTTATGCTTCATTTATGAGCCTTTACTTAATGAGCACCAATGATCATTTTAGAATGATCAGTTTAACTGGTCGATCAACTTGACATGCCCGCACTAAATCATTTATAACTTTCGATTCAGTGCTCAGAATGACACGAATCCAATGCCCTTGTTAAGCTAGCACAAGTTTCTATATTTTGAAAAAATATGAGACAGAAATAGAGACGACAAATCGTACAAGTAATGCAATCTATCATAAACTGCGTGATGCCATGCCTTCGGCTTCATTTATAAGACTTTACTCAATGAGCACCAATGATCAGTTAAAAATGATCATTTTAACTGGCCGATCAACTTGATATGTCTCCACTAAATCGTCTATATCTTTTGATCACATAGTTTGGCTGATCAACTTGACATGTCTATAGTAAATCATCTAGAACTTTTGATTTATAGCTCGGAATGACACCAATCTAATGCCCACGTTAAGCTAGCTCAGCTTTCTATATTGTGAGAAAATTTGAGATAGAAATAGATAATACAAAACGTCGAAGTAATGATTTCCATCCCAAAATGTGTGATGCCATGCATTATTCTTCATTAGTAAGCTTTTACTCAGTGACCACCAATGTGATCAGTTTAGTATGATCAATTTAACTGGTCGATCAACTTGACATGTCTGCGCTAAATTGTCCATCTCTTTTGATTTATAACTCAGAATGACACGAATCTAATACCCACATTAAGCTAGATCAGTTTTCTATATTGTGAGAAAATTTGAGACATAAATAGATACGTAAAAGCGTCCAAATAATCCAATCTATCTCAAACTGCGTGATGCCTTACATTATGCTTCACTTATAGACTTTTACTCAATGAGCACCAATGATCAGTTTAGAATGATCACTTTAACTGGCCGATCAACTTGACATATCCACACTAACTCGCCTGTAACTTTTAATTTAGAGCTTCGAATGACACGAATCCAATCCCACTTTAAGCTAGCTAAACAATATTTTGAGAACATTTAAGACAGAAATAGAGATGACAAAGCATCCAAGTAATCTAATCTATCCCAAAATTTGTGATGCCATGCTTGCTTTATTTATAAGCCTTTACTTAACGACCACCAATGATCAGTTTAGAATGATCACTTTAACTGGCCAATCAAATTCACATGTCCGCACTAAATCGTCCGTAACTTTTGATTTAGCGCTCCGAAACACACGAATCCAATGCCCATGTCAAGGTAGCTAAATTTTCTATACTGTAACAAAATTTGAGACAGAACTAGATACGAAAAAGCGTACAAGTAATCCAATAAATCCCAAACTGCGTGATGCCATGCCTTATGCTTCATTTATGAGCCTTTACTTAATGAGTACCAATGATCATTTTAGAATGATCAGTTTAACTGGTCGATCAACTTGACATGTCTGCAGTAAATCATTTATAACTTTCGATTCAGTGCTCAAAATGACACGAATCCAATGCCCTTGTTAAGCTAGCACAAGTTTCTATATTTTGACAAAATATGAGACAGAAATAGAGACGACAAATCGTACAAGTAATCCAATCTATCATAAACTGCGTGATGCCATGCCTTAGGCTTCATTTATAAGACTTTACTCAATGAGCACCAATGATCAGTTTAAAATGATCATTTTAACTGGCCGATCAACTTGATATGTCTCCACTAAATCGTCTATATCTTTTGATCGCATAGTTTGGCTGATCAACTTGACATGTCTACAGTAAATCATCTAGAACTTTTGATTTATAGCTCAAAATGACACCAATCTAATGCCCACGTTAAGCTAGCTCAGTTTTCTATATTGTGAGACAATTTTAGACAGAAATAGATAATACAAAACGTCGAAGTAATCCTTTCCATCCCAAAATGTGTGATGCCATGCATTATTCTTCATTAATAAGCTTTTACTCAGTGACCACCAATCTGATCAGTTTAGTATGATCATTTTAACTGGCCGATCAACTTGACATGTCTGCTCTAAATTGTCCATCTCTTTTGATTTATAACTTAGAATGACACGAAAATAATACCCACATTATGCTAGATCAGTTTTCTATATTGTGAGAAAATTTGAGACATAACTAGATACGTAAAAGCGTCCAAATAATCCAATCTATCTCAAACTGCGTGATGCCTTACATTATGCTTCACTTATAGACTTTTACTCAATGAGCACCAATGATCAGTTTAGAATGATCACTTTAACTGGCCGATCAACTTGACATATCCACACTAACTCGTCTGTAACTTTTAATTTAGAGCTTCGAATGACACGAATCTAATGCCCACTTTAAGCTAGCTAAACAATATTTTGAGAACATTTAAGACAGAAATAGAGATGACAAAGCATCCAAGTAATCTAATCTATCCCAAAATTTGTGATGCCATGCTTTATGCTTTATTTATAAGCCTTTACTTAACGACCACCAATGATCAGTTTAGAATGATCACTTTAACTGATCGATCAAATTTACATGTCTGCACTAAATCGTCCGTAACTTTTGATTTAGAGCTCCGAAACACACTAATCCAATGCCCATGTTAAGGTAGCTAAATTTTCTATATTGTAACAAAATTTGAGACAGAACTAGATACGAAAAAGCGTACAAGTAATCCAATCTATCCCAAACTGCGTGATGCCTTGCCTTATGCTTCATTTATGAGCCTTTACTTAATGAGCACCAATGATCATTTTAGAATGATCAGTTTAACTGGTCGATCAACTTGACATGTCCGCACTAAATCATTTATAACTTTCGATTCAGTGCTCAGAATGACACGAATCCAATGCCCTTGTTAAGCTAGCACAACTTTCTTTATTTTGACAAAATATGAGACAGAAATAGAGACGACAAATCGTACAAGTAATCCAATCTGTCATAAACTACGTGATGCCATGCCTTAGGCTTCATTTATAAGCCTTTACTCAATGAGCACCAATGATCAGTTTAAAATGATCATTTTAACTCTCTGATCAACTTGATATGTCTCCACTAAATCGTCTATATCTTTTGATCACATAGTTTGGCCGATCAACTTGACATGTCAACAGTAAATCATCTAGAACTTTTGATTTATAGCTCATAATGACACCAATCTAATGCCCACGTTAAGCTAGCTCAGTTTTCTATATTGTGAGAAAATTTGAGACAAAAATAGATAATACAAACGTCGAACTAATCATTTCCATCCCAAAATGTGTGATGCCATGCATTATTCTTCATTAATAAGCTTTTACTCAGTGACCACCAATGTGATCAGTTTAGTATGATCATTTTAACTGGCCGATAAACTTGAAATGTCTGCGCTAAATTGTCCATCTCTTTTGATTTATAACTCAGAATGACACGAATCTAATACCCACATTAAGCTAGATCAGTTTTCTATATTGTGAGAAAATTTGAGACATAACTAGATATGTAAAAGGGTCCAAATAATCCAATCTATCTCATACTGCGTGATGCCTTACATTATGCTTCACTTATAGAATTTTACTCAATGAGCACCAATGATCAGTTTAGAATGATCACTCTAATTGGCCGATCAACTTGACATATCCACACTAACTCGCCTGTAACTTTTAATTTAGAGCTCCGAATGACACGAATCCAATGCCCACTTTAAGCTAGCTAAACAATATTTTGAGAACATTTAAGACAGAAATAGAGATGACAAAGCATCCAAGTAATCTAATTTATCCCAAAACTTGTGATGCCATGCTTTATGCTTCATTTATAAGCCTTTACTTAACGACCACCAATGATCAGTTTAGAATGATCACTTTAACTGGCCAATCAAATTCACATGTCCGCACTAAATCGTCCGTAACTTTTGATTTAGAGCTCCGAAACACACGAATCCAATGCCCATGTTAAGGTAGCTAAATTTTCTATATTGTAACAAAATTTGAGACAGAACTAGATACGAAAAAGCGTACAAGTAATCCAATCTATCCCAAACTGCGTGATGCCATGCCTTATGCTTCCTTTATGAACCTTTACTTAATTAGCACCAATGATCATTTTAGAATGATCAGTTAACTGGTCGATCAACTTGACATGTCCACACTAAATCATTTATAACTTTCGATTCAGTGCTCAGAATGACACGAATCCAATGCCCTTGTTAAGCTAGCACAAGTTTCTATATTTTGACAAAATATGAGACAGAAATAGAGACGACAAATCGTACAAGTAATCCAATCTGTCATAAACTGCGTGATGCCATGCCTTAGGCTTCATTTATAAGGCTTTACTCAATGAGTACCAATGATCAGTTTAAAATGATCATTTTAACTTACTGATCAACTTGATATGTCTCCGTTAAATCGTCTATTTCTGTTGATCACATAGTTTGGCCGATCAACTTGACATGTCAACAGTAAATCATCTAGAACTTTTGATTTATAGCTCAGAATGGCACCAATCTAATGCCCACGTTAAGCTAGCTCAGTTTTCTGTATTGTGAGAAAATTTGAGACAGAAATATATAATACAAAATGTTGAACTAATCCTTTTCATCCCAAAACGTGTGATGCCATGCATTATTCTTCATTAATAAGCTTTTACTCAGTGACCACCAATGTGATCAGTTTAGTATGATCATTTTAACTGGCCGATCAACTTGATATGTCTGTGCTAAATTGTCCATCTCTTTTGAATTATAACTCAGAATGACACGAATCTAATACCCACATTAAGCTAGATCAGTTTTCTATATTGTGAGAAAATTTGAGACATAACTAGATACGTAAAAGCGTCCAAATAATCCAATCTATCTCATACTGCGTGGTGCGTTACATTATGCTTCACTTATAGACTTTTACTCAATGAGCACCAATGATCAGTTTAGAATGATCACTTTAACTGGCCGATCAACTTGACATATCCACACTAACTCGCTTGTAACTTTTAATTTAGAGATCCGAATGACACGAATCCAATGCCCACTTTAACTAGCTAAACAATATTTTGAGAACATTTAAGACAGAAATAGAGATGACAAAGCATCCAAGTAATCTAATTTTTCCCAAAATTTGTGATGCCATGCTTTATGCTTTATTTATAAGCCTTTACTTAACGACCACCAATGATCAGTTTAGAATGATCACTTTAACTGGCCAATCAAATTCACATGTCCGCACGAAATCGTCCGTAACTTTTGATTTAGAGCTCCGAAACACACGAATCCAATGCCCATGTTAAGGTAGCTAAATTTTTTATATTGTAACAAAATTTGAGACAGAACTAGATACAAAAAAGCGTACAAGTAATCCAGTCTATCCCAAACTACGTGATGCCATGCCTTATGCTTCATTTATGAGCCTTTACTTAATGAGCACCAATGATCATTTTAGAATGATCAGTTTAAGTGGTCGATCAACTTGACATGTCCGCACTAAATCATTTATAACTTTCGATTCAGTGCTCAGAATGACACAAATCCAATGCCCTTGTTAAGCTAGCACAAGTTTCTATATTTTGACAAAATATGAGACAGAAATAGAGACGACAAATCGTACAAGTAATCCAATCCGTCATAAACTGCGTGATGCCATGCCTTAGTCTTCATTTATAAGCCTTTACTCAATGAGCACCAATGATCAGTTTAAAATTATCATTTTAACTGGCCGATCAACTAGATATGTCTCCACTAAATCATCTATATCTTTTGATCACATAGTTTGGCCGATCAACTTGACATGTCAACAGTAAATCATCTAGAACTTTTGATTTATAGCTCAGAGTGATACCAATCTAATGCCCACGTTAAGCTAGCTCAGTTTTCTATATTGTGAGAAAATTTGAGACAGAAATAGATAATACAAAACGTCGAAGTAATCCTTTCCATCCCGAAATGTGTGATGCCATGCATTATTCTTCATTAATAAGCTTTTACTCAGTGACCACCAATGTGATCAGTTTAGTATGATCATTTTAACTGGCCGATCAACTTGACATGTCTGCTCTAAATTGTCCATCTCTTTTGATTTATAACTTAGAATGACGCGAAAATAATACCCACATTATGCTAGATCAGTTTTCTATATTGTGAGAAAATTTGAGACATAACTAGATACGTAAAAGTGTCCAAATAATCCAATCTATCTCAAATTGTGTGATGCCTTACATTATGCTTCACTTATAGACTTTTACTCAATGAGCACCAATGATCAGTTTAGAATGATCACTTTAACTGGCCGATCAACTTGACATATCCACACTAACTCGGCTGTAACTTTTAATTTAGAGCTCCGAATGACACGAATCCAATGCCCACTTTAAGCTAGCTAAACAATATTTTGAGAACATTTAAGAGAGAAATAGAGATGACAAAGCATCCAAGTAATCTAATCTATCCCAAAATTTGTGATGCCATGCTTTATGCTTTATTTATAAGCCTTTACTTAACGACCACCAATGATCTGTTTAGAATGATCACTTTAACTGGCGGATCAAATTCACATGTCCCCACTAAATCGTCCCTAACTTTTTATTTAGAGCTCTGAAACACACGAATCCAATGCCCATGTTAAGGTAGCTAAATTTTCTATATTTTAACAAAATTTGAGACAGAACTAGATACGAAAAAGCGTACAAGTAATCCAATCTATCCCAAACTGCGTGATGCCATGCCTTATGCTTCATTTATGAGCCTTTACTTAATGAGCACCAATGATCATTTTAGAATGATCAGTTTAACTGGTCGATCAACTTGACATGTCCGCACTAAATCATTTATAACTTTCGATTTAGTGCTCGGAATGACACGAATCCAATGCCCTTGTTAAGCTAGCACAAGTTTCTATATTTTGACAAAATATGAGACAGAAATAGAGACAACAAATCGTACAAGTAATCCAATCTGTCATAAACTGCGTGATGCCATGCCTTAGGCTTCATTTATAAGCCTTTACTCAATGAGCACCAATGATCAGTTTAAAATGAACATTTTAACTGGCCGATCAACTTGATATGTCTCCACTAAATCGTCTATATCTTTTGATCACATAGTTTGGCCGATCAACTTGACATATCAACAGTAAATAATCTAGAACTTTTGATTTATAGCACAGAATGACACCAATCTAATGCCCACGTTAAGCTAGCTCAGTTTTCTATATTGTGAGAAAATTTGAGACAGAAATAGATAATACAAAACGTCGAAGTAATCCTTTCCATCCCGAAATGTGTGATGCCATGCATTATTCTTCATTAATAAGCTTTTACTCAGTGACCACCAATGTGATCAGTTTAGTATGATCATTTTAACTGGCCGATAAACTTGACATGTCTGCGCTAAATTGTCCATCTCTTTTGATTTATAACTCAGAATGACACGAATCTAATACCCACATTAAGCTAAAACAGTTTTCTATATTGTGAGAAAATTTGAGACATAACTAGATACGTAAAAGCGTCCAAATAATCCAATCTCTCTCAAACTTCGTGATGCCTTACATTGTGCTTCACTTATAGACTTTTACTCAATGAGCACCAATGATCAGTTTAGAATGATCACTTTAACTGGCCGATCAACTTGACATATCCACACTAACTCGCCTGTAACTTTTAATTTAGAGCTCCGAATGACACGAATCCAGTGCCCACTTTAAGCTAGCTAAACAAAATTTTGAGAACATTTAAGACAGAAATAGAGATGACAAAGCATCCAAGTAATCTAATCTATCCCAAAATTTGTGATGCCATGCTTTATGCTTTATTTATAAGCCTTTACTTAACGACCACCAATGATCAGTTTAGAATGATCACTTTAACTGGCCGATCAAATTCACATGTCCGCACTAAATCGTCCCTAGCTTTTGATTTAGAGCTCTGAAACACACGAATCCATTGCCCATGATAAGCTAGCTCAATTTTCTATATTGTAACAAAATTTGAGATAGAACTAGATACGAAAAAGCATCCATGTAATCCAATCTATCCCAAATTGCATGATGCCATGCCTTATGCTTCATTTATGAGCCTTTACTTAATGAGCACCAATGATCATTTTAGAATGATCAGTTTAACTAGTCGGTCAACTAAATATGTCCGCACAAAACATCTATAACTTTCGATTCAGTGCTCAGAATGACACGAATCCAATGCCCTTGTAAATCTAGCTCCATTTTCTATATTTTGACAAAATTCTAGACACAAATAGAGATGAAAAGGCGTCCAAGAAATCCAATGTATCATAAACTGCGTGATGCCATGCCTTAGGCTTCATTTATAAGCTTTTACTTAATAAGTACCAATGATCATTTCAGAATGATCATTTTAACTGGCCGATCAACTTGACATTTCCGCCTTAAATCGTCTATAACTTTTGATTTAGAGCTCAGGATGACATGAATCCAATGCCCTCGTTAAGCTAGTGTAATTCTCTATGGTTTGACAAAATTTAAGACAAAAATAGACACGAGAAAGGTTAGAAGTAATCCAATGTATCCAAAACTTTTTGATGCCATGCATTATGCTTCATTTATAAGCTTTTACTCAATGAGCACCAATGATCAGTTTAAAATGATCATTTTAACTGGCCGATCAACTTGATATGTCTCCACTAAATTGTCTATATCTTTTGATCAAATAGTTTGGCCGATCAACTTGACATGTCTACAGTAAATCATCTAGAACTTTTGATTTATAGCTCTGAATGATACCAATCTAATGCCCACGTTAAGCTAGCTCATTTTTTTATATTGTGAGAAAATTTGAGACAGAAATAGATAATACAAAACGTCGAAGTAATCCTTTCCATCCCAAAATGTGTGATGCGATGCATTATTCTTCATTAATAAGCTTTTACTCTGTGACCGCCAATGTGATCAATTTAGTATGATCATTTTAACTGGCCAATCAACTTGACATGTCTGTGCTAAATTGTCCATCTCTTTTGATTTATAACTCAGAATGACACGAATCTAATACCCACATTAAGCTAGATCGGTTTTCTATATTGTGAGAAAATTTGAGACATAACTAGATACGTAAAAGCGTCCAAATAATCCAATCTATCTCAAACTGCGTGATGCCTTACATTATGCTTCACTTATATACTTTTACTCAATGAGCACCAATGATCAGTTTAGAATGATCACTTTAACTAACCGATCAACTTAACAAATCCACACTAACTCGCCTGTAACTTTTAATTTAGAGCTCTGAATGACACGAATCCAATGCCCACTTTAAGCCAGCTAAACAATATTTTGAGAACATTTAAGACATAAATAGAGATGACAAAGCATCCAAGTAATCTAATCTATCCCAAAATTTGTGATGCCATGCTTTATGCTTTATTTATAAGCCTTTACTTAACGACCACCAATGATCAGTTTAGAATGATCACTTTAACTGATCGATCAAATTTACATGTCTGCACTAAATCGTCCGTAACTTTTGATTTAGAGCTCCGAAACACACTATTCCAATGCCCATGTTAAGGTAGCTAAATTTTCTATATTGTAACAAAATTTGAGACATTACTAGATACGAAAAACCGTACAAGTAATCCAATCTATCCCAAACTGCGTGATGCCATGCCTTATGCTTCATTTATGAGCCTTTACTTAATGAGCACCAATGATCATTTTAGCATGATCAGTTTAACTGGTCGATCAACTTGACATGTCCGCACTAAATCATTTATAACTTTTGATTCAGTGCTCAGAATGACACGAATCCAATGCCCTTGTTAAGCTAGCACAAGTTTCTATATTTTGACAAAATATGAGATAGAAATAGAGACGAGAAATCGTACAAGTAATCCAATCTGTCATAAACTGCGTGATGCCATGCCTTACGCTTCATTTATAAGCCTTTACACATTGAGCACCAATGATCAGTTTAAATGATCATTTTAACTGGCCGATCAACTTGATATGTCTCCACTAAATCGTCTATATCTTTTGATCACATAGTTTGGCCGATCAACCTGACATGTCAACAGTAAATCATCTAGAACTTTTGATTTATAGCTCAGAATGACACCAATCTAATGCCCACGTTAAGCTAGCTCAATTTTCTATGTTGTGAGAAAATTTGAGACATAAATAGATAATACAAAACGTCGAAGTAATCCTTTCCATCCCAAAATCTGTGATGCCACGCATTATTCTTCATTAATAAGCTTTTACTCAGTGACCACCAATGTGATCAGTTTAGTATGATCATTTTAACTGGTCGATCAACTTGACATGTCTGCGCTAAATTGTCCATCTCTTTTGATTTATAACTCAGAATGACATGAATCTAATACCCACATTAAGCTAGATCAGTTTTCTATATTGTGAGAAAATCTGAGACATAACTAGATACGTAAAAGTGTCCAAATAATCCAATCTATCTCAAACTGCGTGATGCCTTACATTATGCTTCACTTATAGACTTTTACTCAATGAGCACCAATGATCAGTTTAGAATGATCACTTTAACTGGCCGATCTACTTGACATATCCAAACTAACTCGTCTGTAACTTTTAATTTAGAGCTCTGAATGACACGAATCCAATACCCTCTTTAAGCTAGCTAAACAATATTTTGAGAACATTTAAGACAGAAATAGAGATGACAAAGCATCCAAGTAATCTAATCTATCCCAAAATTTGTGATGCCATGCTTTATGCTTTATTTATAAGCCTTTACTTAACGACCACCAATGATCAGATTAAAATGATCACTTTAACTGGCCGATCAAATTCACATGTCCGCACTAAATCGTCCCTAACTTTTGATTTAGAGCTCTGAAACACACGAACCCATTGCCCATGCTAAGCTAGCTCAATTTTCTATATTGTAACAAAATTTGAGATAGAACTAGATACGAAAAAGCGTCCAAGTAATCCAATCTATCCCAAATTGCATGATGCCATGCCATATGCTTCATTTATGAGCCTTTACTTAATGAGCACCAATGATCATTTTAGAATGATCAGTTTAACTAGTCGATCAACTGAATATGTCCTCACAAAACACAAAACATCTATAACTTTCGATTCAGTGTCCAAGTAATCCATGTATCATAAACTGCACGATGCCATGCCTTAGGCTTCAATAAGCTTTTACTTAATAAGCCCATTTCAGAATGATCATTTTAACTGGCCGATCAAGACATTTCCATATTTTCTATAACTTTTGATTTGAGCTCAGGATGACATGAATTGCCCTCGCTAGCGTAACTATGGTTTGAAAAAATTTAAGACAAAAATAGACACGAGAAAGCATACAAGTAATCCAATGTATCCAAAACTTTTTGATGCCATGCATTATGCATCATTTATAAGCCTTTACTCAATGAGCAACAATGATCAGTTTAAAATGATCATTTTAACTGGCCGATCAACTTGTTGTGTCTACACTAAATCGTCTATATCTTTTGATCACATAGTTTGGCCGATCAACTTGACATGTCTACAGTAAACCATCTAGAACTTTTGATTATAGCTCAAAATGACACCAATCTAATGCCCACGTTAAGCTAGCTCAGTTTCTATATTTTGAGAAAATTTGAGACAGAAATAGATAATACAAAACGTCAAAGTAATCCTTTCCATCCCAAAATGTGTGATGCCATGCATTATTCTTCATTAATAAGCTTTTACTCAGTGACCACCAATGTGATCAGTTTCGTATGATCATTTTAACTGGTCGATCAACTTGACATGTCGGCGCTAAATTGTCCATCTCTTTTGATTTATAACTCAGAATGACACGAATCTAATACCCACATTAAGCTAGATCAGTTTTCTATATTGTGAGAAAATTTGAGACATAACTAGATACGTAAAAGCGTCCAAATAATCCAATCTATCTCAAACTGCGTGATGCCTTACATTATGCTTCACTTATAGACTTTTACTCAATGAGCACCAATGATCAGTTTAGAATGATCACTTTAACTGGCCGATCAACTTGACATATCCACACTAACTCGTCTGTAACTTTTAATTTAGAGCTTCGAATGACACGAATCTAATGCCCACTTTAAGCTAGCTAAACAATATTTTGAGAACATTTAAGACAGAAATAGAGATGACAAAGCATCCAAGTAATCTAATCTATCCCAAAATTTGTGATGCCATGCTTTATGCTTTATTTATAAGCCTTTACTTAACGACCACCAATGATCTGTTTAGAATGATCACTTTAACTGACCGATCAAATTCACATGTCCGCACTAAATCGTCCGCAACTTTTGATTTAGAGCTCTGAAACACATGAACCCTTTGCCCATGATAAGCTAGCTCAATTTTCTATATTGTAACAAAATTTGAGATAGAACTAGATACGAAAAAGCGTCCAAGTAATCCAATCTATCCCAAATTGCATGATGCCATGCCTTATGCTTCATTTATGAGCCTTTACTTAATGAGCACCAATGATCATTTAAGAATGATCAGTTTAACTAGTCGATCAACTTAATATGTCCGCACCAAACATCTATAACTTTCGATTCAGTGCTCAGAATGACACGAATCCAATGCCCTTGTAAAGCTAGCTCCATTTTCTATATTTTGACAAAATTCTAGACACAAATAGAGACGAAAAAGCGTCCAAGTACTCCAATGTATCATAAACTGCGTGATGCCATGCCTTAGGCTTCATTTATAAGCTTTTACTTAATAAGCACCAATGATCATTTCAGAATGATCATTTTAACTGGCCGATCAACTTGACATTTCCGCATTAAATCGTCTATAAGTTTTGATTTAGAGCTCAGGATGACATGAATCCAATGCCCTTGTTTAGCTAGCGTAATTCTCTATGGTTTGACAAAATTTATGACAAAAATAGACACGAGAAAGCTTACAAGTAATCCAATGTATCCAAAACTTTCTGATGCCATGCATTATTCTTCATTCAGAAGCCTTTACTCAATGAGCACCAATGATCAGTTTAAAATGATCATTTTAACTGGCCGATCAACTTGATATGTCTCCACTAAATCGTCTATATCTTTTGATCACACAGTTTGGCCGATAAACTTGACATGTCAACAGTAAATGATGTAGAACTTTTGATTTATAGCTCAGAATGACACCAATCTAATGCTCACGTTAAGCTAGCTCAGTTTTCTATACTGTGAAAAAATTTGAGACAGAAATAGATAATACAAAACGTCGAAGTAATCCTTTCCATCCCAAAATGTGTGATGCCATGCATTATTCTTCATTAATAAGCTTTTACTCAGTGACCACCAATGTGATCAGTTTAGTATGATCATTTTAACTGGCCGATCAACTTGACATGTCTGTGCTAAATTGTCAATCTCTTTTGATTTATAACTCAGAATGACACGAATCTAATACCCACACTAAGCAAGATCAGTTTTCTATATTGTGAGAAAATTTGAGACATAACTAGATACGTAAAAGCGTCCAAATAATCCAATCTATCTCAAACTGCGTGATGCCTTACATTATGCTTCACTTATAGACTTTTACTCAATGAGCACCAATGATCAGTTTGGAATGATCACTTTAACTGGCCGATCAACTTGACATATCCACACTAACTCGCCTGTAACTTTTAATTTAGAGCTCTGAATGACACGAATCCAATGTCCACTTTAAGCTACCTAAACAATATTTCGAGAACATTTAAGACAGAAATAGAGATGACAAAGCATCCAAGTAATCTAATCTATCCCAAAATTTGTGATGCCATGCTTTATGCTTTATTTATAAACCTTTACTTAATGACCCCCAATGATCACTTTAGAATGATCACTTTAACTGGCCGATCAAATTTACATGTCCGCACTAAATCGTATGTAACTTTTGATTTAGAGCTCCGAAACACACTAATCCAATGCCCATGTTAAGGTAGCTAAATTTTCTATATTGTAACAAAATTTGAGACAGAACTAGATACGAAAAAGCGTCAAGTAATCCAATCTATCCCAAACTTCGTGATGCCATGCCTTATGCTTCATTTATGAGCCTTTACTTAATGAGCACCAATGATCATTTTGGAATGATCAGTTTAACTGGTCGATCAACTTGACATGTCCACACTAAATCATTTATAACATTCGATTCAGTGCTCAGAATGACACGAATCCAATGCCCTTGTTAAGCTAGCACAAGTTTCTATATTTTGACAAATTCTAGACACAAATAGAGACGAAAAAGCGTCCAAGTAATCCAATCTGTCACAAACTGCGTGATGCCATGCCTTAGGCTTCCTTTATAGGCTTTTACTTAATAAGCACCAATGATCATTTCAGAATGATCATTTTAACTGGCCGATCAACTTGACATTTCCGCATTAAATCATCTATAACTTTTGATTTAGAACTCAGGATGACATGAATCCAATGCCCTCGTTAAGCTAGCGTAATTCTCTATGGTTTGACAAAATTTAAGACAAAAATAGACACGAGAAAGCTTACAAGTAATCCAATGTATCCAAAACTTTCTGATGCCATGCATTATGCTTCATTTATAAGCCTTTACTCAATGGGCACCAATGATCAGTTTAAAATTATCATTTTAACTGGCCGATCAACTTGATATGTCTCCACTAAATCGTCTATATCTTTTGATCACATACTTTGGCCGATCAACTTGACATGTCTACAGTAAATCATCTAGAACTTTTGATTTATAGCTCAGAGTGACACCAATCTAATGCCCACGTTAAGCTAGCTCAGTTTTCTATATTGTGAGAAAATTTGAGACAGAAATAGATAATACAAAACGTCGAAGTAATCCTTTCCATCCCAAAATCTGTGATGCCATGCATTATTCTTCATTAATAAGCTTTTACTCAGTGACCACCAATGTAATCAGCTTAGTATGATCATTTTAACTGGCCGATCAACTTTACATGTTTGCGCTAAATTGTCCATCTCTTTTGATATATAACTCAGAATGACATGAATCTAATACCCACATTAAGCTAGATCAGTTTTCTATATTGTGAGAAAATTTGAGACATAACTAGATACGTTAAAGCGTCCAAATAATCCAATCTATCTCAAACTGCGTGATGCCTTACATTATGCTTCACTTATAGACTTTTACTCAATGAGCACCAATGATCAGTTTAGAATGATCACTTTAACTGGCCGATCAACTTGACATATCCACACTAATTCGCCTGTAACTTTTAATTTAGAGCTCCGAATGACACGAATCCAATGCCCACGTCAAGCTAGCTAAACAATATTTTGAGAACATTTAAGACAGAAATAGAGATGACAAAGCATCCAAGTAATCTAATCTATCCCAAAATTTGTGATGCCATGCTTTATGCTTTATTTATAAGCCTTTACTTAACGACCACCAATGATCTGTTTAGAATGATCACTTTAACTGACCGATCAAATTCACATGTCCGCACTAAATCATCCGCAACTTTTGATTTAGAGCTCTGAAACACATGAACCCTTTGCCCATGATAAGCTAGCTCAATTTTCTATATTGTAACAAAATTTGAGATAGAACTAGATACGAAAAAGCGTCCAAGTAATCCAATCTATCCCAAATTGCATGATGCCATGCCTTATGCTTCATTTATGAGCCTTTACTTAATGAGCACCAATGATCATTTAAGAATGATCAGTTTAACTAGTCGATCAACTTAATATGTCCGCACCAAACATCTATAACTTTCGATTCAGTGCTCAGAATGACACGAATCCAATGCCCTTGTAAAGCTAGCTCCATTTTCTATATTTTGACAAAATTCTAGACACAAATAGAGACGAAAAAGCGTCCAAGTACTCCAATGTATCATAAACTGCGTGATGCCATGCCTTAGGCTTCATTTATAAGCTTTTACTTAATAAGCACCAATGATCATTTCAGAATGATCATTTTAACTGGCCGATCAACTTGACATTTCCGCATTAAATCGTCTATAAGTTTTGATTTAGAGCTCAGGATGACATGAATCCAATGCCCTCGTTAAGCTAGCGTAATTCTCTATGGTTTGACAAAATTTAAGACAAAAATAGACACGAGAAAGCTTACAAGTAATCCAATGTATCCAAAACTTTCTGATGCCATGCATTATTCTTCATTTAGAAGCCTTTACTCAATGAGCACCAATGATCAGTTTAAAATGATCATTTTAACTGGCCGATCAACTTGATATGTTTCCACTAAATCGTCTATATCTTTTGATCACATAGTTTGGCCGATAAACTTGACATGTCAACAGTAAATCATGTAGAACTTTTGATTTATAGCTCAGAATGACACCAATCTAATGCCCACGTTAAGCTAGCTCAGTTTTCTATACTGTGAAAAAATTTGAGACAGAAATAGATAATACAAAACGTCGAAGTAATCCTTTCCATCCCAAAATGTGTGATGCCATGCATTATTCTTCATTAATAAGCTTTTACTCAGTGACCACCAATGTGATCAGTTTAGTATGATCATTTTAACTGGCCGATCAACTTGACATGTCTGTGCTAAATTGTCAATCTCTTTTGATTTATAACTCAGAATGACACGAATCTAATACCCACACTAAGCAAGATCTGTTTTTTATATTGTGAGAAAATTTGAGACATAACTAGATACGTAAAAGCGTCCAAATAATCCAATCTATCTCAAACTGCGTGATGCCTTACATTATGCATCACTTATAGACTTTTACTCAATGAGCACCAATGATCAGTTTAGAATGATCACTTTAACTGGCCGATCAACTTGACATATCCACACTAACTCGCCTGTACCTTTTAATTTAGAGCTTCGAATGACACGAATCTAATGCCCACTTTAAGCTAGCTAAACAATATTTTGAGAACATTTAAGACAGAAATAGAGATGACAAAGCATCCAAGTAATCTAATCTATCCCAAAATTTGTGATGCCATGCTTTATGCTTTATTTATAAGCCTTTACTTAACGACCACCAATGATCAGTTTAGAATGATCACTTTAACTGGCCAATCAAATTCACATGTCCGCACTAAATCGTCCGTAACTTTTGATTTAGCGCTCCGAAACACACGAATCCAATGCCCATGTCAAGGTAGCTAAATTTTCTATACTGTAACCAAATTTCAGACAGAACTAGATACGAAAAAGCGTACAAGTAATCCAATCTATCCCAAACTGCGTGATGCCATGCCTTATGCTTCATTTATGAGCCTTTACTTAATGAGCACCAATGATCATTTTAGAATGATCAGTTTAACTGGTCGATCAACTTGACATGTCCGCAGTAAATCATTTATAACTTTCTATTTAGTGCTCATAATGACACGAATCCAATGCCCTTGTTAAGCTAGCACAAGTTTCTATATTTTGACAAAATATGAGACAGAAATAGAGACGACAAATCGTACAAGTAATCCAATCTATCATAAACTGCGTGATGCCATGCCTTAGGCTTCATTTATAAGACTTTACTCAATGAGCACCAATGATCAGTTTAAAATGATCATTTTAACTGGCCGATCAACTTGATATGTCTCCACTAAATCGTCTATATCTTTTGATCACATAGTTTGGCCGATCAACTTGACATGTCAACAGTAAATCATCTAGAACTTTTGATTTATAGCTCAGAATGACACCAATCTAATGCCCACATTAAGCTAGCTCAGTTTTCTATATTGTGAGAAAATTTGAGACAGAAATAGATAATACAAAACGTCGAAGTAATCCTTTCCATCCCAAAATGTGTGATGCCATGCATTATTCTTCATTAATAAGCTTTCACTCAGTGACCACCAATGTGATCAGTTTAGTATGATCATTTTAACTGGCCAATCAACTTGACATGTCTACGCTAAATTGTCCATCTCTTTTGATTTATAACTCAGAATGACACAAATCTAATACCCACATTAAGCTAGATCAGTTTTCTATATTGTGAGAAAATTTGAGACATAACTAGATACGTAAAAGCGTCCAAATAATCCAATCTATCTCAAACTGCGTGATGCCTTACATTATGCTTCACTTATAGACTTTTACTCAATGAGCACCAATGATCAGTTTAGAATGATCACTTTAACTGGCCGATCAACTTGACATATCCACACTAATTCGCCTGTAACTTTTAATTTAGAGCTCCGAATGACACGAATCCAATGCCCACGTCAAGCTAGCTAAACAATATTTTGAGAACATTTAAGACAGATATAGAGATGACAAAGCATCCAAGTAATCTAATCTATCCCAAAATTTGTGATGCCATGCTTTATGCTTTATTTATAAGCCTTTACTTAACGACCACCAATGATCAGTTTAGAATGATCAGTTTAACTGGCCAATCAAATTTACATGTCCGCACTAAATCGTCCGTAACTTTTGATTTAGAGCTCCGAAGCACACGAATCCAATGCCCATGTTAAGGTAGCTAAATTTTCTATATTGTAACAAAATTTGAGACAGAACTAGATACGAAAAAGCGTACAAGTAATCCAATCTATCCCAAACTGCGTGATGCCATGCCTTATGCTTCATTTATAAGCCTTTACTTAATGAGCACCAATGATCATTTTAGATTGATCAGTTTAACTGGTCGATCAACTTGACATGTCCGCACTAAATCATTTATAACTTTCGATTCCGTGCTCAGAATGACACGAATCCAATGCCCTTGTTAAGCTAGCACAAGTTTCTATATTTTGACAAAATATGAGACAGAAATAGAGACGACAAATCGTACAAGTAGTCCAATCTGTCATAAACTGCGTGATGCCATGCCTTAGACTTCATTTATAAGCTTTTACTCAATGAGCACCAATGATCAGTTTAAAATGATCATTTTAACTGGCCGATCAACTTGATATGTCTGCACTAAATCGTCTATATCTTTTGATCACATAGTTTGGCCGATCAACTTGACATGTCAACAGTAAATCATCTAGAACTTTTGATTTATAGCTCAGAATGACACCAATCTAATGCCCACGTTAAGCTAGCTCAGTTTTCTATATTGTGAGAAAATTTGAGACAGAAATAGATAATACAAAACGTCGAAGTAATCCTTTCCATCCCAAAATGTGTGATGCCATGCATTATTCTTCATTAATAAGCTTTTACTCAGTGACCACCAATGTGATCAGTTTAGTATGATCATTTTAACTGGCCGATCAACTTGGCATGTCTGCGCTAAATTGTCCATCTCTTTTGATTTATAACTCAGAATGACACGAATCGAATACCCACATTAAGCTAGATCAGTTTTCTATATTGTGAGAAAATTTGAGACATAACTAGATACGTGAAAGCATCCAAATAATCCAATCTATTTAAACAGCGTGATGCCTTACATTATGCTTCACTTATAGACTTTTACTCAATGAGCACCAATGATCAGTTTAGAATGATCACTTTAACTGGCCTATCAACTTGACATATCCACACTAACTCGCCTGTAACTTTTAATTTAGAGCTCCGAATGACACGAATCCAATGCCCACTTTAAGCTAGCTAAACAATATTTTGAGAACATTTAAGACAGAAATAGAGATGACAAAGCATCCAAGTAATCTAATCTATCCCAAAATTTGTGATGCCATGCTTTATGCTTTATTTATAAGCCTTTACTTAACGACCACCAATGATCAGTTTAGATTGATCACTTTAACTAGCCGATCAAATTTACATGTCCGCACTAAATAGTCCGTAGCTTTTGATTTAGAGCTCCGAAACACACTAATGCAATGCCCATGTTAAGGTAGCTAAATTTTCTATATTGTAACAAAATTTGAGACAGAAATAGATACGAAAAAGCGTACAAGTAATCCAATCTATCCCTAACTCCGTGATGCCATGCCTTATGCTTCATTTATGAGCCTTTGCTTAATTAGCACCAATGATCATTTTAGAATGATCAGTTTAACTGGTCGATCAACTTGACATGTCTGCACTAAATCATTTATAACTTTCGATTCAGTGCTCAGAATGACACGAATCCAAGCTCTTGTTATGCTAGCACAAGTTTCTATATTTTGACAAAATATGAGACTGAAATAGAGCGACAAATCGTACAAGTAGTCCAATCTGTCATAAACTGCGTGATGCCATGCCTTAGGCTTCATTTATAAGCTTTTACTTAATAAGCACCAATGATCATTTCATAATGATCATTTTAACTGGCCGATCAACTTGACATGTGCGCACTAAATCGTCTATATCTTTTGATTTAGAGTTCAAAATGACATAAATCAGATGCACACGTTAAGCTAGCGTAATTTTCTATGATTTAACAAAATTTAAGACAAAAATAGACATGAGAAAGCTTCCAAGTAATCCAATATATCCAGAACTTTTTGATGCCATGCTTTTGGCTTCATTATAAGCCATTACTCAATGAGCACCAATGATCAGTTTAGAATGATCATTTTAACTAGCGATCAACTTGATATGTTTCCACTAAATTGTCTATAACCCTTGATTTATAGCTCCGAATGACATGAATCCAATGCCTACATTAAGCTAGTTCAATTTTCTATATTGTGACAAAATTTGATACAGAACTAGATACGACAAATCATCCAAGTAATCCAATCTATCCCAAACTGCCGAATGCCATGCATTATGCTTTATTTATAAGGCTTGACTCAATGAGTAGCAATGATCAGTTTAGAATAATCATATTAACTGTCCGATCAACTTGACATGTTTGCGCTAAACCCTCCGTAACTTTTGATATTGAGCTAGAATGACATGAATCCAATGCCCACGTTAAGCTACATAATTTTTCTATATTTTGACAAATTTTGAGATGGAAGTAAGACGATAAAGCGTCCAAGTAATCCAATCCATCCCAAACTACGTGATGCCATGCATTATGCTTCATTTATATGCCTTTACTCGATGAGCAGAAATGATCAGTTTAGAATGATCCCTTTAACTGGCCGATCAACTTGATATGTCTCTACTAGATCGTCTGTAACTTTTGATTTATAGCTCCGACTGACATGAATCCAATGCCTACATTAAGCTATTTCAATTTTCCGTATTGTGACAAAAATTGAGATAGAACTAGATATGAAAAAGCGTCAGAGTAATCCAATCTATCCCGAACTATGTGATGCCATGCTTTGTGCTTCATTTATAAGCCTTTACTTAATGAGCACCAATGATCATTTTAGAGTGATCATTCTAACTGGTCGAATAACTTGACATGTCTACACTAAATAGTCTAGAACTTTTGATTTATAGCTTAGAATTACACGAATCTAATGCCCACGTTAAGCTAGCTCAATTTTTTATATTTTGACAAAATTTGAGACAGAAATACAGACGAAAAAGCGTCCAAGTAATCCAATCCATCCCAAACTGCGTGATGCCATGCTTTATGCTTCATTTATAAGCCTTGAGTCAATGAGCACCAATGATCACACTAGAATAATCATATTAAATGGGCGATCAACTTGACATATCAGCACTAAATTTGTCCGTAACTCTTGATTTAGAGCTCAGACAGATATCAATCCAATGCCAACATTAAGCGAGCTCAATTTTCTATGCTTTTACAAAATTTGAGATAAAATAGAGAAAACAAAGCATCCAAATTATCCAATCTATCCCAAAATGCATGATGCCATGCTTTATGCTTCATTAATAAGCCTTTACACAATGAGTACCAATGATTAGTTTTGAATGATCACTTTAACTGGCCGATAAACTTTACATGTGTGCTCTAAATCGTTCGCAACTTTCGATTTAGAGCTCAGAATGACACAAATCCAATGCCCACTTTAAGCAAGCTCAATTTTCTATATGGTAACAAAGTTTGAGATAGAAATAGATACGATAATGCGTCCAAGTAGTCCAATCTATCCAAAACTGTGTGATGCCATCATTATGATTCATTTATAGGCATTTACTCAATGATCACCAATGATCAGTTTAGAATGATCACTTTAACAGGCTGAACAACTTGACATATCCACACTAAATCATCTGTAACTCTTGATTTAGAGCTTAGAATGACACGAATCCAATGCCCACATTAAGCTAGCTCAATTTTTATATTTTGACAAAATTTGAGATAAAAATAGAGAAAACAAAGCGTCCAAGTAATCCAATTTATCCAAAAATGCATGATGCCATGCTTTATGCTTCATTTCTAAGCCTTTACTTAATGAGCACCAATGATCAGTTAACAATGATCATTTTAACTGGTCGTTCAACTTCACATGTCTGCAATAAATCGTCTATAACTTTTGATTTAGAGCTCATAATGACATGAATCCAATGTCCACAATAATCTAGCTCAATTTTCTATAATATGACAAAATTTGAGACAGAAATAGATACGACAAAGCGTCCAAGTAATCCAATCCATCCCAAACTGCGTGATGCCATGCATTATTTTTCATTTATAAGCTTTTACTCAATGAGCACCAATGATCAGTTTAGAATGATCATTTTAATTGGCTGATCAACTTGTCATGTGTTCACTAAATAGTCCTTCATTTGATTTATATCTCAGAATGACAGGAATCCAACACCACGAATTGTCAACTTGATATTTCCGCACTAAATCGTCCGTAACTTTTGATTTAGAGCTTAGAATGACTCGAATCCAATGCCCACGTTAAGCTAGCTCAATTTTCTATATTTTGAAAAAATTTGAGGAAGAAATAGAGATGACAAAGCATCAAACTAATCTAATCATTCCAAACTGCTTGATGCCATGCATTATGCTTCGTTTATAAGCCTTTACTTAATGAGCACCAATGATCAATTTAAAATAATCACTTTATCTGGCCACTCAACTTGACATGTCCGTATTAAATCTTCCGTCACTTTTAATTTAGAGCTCAGAATGACAAGAGTCCAATGCCCACGTTAATCTTGTTCAATTTTCTGTATTGTAACAAAATTTGAGGCAAAAATAGACACAACAAAGCTTCTAAAAATCCAATCTATCCAGAACTATGTGATGCAATGCATTATGCTTCAGCTATAAGCCTTTACTCAATGAGCAGCAATGATCAGTTTAGAATAATCATAATAACTTGCCGATCAACTTGACATGTCCACAATAAATCTTCCATAACTTTTGATCTTGAGATTAGAATGACACGAATCCAATGCCCACAGTAAGCTAGATAAATTTTCTATATTTTGACAAAATTCGAGACGGAAGTAGAGACGACAAAGTGTCCTAGTAACCCAATCTATCTCAAACTGCGAGATGCCATCCATTATGCTTCATTTATAAACCTTTACTCAATGAGCACTAATGATCAGTTTAGAATAATCATAATAACTGGCCGATCCACTTGACATGTCTGCACTAAATCTTCCGTAACTTTTAATTTTGAGCTCAGAATGACACGAATCCAATGCCCACGTTAAGCTAGATAAAGTTTCTATTTTTGACAAAATTTGAGACGGACGCAGAGACGACAAAGCGTGCAAGTAATCCAATCTATCCCAAACTGCGTGATAACATCCCTTATGCTTCTTTGATAGGCTTTGACTAAATGATCACCAATTATCAGTTTAGAATGATCACTTTAACTGGCCGATAAACTTGACATGTCCGCACTAAATTTCAGTAACTTTTGATTTAGACCTCCTTAACACATGAATCCAATGCCCATGTTAAGCTAGCTCAATTTTCTGTATTGTGACAAAATTTAAGAGTGAAATAGATACGACAAAGCATCCAAGTAATCCAATCTATTTAAAACTATGTCCTGCCATGCATTACGCTTCATTTATAAGCCTTTACTCAATGAGCACCAATGATCAGTTTAAAATCATCACTTTAACTGGCCGATCAACTTGACATATCCGCATTAAATCTTCCGGAACTTTTGATTTAAAGCTTAAAATGACACTAATACAATGCCCACGTTTAGCTAGCTCAGTTTTCTATAATATGACAAAATTTGAGACAGAAATAGATACGAAAAAGCATCCAAGAAATCCAGTCCATCCAAAACTGCGTGATGCCATGCATCATTCTTCATTTATAAGCTTTGACTCAATGACCACTAATGATTAGGTTAGAATGATCGTTTTCACTAGCGGATAAAGTTGACATGTCTGCACTAAATCGTAGATAACTTTTGCTTTATAGCTAAGAATGACACGAATCCAATACCCACATTAACCGAGTTCAATTTTCTATATTAAGACAAAATTTGAGGCAAAAATAGCTACGACAAAGTGTCCAAGTAATCTAATCCATCCTAAACTGCATGATGCCATGCATTATTCTTCATTTATAAGCTTTTACTCAATGACCACCCATGATCATTTTAGAATGATCATTTTAATTGGCCGATCAACTTGACATGTCCGCACTAATCATCCATAACTTTCGATTTAGAGGTCAAAATGACACAAATCCAATGCTCATGTCAATTTTCTATATTGTGACAAAATTTGAGACAGAAATAGATATGACAAAGTTTCCAACTAATCCAATCCATTCCAAACTGCATGATGCCCAGCATTCTTCTTCATTTGTTAGCTTTTACTAAACGAGCACCAATGACGAGTTTATAATGATCATATTAATTGTCCGATCAACTTGACATGTCTGCACTAAATCGTCTGTAACTTTTGATTTTAATCTCAAAATTACACTAATCCAACGGCAACGTTAAGTTAGATAAATTTTCTATATTTTGACAAAATCTGAGACATAAGTAAAGATGAGAAAGCGTGCAAGTAACCCCATCTATCAGAAATTGTGTGATGCCATGCCTTAGGCTTCATTTATAAGCCTTTACTTCATGAGAACCAATGATCATTTTAGAATGATCATTTTAAGTGACCGATCAGTTTGATATGTCCGCACTAAGTCGTCTATAACTTTTGATTTAGAGTTCAGAATGACACGAATCAAATGCCCACGTTAAGCTAGCTCATTATTCTATGGTTTGACAAAAGTTGACATAGAAATAGAGGTGAAAAGCATCCAACTAATCCAATCTATCCAAATGGGTTGATACCATGTCTTATGCTTCATTTATAAGCCCTTACTTATTGAGCATCAATGATCAGTTTAGAATGATCAATTTAACTGGCCACTCAACTTGACATGTATGTAATAAATCGTACTTAACTTTTAATTTAGGGCTAATAATGACACGAATCCAATGCCCACGTTAAGCTAGCTCAATTTTCTATACTGCAACAAAATTTGAGACAGAAATAGACACAACAAAGCTTCCAAGTAATCCAGTCTATCCAAAACTATATGATGTCATGAATTATGCTTTATTTATAAGCCATTACTCAATGAGCACCAACAATCAGTTCAGAATGATCACTTTAACTAGTCGTTCAATTTGACATGTCCGCACTAAATCGTCCGTAACTTTTGATTTTTAGCTTAGAATGACACGAATCCAATGCCCACGTTAAGCTAGATACATTTTCTATATTTTGACAAAATTTGAGATAGAAGTAGAGACAACAAAGCGTCCAAGTAGTCGAATCTATTCCAAACTGCGTGATGACATGCCTTATGGTTCATTGATAAGCATTAACATAATGAGCACCAATGATCATTCTAGAATAATCATTTTAACTGGCCGATCAACTTGACATGTCTACTGTAAATTGTCTATAACTTTTGATTTAGAGCTCAGAATGACACCAATTTAATGCCCACGTTAAGCTAGCTCAACTTTCTATATTGTGAGAAAATTTGAGACAGCAATAGATAAGAGAAAACGTAGAAGTAATCCATTCCATCCCAAAATGTGTGATGCCATGCATTATTTTTCATTTATAAGCTTTAACTCACTGCCACCAATGTGATCAGTTTAGTATAATTATTTTAAATAGCCGATAACCTTGACATGTATGCACTATATTGTCCATAACTTTTGATTTATAAATCTGAATGACGTGAATCTAACACCCACATTTTGCTAGTTCAATTTCTATATTGTGACAAAATCTGAGATAGAACTAGATACGTAAAAGCATCCAAATAATCCAATCTATCCCAAATTGCGTGATGCCATACATTATGCTTAATTTATAAGCCTTTAATCAATGAGCTCCAATGGTCAGTTTAGAATAATCATATTAACTGGCCGATCCACTTGACATGTCCGCACTAAATCGTCTGTAAATTTTGATTTAGAGCTCCGAATGACACGTATCCAATGCCCACGTTAAGCTAAGTCAACTATATTTTGACAAAATTTAATACAAAAATAGAGATGACAAAGCATCCAAGTTCTAATCTATCCCAAAATGTGTGATGCCATGCTTTATGCTTTATTTATAAGCCTATACTTAATGACCACCAATGATCTATTTAGAATTATCACTTTAATTGGCCGATCAACTTGACATGTCCGCACAAAATCGTATGTAACTTTTGATTTAGAGCTCTCAAACACACGAATCCAATGCCCATGTTAAGCTAGCTAAATTTTCTATATTGTAACAAAATTTGAGACAGAACTAGATACGAAAAAGTATCCAAGTAATCCAATATATCCCAAACTGCGTGATGTCATTCCTTATGCTTCATTTATGAGCCTTTACTTAATGAGCACCAATGATCATTTTAGAATTATCATTTTAACTGGCCGATCAACTTGACATGTCTGTAGTAAATCGTCTATAACTTTTGATTCATTGCTCAGAATGACACGAATCCAATGCCCTTGTTAAGCTAGCTCAATTTGACAAAATTTGACACAGAAATATAGACAATAAACCGTCCAAATAATCCAATCTGTCCCAAAATGTGTGATGCCATGCATTATGCTTCATTTTTTAGCCTTTACTCAATGCACACCAATGATCAGTTTAGAATGATCCCTTCAACAGGCTGATCAAATTGAAATGTCCGCACTAAATTGTCCGTAACTTTTGATTTAGAGCTTAGAATGACATGATTTTAATGCCCATGTTAAGCTAGCTTAATTTTATATATTGTGACAAAGTTTGAGACAGAAATAGATATGACAAAGCGTCCAAGTACTCAATGAGCACCAATGATGAGTTTAGAATGATCCCTTTAACTGGCCGATCCACTTGACGTGTCTGCATTAAATTGTCCGTAACTTTTGATTTATAGCACAGAATGACATGAATCCAATGCCTACATTAAGCTAGTTCAATTTTCTATATTGTGACAAAATTTGAAATAGAACTAGGACAAAGCGTCCAAGTAATCCAATCTTTCCCAAACTATGTGATGCCTTGCTTTATGCTTCATTTATAAGCCTTTACTCAATGAACAACAATGATCAGTTTAGAATGATCATATTAACTAGCCGATCAACTTGATATGTCCGCACTAAATCGTCCATAGCTATTGATTTTTAGCTTAAAATGACATGAATCCAATGCCCATGTATAGCTTGATAAATTTTCTATAATTAGACAAAATTTGAGATAGAAGTAGAGACGACAAAGTGTCCAAGTTGTCAAATCTATCCCAAACTGCGTGATTACATGCCTTATGCTTCATTGATAAGCATTTTCTTAATGAGCACCAATGATCATTCTAGAATGATCATTTTAATTGGCCGATAACCTTGACATGTATACAGTAAATCATCTAGAACTTTTGATTTAGAGCTCAAAATGACACCAATCTAATGCACACGTTAAACTAGCTCAATTTGTATATTTTAACAAAATTTGAGACAGAATTAGATATGACAAAGCATCCAAGTAATCCAATCTATCCAAAACTGTATGATGCCATGCATTATGCTTCATTTCTAAGCCTTTACTTAGTGAGCACCAATGATGAGTTTGGAATGATCATTTTAACTGGCCGATCAACTTGACTTGTCTGCATTAAATCGTCCTTAACTATTGATTTATAGCTCAGAATGACACGAATCCAATACCCACATTAATCTAGTACAATTTTCTATATTGTGACAAAATTTGAGATAGAACAAAGTACGAAAAAGCATCCAAGTAATCCAATCTATCCCAAATTGTGTGATGTCATGCATTATGCTTCTTGTATTAGTCTTTCCTCATTGAGCACCAATGATTAGTTTAGAATGATCAATTTAACTGGCCAAACAACTTGACATGTCCACCTTAAAACGTCTGTAACTTTAGTTTTAGAGCTCCGAATGACACGAATCTAATATCCACGTTAAGGTAGCTCAATTTTCTATATTTTGACAAAATTTGGGACAGAAAAGAGACAAAAAAGCATTCAAGTAATCCAATCTATCCCAAACTGGGTGATGCCATTCTTTATGCTTCATTTATAAGCCTTTACTAGTCAGCACCAATGGTCAGTTTAGAATGATCAATTTAACTTGCCAATCAACTTGACATATCCGCAATAAATCGTCCATAACTTTTGATTGAGAGCTCAGAAACACACGAATCCAATGCCCACGCTAATCTAGCTCAATTTTGTATATTGTTACCAAATTTGAGATAGAAATAAATACGACAAAGCGTCCAAGTATTCTAATCCACCCCAAACTGTGTGATGCCATGCATAATTGTTCATTTATAAGCTTTTACTCAATGAGCACCAATGATTAATTTGGAATGATCATTTTAACTGGCCGATCAACTTGACATGTCTGCACTGAATCGTCCATAACTTTTGATTTATAGCTCAAATGGACACGAATCCAATACCGACATTAAGCTAGTTCAATTTTCTATATTTTGACAAAATTTGAGAAAGAACTAGATAGGCAAAAGCGTCCAAGTAATCCAATCTATCCGAAACAAGGTGATGCCATGCATTATGCTTCATTTATAAGCCTTTACTTAATGAGGACCAATGATCAGTTTAGAATGATCACTTTAACTGGCCAATCAACTTGACATGTCCGCACTAAGTCATCCGTAACTTTTGATTTAGAGCTCAGAATGCACGAATCCAATGTCCACGTTAAGCTAGATAAATTTTCTATATTTTGACAAAATTTGAGACATAAGTAGAGACGACAAGGCGTCCATGTAATCCAATCTATCCCAAATTGTTTGATGCCATGCCTTATGGTTCATTTATAAGCCATTACTTAATGAGCATCAATGATCATTCTAGAATGATCATTTTAACTGGCCGATCAACTTGACATGTTCGCACTATATCGTATTTACATTTTGATTACGGGCTCAGCATGACTCCAAGCAAATGCCGACGTTAATCTAGTTCAATTTTCTACATTATGACATCATTTGAGACAGAACTAGATAAGAAAAAGCATCCAACTAATCCAATTTATCCGAAACTGCGTGATGCCATGCATTATACTTCATTTATAAGCCTTTACTCAATGAGCAGCAGTGATCAATTTAAAATAATCATATTAACAGTCAGGTCAACTTGACTTGTCCACACTAAATCGTCCGTAACTTTTGATTTCGAGCTTAGAATGACATGAATCCAATGCCCACGTTAAGCTAGTTCAATATTTTATATTTTCCAAAATTTGAGACCGAAATAAAGACAACAAAGCATCAAAGTAATCCAATCTATCTGAAATTGTTTGATGCCATACTTTATGCTCTATTTATAAGCCTTTACTTAATCAGCACCAATGGTCAATTTTGAATGATCACTTTAACTGGCCGATCAACTTGACATGTACGCACTAAATCGTACGTAACGTTTGATTTAGAGCTCAGAAACACACGAATCCAATGCCCACATTAAGCTATATCAATTTTCTATATTGTAACAAAATTTGAGACACAAATAGATACGACAAGGTGCCCAAGTAATCCAATCTAGAAAAAACTGTGTGATGCCATGCATTATGCTTTATTTATAAGCCTTTACTCAATGAGCACCAACGATTAGTTCAGAATGATCAGTTTAACTAGCCGATCAATTTCACATGTCCGCACTAAATTGTCCGTAACTTTTGATTTAGTGCTCATAATGACACCAATCCAATGCCCACGATAAACTAGCTCAATTTTCTAAATTGTGACAAAATTTCAGACTGAACTAGATAAGACCAAGCATCCAAGTAACCCAATCTATCTGAAGCAGCGTGATGTCATGCATTATGCTTCATTGATAAGCTTTTACTCAACGAGCACCAATGATCAGTTTAGAATAATCCTATTAACTATCCGGTCAACTTGACATGTCCGCACTAAATCTTCCGTAACTTTTGATTTACAGATCAGAATGACACTAATCCAATGCCCACGGTAAGCTAGCTAAATTTTCTATATCTTGCAAAATTTGAGACAGAACTAGTTAAGACAAAGCATCCAAGTAATCCAATCTATCTGAAACTGTGTGATGCCATGCAATATGCTTCGTTTATAAGCCTTTACTCAATAAGCACCAATTATCAATTTAGAATAATCTTATTAACAATCAACTTGACATGTCCGCACTAAATCGTCCATAACTTTTGATTTACACCTTAGAATCAAACAAATCCAATGCAAACGTTGACATGTCCGCACTAAATTTTCTATATTTTACAAAATTTTAAACAGAAATACAGACGACAAAGAGTTCAAGTAATCCAATCTATCCCAAACTGCGTAATGCTTTATGCTTCATTTATAGGCATTAATTCAATGTGCACCAACTATCAGTTCAGAATGATCACTATAACTGGCCGATCAACTTGACATGACCAAACTAAATCGTCCGTAATTTTTGATTTAGTGCTCAGAATGACACCAATCCAATGTCCATGTTAACTAGCTCAATTTTCTACAATGTGACAAAATTTCAGACATAACTAGATAAGACAAAGCATCCAAGTAATCCAATCTATCCAAAACTGCGTGATGTCATGCACTATGCTTCATTTATAAGCCTTTACTCAACGAGCACCAATGATCAGTTTAGAATAATCATATTAACTGTCCGATCAAATTGACACGTACGCACTAAATCGTTCATAACTTTTGATTTAGAGATCAGAGTGACACCAATCCAATGCCCACGTTAAGCTAGCTAAATTTTCTATATTTTGCAAAATATGAGACAGAACTAGATAAGACAAAGCATCCAAGTAATCCAATCTATCCAAAATTGTGTGATGCCATGCAATATGCTTCGTTTATAAACATTTACTCAATAAGCACCAATGATCAAAATAGAATAATCATATTAACTGTCTGATAACCTTGACATGTCTGTAGTAAATGATTCATTAATTTTGATTGAGAGCTTAGAATGACACGAATCCAATGCCCATGCTAACATGTCCGCACTAAATTTTCTATATTTTGCAAAATGTGAGAAAGAAATAGATACGACAAAGCGTCAAGTAATCAATTCTATCTCTAACTGCATGAGGCCATGTTTTATGCTTCATTTATAAGCCTTTACTTAATTAGCTCCAATGAGCAGTTTAGAATGATCACATTAACTGGCCGATCAACTTGATATGTCCGCACTAAATCGTATGTAACTTTTGATTTAGAGCTCAGAATGACACGAATTCAATGCCCATGTTAAGCTAGCTCAATATTCTATATTGTAACAAAATTCGAGACAAAAATAGAAACGACAAAGCATCCAGGTAATCCAATATGCAAAACTGCGTGATGCCATGCATTATGCTTCATTTATAAGCGTTTACTCAATGAGCACCAACGATCTGTTCAGAAATCTCTTTAACTGGTCTATCAACTTGACATGTCTGCACTAAATCATCTGTAACTTTTGATTTAGAGCTCAAAATGTCATCAATCCAATGCCCACGATAAGCTAGATATATTTTCTACATTGTGACGACAGAAAAAGATAAGACAAAGCATCCAAGTAATCCAATCTATCCCAAACTGTGTGATACCATAATTTATGCTTCATTTATAAGCCTTTACTTAATGAGCACCAATGATCAGTTCAGAATGATCACTTTAACTGGCCGATCAACTTGATATGTCTACACTAAATCGTTCATAACTTTAGAGCTCTGAATGACACAAATCTTGTGCCCACATTAAGCTAGCTCAAGTTGCTATATTGTGGCAAAATTTGAGACGGAAATAGAGACAATAAAACTTCCAAGTAATCCAATCTGTGCCGAACTGGATGATGCCATGCTTTGTGCTTCATTTATAAGCGTCTACTTAATGAGCACCAATGATCAGTTGTCTGTTACTTTTGATTTAGAGCTCAGAAACACAAGAATCCAATGCCCACGTTAAGGTAGCTCAATTTTCTAGATTGTGTCAAAATTTCAGACAAAAATAGATACGACAAAGCGTCCAAGTAATCCAATCTATCCAAAACTATGATGCTATGCATTATGCTTCATTTATAGGCATTAATTCAATGTGCACCAACTATCAGTTCAGAATGATCACTATAACTGGCCGATCAACTTGACATGACCGTACTAAATCGTCTGTAATTTTTGATTTAGTGCTCAGAATGACACCAATCCAATGTCCATGTTAACTAGCTCAATTTTCTACAATGTGACAAAATTTCAGACATAACTAGATAAGACAAAGCATCCAAGTAATCCAATCTATCCGAAACTGCGTGATGTCATGCACTATGCTTCATTTAAAAGCATTTACTCAATGAGCACCAATGATCAGTTTAGAATAATCATATTAACTGTCCGATCAAATTGACATGTATGTACTAAATCGTTCGTAACTTTTGATGTAGAGATCAGAGTGACACCAATCCAATGCCCACGTTAAGCTAGCTAAAGTTTCTATATTTTGCAAAATATGAGACAGAACTAGATAAGACAAAGCATCCAAGTAATCCAATCTATCCAAAATTGTGGGATGCCATGCAATATGCTTCGTTTATAAACCTTTACTCAATAAGCACCAATGATCAAAATAGAATAATCATATTAACTGTCTGATAACCTTGACATGTCTGTAGTAAATGATTCATTAATTTTGATTGAGAGCTTAGAATGACACGAATCCAATGCCCATGCTAACATGTCCGCACTAAATTTTCTATATTTTGCAAAATATGAGACAGAAATAGATACGACAAAGCGTCAAGTAATCAATTCTATCTCTAACTGCGTGAGGCCATGTTTTATGCTTCATTTATAAGCCTTTACTTAATTAGCTCCAATGAGCAGTTTAGAATGATCATATTAACTGGCCGATCAACTTGATATGTCCGCACTAAATCGTATGTAACTTTTGATTTAGAGCTCAGAATGACACGAATTCAATGCCCACGTTAAGCTAGCTCAATATTCTATATTGTAACAAAATTCAAGACAAAAATAGAAACGACAAAGCGTCCAGGTAATCCAATATGCAAAACTGCGTGATGCCATGCATTATGCTTCATTTATAAGCGTTTACTTAATGAGCACCAACGATCTGTTCAGAAATCTCTTTAACTGGTCTATCAACTTGACATGTCTGCACTAAATCATCTGTAACTTTTGATTTAGAGTTCAAAATGTCATCATTCCAATGCCCAGGATAAGCTAGCTATATTTTCTACATTGTGACGACAGAACAAGATAAGACAAAGCATCCAAGTAATCCAATCTATCCAAAACTGTGTGATGCCATGCATTATGCTTCGTTTATAAGCCTTTATTCAATAAGCAACAATGATCAGTTTAGACTAATCATATTAACTGTCCAATCAACTTGACATGTGCGCACTAAATCATCCGTAAATTTTGATTTAAAGCTTAGATTGACAAGAATCCAATGTCCACATTGACATGTCTGCACTAAATTTTCTATATTTTGCAAAATTTGGGAAGGACATAGAGACGAAAAAGCGTCCAAGTAATCCAATCTATCCCAAATTGTGTGATACCATGCATAATGCTTTGTTTATAAGCCTTTATTCAATAAGCACCAATGATCTATTTAGAATAATCACTTTAACTGTCCGATCAACTTGACATTTCCGCACTAAATCGTCCGTAAATTTTGATTTAGAGCTTAGAATGATGCAAATCCAATGCCCACGTTGACATGTCCGCACTAAATTTTCTACCTTTTCAAAATTTTAAGACAGAAATAGAGACGACAAAGCGTCCAAGTAATCTAATTTATCCCAAACTGCATGATCCCATGCTTTAATTTTCATTTATAAGCCTTTACTTAATGAGCACCAATGATCAATTTAGAATGATCACTTTAACAGGCCAATTAACTTGACATGTCTGCACTAAATTGTCTATAACTTTTGATTTAGAGCTTTGAAACACACGAATCCAATGCCCACGTTAAGCTAGTTCAATTTGTTATGCTTTAACAAAATTTGAGACAAAAATAGAGATGACAAAGCATCCAAGTAATCCAATCTATCTAAAACTTCGTGATGCCATGCATTATGTTTCATTTATAAGCCTTTAGTCAATGAGCACCAATGATCATAATTAGAATAATCATATTAATTGGCCGATCAACTTGACATATCCGCACTAAATCGTCCATAACGTTTGATTTAGAGGTCAGAATGATACGAATCCAATGCCCACGTTAAGCTAGATAAATTTTCTATATTTTAACAAAACTTGAGACAAAAATAGAGATGACAAAGCGTCCATGTAATTCAATCTATCCAGAACTGTGTGATGCGATGCGTATGTTTCATTTATAACCCTTTACTCAATGAGCACCAATGATTAGTTTAGAATAATCACTTTAACTGGCCGATCAACTTGACATGTCCGCACTAAATCATCCATACCTTTTGATTTAGAGCTCAAAATGATACGAACCCAATGTCCACATTAAGCTAGATAAATTTTCTATATTTTAACAAAATTTGAGACAAATATAGAGACAACAAAGTTTCCAAGTAATCCAATTTATCCAAAACTGTGTGATGCGATGCATTATGCTTCATTGATAAGCCTTCACTTAATGATCACCAATGATGAGTTCAGAATGATCACTTTAACGGGCTGACCAACTTGACATGTCCACACTAAATCGTCTATAACTTTTGATTTAGAGCTCTGAAGCACACAAATCCAATGCCAACGTTAAGCAAGCTCAATTTTCTAGACATTAACAAAATTTGAGATAAAAATAGAGACAGTAAAGAATCCAAGTAATCCACTCTATCCAAAACTGTGTGATGGCATGCATTATGCTTCATTTATAAGCATTTACTCAATGAGCACTATTGATCTGTTTAGAAAAATCCTAATAACAAGCCGATCAACTTGACATGTCCACACTAAATCATCCATAAATTTTGATTTTGAGTTCAAAATGGAATGAATCCGACGCCCACATTAACCTAGTTCAATTTTCTATATTGTGACAAAATTCCAGACAGAACTTGATACAACAAAGCTTCCAAAGAATTCAATCTATCCCAAAATGTGTGATGGCATGTATTATGCTTCATTTCTAAGCCTTTACTAAATGAGCCCCAGTGATCAGTTTAGAATGATCATATTAACTTGCCGATCAAATTGACATGTCCGCACTACATCATCCGTCACAATTGATTTAGAGATCAGAGGGACATGAATCCAATGCCCACGTTAACCTAGCTAAATTTGAGAAAAAAATAGAGACGACAAAGCGTCCAAGTAATCCAATCTATCGCAAACTGCGTGATGTCGTGCTTTATTCTTCATTTATTAGCCTTTACTTAATGAGCACCAACGATCGGTTTAGAATGATCACGTTAACTGGCCGATCAACTTGATATGTCTATACTAAATCGTTCGTAACTTTTGATTTAAAGCTCTGAATGACACGAATCCAGTACCCACGATAAGCTAGCTCAATTTTCTATATGGTGAAAAAATTTGAGACAGAAATAGAGACAATAAAACGTCCAAGGAATCCAATCTATCCCAAACTGTGATATGTGATGCTTTATGCTTCATTTATAACCCTCTACTTAGTGAGCACCAATGATCAGTTTAGAATGATGAATTTAACTGGCATATCACCTTGACATGTCCGCACTAAATCGTCCTTAACTTTTGATTTAGAGCTCAAAAACACACGAATCCAATGCCCACGTTAAGCGAGGTCAATATTCTATCTTGTAACAGAATTTGAGACAGAAATAGATACGACAAAGCATACAAGTAATCAAATCTATCCAAAATTATGTGATGCCATGCGTTATGCTTCCTTTATAAGCCTATACTCAATGAGCACTAATGATCAGTTCAAAATTATCACTTTAACTGGTCGATCAACTTGACATGTCTGCACTAAATCGTCCGTAAGTTTTGATTTAGTGCTCAGAATGACACCAAACCAATGCCCTTGTTAAGCTACCTCAATTTTCTATATTGTGAAAAATATTGAGTAAAGAAATATACACGAAAAAGAGTCCAAGTAATCCAATGTATCCCAAACTGTGTGATGCCATCATTTGTAAACCTTTACTCAGTGAGCACCAATGATCTATTTAGAATAATCATATTAACTGCCCGATCAACTTGACATGCCCGCACTAAATCGTCCGTAATTTTTGATTTAGAGCTCCGAATGACACGAATCCAGTGCCCACGTTAGGCTAGCTCAATTTTCTATATTGTGACAAATTTTGAGATAGAAATAGAGATGATAATACTTACAAGTAATCCAATCTATCCCAAACTACGTGATGCCATGCTTTATGCTTCATTTATAAGCCTTTGCTTAATGAGTACCAAGGATCAGTTTAGAAAGATCACTTTAACTGGCCGACCAACTTCACATGTCCACAATAAATCATAACTTTTTATTTGAGCTCACAATGACACGATTCCAATGACCACGTTAAGCTAGATCAATTTTCTATATTGTTACAAAAATTGAGACAGAACTAGATAATACAAAGCGTCCAAATAATCCAATCTATCCAAAACTGCATGATACCATGCTTTATGCTTCATTTATTAGAATTTACTTAAAGAGCAGCAATGTTCAATTTAGGATGATCACTTTAACTGGCCGATCAAATTGACATGTCCACACTAAACCATCTGTAACTCTTGATTTATAGCTATGAATGACACGAATCAAATGCCCACATTAAGGTTCTCGATTTTCTATATTGTGACAAAATTTAAGTCAGAAATAGAGACAACAAAATATCCAAGTAATCCAGTCTATCCACATCTGTTTGATCCCATGCATTATGCTACATTTATAAGCTTTTACTCAATGAGCACCAGTGATCAGTTTAGAAAAAAAATCATATTAACAGGCCGATCAACCTGACATGTCCGCATTAAATTATCCGTAACATTTGATATTGACCTCAAAATGACATGAATCCAATGCCCACGTTAAGCTATCTCAATTTTCTATATTGTTAGAAAATTTGAGACAACTAAATACGACAATGCGTCCAAATAATCCAACCTATCCCGAACTGCGTGATGCCACACATTATGCTTCATTAATAAGGGTTTACTCAATGAGAACCAAGGATCAGTTAAGAATGATCATATTAACTGGGCGATCAACTTGATATGTACACACTAAATCGTCCATAACTATTGATTAGAGCTCAGAATGACATGAATCCCATGCCCACGTTAAGGTAGCTCAATTTTCTATATTGTAACAAAATTTGAGACAGAAATAGATACGATCCCAGTAATCCAATATATCCAAAACTTTGTGCTTACATGTATTATGATTCATTTATAAGCCTTTACTCAATGAGCACCAATGATCTATTTAGAATAATCATATTAACTGGTCAATGAACTTGACATGTCCGCGATAAATTGTTAGTAATTTTTTTATTTTGAGCTCAGAACACGAATCCAATGCCCACGTTAAGCTAGATAAAATTTCTACATTTTCACAAAAATTGAGACAAAAATAGAGAGGACAAAGTTTCCAAGTAAAACAATCTATCCAAAATTGTGTGATGCCATGCATTATTCTTGATTTATAGGCCTTTTCTTAGTGATCACCAATGAGTTGTTTAGAATAATAATATTAACTGGCCTATCAACTTGGCATGTCCGCACTAAATCGTCAGTAACTTTTGATTTTGAGCTCACTATGACAAGAATCCAATGCCTACGGTAAGCTCGATAAATCTTCTATATTAACAAATTTTGAGACAGAAATAGATGACAAATCGTCCGAATAATCCAATCTATCCAAAACTGTGTGATGCTAGGCATTATGCTTCATTTATAAGCCTTTACTCAATGAGCACAAATGATCAGTTTAGAATAATCATATTAACAGGCCGATCAACTTGACAGGTTCGCACTAAATCGTCCGTAACATTTGATTTTGAGCTCAACATGACACGAATCCAAAGCCCACGTTAGACTTGCTAAATTTTCTTTATTTTATAAAATTTGAGAGAGAAATATAGACGACAAAGCGTGCAACTAATCCAATCTATCCCAAGTTGCGTGATGACATGCTTTATGCTTAATTTATAAGCCTTTACTTAATGAGGACCAATGATCTGTTTAGAATGATCACTTTAACTTGCAGATCAACCTGACATGTCGGCAATAAATTGTCAGTAACTATTGATTTAGAGCTCAAAAACACACAAAACCAATGCCCATGTTAAGCTAGCTCAATTTTCTATATTTTAACAAAAATTGAGATAGAAATAGAGACGACAAAGCGTCCAAGCAATGCAATCTATAAAAAACTATGTGATGCCATGTATTATGCTTCATGTATAAGCCTTTACTAAATGAGCACCAATGATCAGTTTAGAAAAATCATATTAACTGTCCGATCAACTTGACATGTATGCACTAAATCGTCCGTAACTTTTGATTTTGAGCTCAGAATGAGACGAATCCAATGCCCACGTTTAGGTAGCTAAAGTTTCTATATTTTTACAAAATTTGAGACAAAACTAGATACGACAAAGCATCCAAATAATCCAATCTATCCCAAACTGGGTGATGACATGATTATGCTTCATTTATAAGTTTAGAATGAACATATTAACTGGCCAATCAACTTGACATATCCGCACTAAATCGTATGTAACTTTTGATTCAGAGCTTAGAAACACACAAATCCAATGCCCACGTTAAGCTAGCTCAATTTTCTATATTTTAACAAAATTTGAGATAGAAATAGAGACGACAAAGCGTCCAAGTAATCCAATCTATCCAAAACTGGGTATTTCCATGCATTATGCTTCATTTATAAGCCTTTACACAATGAGCTCCAATGATCAGTTTAGAAAAATCTTATTAAGTGGCTGATCAACTTGACATATCCGCACAAAATCATCCGTAACTGTTCATTTTGAGCTCATAATGACACGGATCTAATGCTCACGTTAAGCTAGCTCAATTTTCTCTGTTGATACAAAATTCGAGACATAACTAGATTCAACAAATCGTCCAAATAATCCAATCTATCCCAAACTGGTTGATGCCATGCATTATGCTTCATTTATAAGCCTTTACTTAATGAGCACCAAAGATCAGTTTAAAATGATCACTTTAACTGGCCGATGAGTTTGACATGTCCCAACTAAATCTTATGTAACATTTGATTTAGAGCTCATAAACACACAAATCCAATGCCCACGTTAAGCTAGCTCAATTTTCTATATTTAACAAATTTTCAGATAGAAATAGAGAGGCCAAAGCGTCCAAGTAATCCAATCTATCCAAATCTGTGTGATGCCATGCATTATGCTTAATTTAAAACCCTTTACTCAATGAGCACCAGTGATCAATTTAGAAAAAAATCATTTTAACTGGCCGATCAACTTGACATTTCCGCATTAAATCATCTTTAACTTTTGATTTTGAGCTCAGAATGACACGAATCCAATACCCACGTTAATCTAGCTCAATTTTCTATATTGTTATAAAATTTTAGACAACTAGATACGACAAGGCGTCCAAATAATCCTATCTATCTCAAACTGCCTGATGCCTTCATTTATAAGACTTTACTCAATGACCAAAAATGATCAGTTTAGAATAATCATATTAACTGGCCGATCAACCTGAAATGTCCGCACTAAATCGTCCGTAACTTTTGATTTTGAGCTGAGAATGACATGAATCCAATGCCCATGTTAAGCTAGATAACTTTTCTATATGTTAACAAAATTTGAGACAGAAATAGAGATGATATAGCCGCCAAGTAATCCAATGTATCCCAGGTTGTGTGAGAGGCCATGCTTTATGCTTAATTTATAAGCATTTACTTAATGAGCACAAATGATCTGTTTAGAATGACCACTTTAACTAGCCGATCAACTTGACATGTACGCACTAAATCGGTGGTATTTTTTTATTTAGAGCTCAGAAACACACGAAACCAATGCCCACGTTAAGCTAGCTCAATTTTCTATATTTCAACAAAATATAAGATAGAAATAGAGATGAAAAAGTATCCAAGTAATCCAATCTATCCAAAACTGTGTGATGCCATGCATTATGATTCATGTATAAGCCTTTACTCAATGAGCACCAATGATCAGTTAAGAAAAATCATATGAACTTGCCAATTATCTTGACATGTCTCCACTAAATCGTCCGTAACTTTTGATTTTGAGTTCAGGATGACATGAATTCAACGCCTACGTTAAGCTAACTCAATTTTCTATATTGTTATAAAATTTGAGACAAAACTAGATACGACAAAGTATCCAAACAATCCAATCTATCTCAAACTGAGTGATGCCATGGATTATGTTTCATGTAAAGCCTTTTCACAATGAGCACCAATGATCAGTATAGAACGATCATATTAACTGGCCGATCAACTTGACATATCCGCACTAAATTGTCTATAACTTTTGATTTAGAGCTTCGAAACACACGAATCCAATGCCCACGTTAAGCTACCTCAATTTTACAAAATTTGAGATAGAAATAGAGACGAGAAAGCGTCCAAGTAATCCAATCTATCCAAACTGTGTGATGCCATGCATTATGCTTCATTTATAAGCCTTTACTCAATGAGCTCCAATGATCAGTTTAGAAAGATCTTATAAACTGGCCGATCAACTTGACATGTCCGCACAAAATCGTCCATAACTTTTGATTTTGAGCTCAGAATGACACGAATCCAACGCCAATGGTAAGCTAACTTAATTTTCCCTATTGTTACAAAATTTGAGACATAATTAGATGCGAAAAAGTGTCCAAATAATTCAATCTATCCTAAATTGCTTGGTATCATGCATTATGCTTCATTTCTAAACCTTTACTCAATGAGCACCAATGATAAGTTTATAATGATCATATTAACTGGCCGATCTAGTTGACCTGTCCAAATCATCCGTAATTTTTGATTTTGAGCTCAAAATGAAATGAATGCAATGCCCACGTTAACCTTGCTAAATTTTCTTTATTTTGAAAAAAATTGTGACAGAAATAGAGACGACAAAGCGTCCAAGTAATCCAATCTATCCCAAGTTGCATGATGCCATGCTTTATGCATCATTTATAAGTCTTTACTTAATAACACCATTGATCGGTTTAGAATGATCACTTTAACTGACCAATCAACTTGACATGTCACCACCAAATCGTCCGTAACTTTTGATTTATAGCTCCGAAACACACGAATCCAATGCCGACGTTAACCTAGCTCAATTTTCTATATTTTAACAAAATTTGAGATAGAAATAGAGACGGCAAAGTGTCCAAGTTATCCAATCTATCCAAAACTGTGTGATGGCATGCATTATGTTTCATTTCTAAGCCTTTACTCAATGAGCACCAATGATCAGTTTAGAAAAATTATATTAATTGGCCGATCAACTTGACATGTTCGCACTAAATCGTCCATAACTTTTGATTCTGAGCTACGCATGAAACGAATCCAATGCCCACGTTAAGGTAGCTCAATTTTTTATATTGTTACAAAATTTGATATAGAAATAGAGACGAAAAAGCGTCCAAGTAATCCAATCTATCCAAAACTATGGGATCCCATGCATTATGCTTCATTTATAAGCATTTACTCAATGAGCACCAAAGATCAGTTTAGAATGATCATATTAGCTGGCCAGTCAACTTGACATGTCCGCACTAAATTATCCGTAATTTTTTTTTATTTTGAGCTCAAAATGACACGAATCCAGTGCCCATGTTAAGCTTGCTAAATTTTCTTTATTTTGAGAAAATTTGGGATAGAAATAGAGAAGACAAATCGTCCAAGTAATCCAATCTATCCCAAATTTTGTAATACCATGCTTTATGCTTCGTTTATAAGCCTTTACTTAATGAGCACTAATGATCAGTTTAGAATGATCACTTTAACTGTCCGATCAACTTGACATGTCCGCACTTAATCGTCCGTAAATTTTGATTTAAAGCTTAGAATGACGGAAATCCAATGCCCACGTTGACATGCCGCACTAAATTTTCTACATTTTGAAAATTTTGAGACAGAAATAGAGACGACAAAGCGTCCAAGTAATACAATTTATCCCAAATTGCGTGATGCCATGCTTTAATTTTCATTTATAAGCCTTTACTTAATGAGCACCAATGATCAATTTAGAATGACCACTTTAACTGGCCGATTAACTTGACATGTCGGCACTAAATTGTCTGTAACTTTTGATTTAGAGCTCAAAAACACACGAATCCAATGCCCACGTTAAGCTAGCTCGATTTTCTATACTTCAACAAAATTTGAGATAAAAATAGAGACAGCAAAAAATCCAAGTAATCCATTCTATCCAAAACTGTGTGATGGCATGCATTATGCTTCATTTATAAGCATTTACTCAATGAGCACTATTGATCTGTTTAGAAAAATCCTAATAACAAGCCGATCAACTTGACATGTCCGCACTAAATCATTTGTAACTTTTGATTTTGAGTTCAAAATGGAACGAATCCGACGCCCACATTAACCTAGTTCAATTTTCTATATTGTGCCAAAATTCCAGACAGAACTTGATACGACAAAGCTTCCAAAGAATTCAATCTATCCCAAAATGTGCGATGGCATGTATTATGCTTCATTTCTAAGCCTTTACTAAATGAGCCCCAGTGATCAGTTTAAAATGATCATATTAACTTCCCGATCAAATTGACATGTCCGCACTAAATCGTCCGTAACAATTGATTTAGAGATCAGAGTGACATGAATCCAATGTCCACGTTAACCTAGCTAAATTTTTTATGTTTTCCAAAATTTGAGAAAAAAAATAGAGACGACAAAGCGTCCAAGTAATCCAATCTATCGCAAACTGCGTGATGTCATGCTTTATGCTTCATTTATTAGCCTTTACTTAATGAACACAAACAATTGGTTTAGAATGATCACTTTAACAGGCCGATCAAGTTGATATGTCTGTACTAAATCGTTCGTAACTTTTATTTAAAACTCCGAATGACACAAATCTAGTCCCCACGATAAGCTAGCTAGATTTTCTATATGGTGAAAAAATTTGAGCCAAAAATAGAGACAATAAAACGTCCAAGGAATCCAATCTATTCCAAACTGTGTGATGCGTTGCTTTATGCTTCATTTATAAGTCTCTACTTAATGAGCACCAATGATCAGTTTAGAATGATGACTTTAACTGGCATATAAACTTGACATGTCCGCACTAAATCGTCCGTTACTTTTGATTTAGAGCTCAAAAACACACGAATCCAATCCCTACGTTAACTGAGCTCAATATTCTATCTTGTAACAGAATTTGAGATAGAAATAGAGACGACATAGCGTACAAGTAATCCAATCTATCAAAAATTGTGTGATGCCATGCATTATGCTTCCTTTATAAGCCTATACTCAATGAGCAACAATGATCAGTTCAAAATGATCACTTTAACTGGTCGATCAACTTGACATGTCCGCACTAAATCGTCTGTAAGTTCTGATTTAGTGCTCAGAATGACACCAATCCAATGCCCATGCTAAGCTAGCTCAATTTTCTATATTGTGAAAAATATTGAGTAAAGAAATATATACAAAAAGAGTCCAAGTAATCCAATCTATCCCAAACTGCGTGATGCCATCATTTGTAAACCTTTACTCAGTGAGCACCAATGATTTTTTTTGAATAATCATATTAACTGCCTGATCAACTTGACATGCCCACACTAAATCGTCTGTAATTGTTGATTTAGAGCTCCGAATGACACGAATCCAGTGCCCACGTTAGGCTAGCTCAATTTTCTATATTGTGACAAAATTTTAGATAGAAATAGAGATGATAATACTTCCAAGTACAATACAAGAAAACTGCCAATTTGCGACTGCGATTTGCGACTACATACATGGTCGCAATTTTTGCTACCACATTTGCCACAATTTAGCGACTAATTTTTGACTACGGCGAAGTAGTCGCAAATTGGTCGCAAAAATGTGACCAATAAGTGTAGTTGCATGTTGGTCGCAATACGCAACCAATTAGCGACTGAAATGCGACTGCGTTGCGACTGACCTAGGTATTCGCTAATCAGTCTCAAAATAGCGACTGATTAGCGACTACATATGGAAAATCAGTTGGTAGTCGCTTATTGGTCACTAAAAATGCAACCAATTTGCGACTACGATCTGTAGTGGCTCTGCAGTCACAAAGTGGTGGCAAAGTGCCAACATAAAAAACATGTGCGTGTTAGGTATAACGACATATAAGCGACTACATTCCTGTAGTCAAAAAGTAGTGGCACATCAGTGGCAAAGTAGTGGCAAAGTAGTGGCAAAATGTTGTATATATATGCACCATCCCATTCTCTCATTTGTAAAATCGAAGGAAAAAATTTATTTAAAACATGTGAAGAAATTATAACAATTCGAGAGATTGGATGTACGGAAGAATTGATAATGAAACAAGAAATATATCAGCGGAATTTTCACAAGGCATGGATCAGTTCATGAATTTTGCAAGTAGTCAACCTATAGCTCAAAGTAGCGGAGGTAAGTTTTTCTATCCTTGTATTAATTGCAAAAATGATAAATTTATTCTAGCACGGAAAATATGGAGTCATCTATATAGTCGAGGATTTATGCCAAATTATTATATTTGGTATAAATATGAAGAAGACCTGAATGTTCAGTTAGGGACGAGTACTAGTCGGGGTGATGTACAAAGAAATCAGGGAGGTACGCGTGGTTGTAGTAGTGATGAAACAGTTGGTATATCCAGTAATAGATATGTTGAAATGGTGACAGATGCATTTCGTGAGACAACGACTGATGATCATCAGTACTATAATCAGAACGAAGAAAATTATAATTATAATGAAGAAGAACGGCCTAATGAAGACGCACCAAAATTTTATAACATGTTACAAGCTGCGAAAAATCCATTGTATGATGGTTGTCATGAAGGGCACTCACAGTTATCTTTAGCTGCTCGGTTTATGAACATCATGTCTGATTTTAATTTACCAGAAAAATGTACGGATTCTTGGGCGGAGCTGTTTACAGAATATTTACCCGAGGAGAATCAGGCAATGGGTTCATATTATGAAACCGAAAAATTGATGCGAAATTTAGGGCTCCCGTTTTATACAATTGACGTGTGTGTTCAAAATTGTATGATCTTCTGGAAAGAATATGAGAAATGGGAAAAAAATACAAATTTTGCGATTCCCCCCGGTATAAGCCAAGCGAGGGCAGGACGAGAATACCTTTCAGTCGTATGTGGTATTTACCTATAGGTCATAGACTTAAAAGATTGTATTAAAGCGAGAAAACCGCAGAGGCAATGAGGTGGCACGCACAACATGAAGCAGAAGACGGAGAAATAAGTCATCCATCTGATGATGCAGAGTAGAAAAATTTTCAATATCTACATCCTAGATTTGCTACTGAATCTCGAAACGTTTATCTTGGCTTATGTACTGATGGGTTCAACCCATTTGGGATGTCTCGTAATCATTCATTATGGCCGGTGATTATCACTCCATATAATTTGCCACCGAAGATGTGTATGAAGAAAGAGTATTTGTTTCTAACTATTTTGAATTCGGGGCCAAATCATCCGTGTGCTAGTCTGGGCATATTCCTCTGACCTTTGATTGATGAATTGAAAGAATTATGGTCTACGGGAGTTGATGCATACGATGTATTGTTGAACCAAAAATTCAGTCTAAAAGCCATGTTACTTTGGGCGATAAGCGATTTTCCCGCTTATGGAATGTTGTCAGGATGGACAACGCATGGAAGGCTGGCCTGTCCAATTTGTATGGATGATACGAAGGCATTTCAATTACCAAATGGGAGAAAGACATGTTGGTTTGATTGTCATAGAAGGTTTCTTCCTAATGGTCACCCGTTATGGAAAAATAAAACAAATTTTTTTAAAGGGAAGCACGCTTTGAATGACTATCCTCCCCAATCATTGACAGGAGAACAAGTTTTATAAGAGCGAATAAAAACTGTCAATCCTTTAAGAACATCTGAGTGCGGCGAAAACGGTCATGAAAGTAAAGAAGAAGGTTATGGCAGCTGGCATACTTAGCACAAAGAAAGTATATTTTGGGAGTTGCCGTACTGGACGGATCTTAACCTTCGACATAATCTTGATGTGATGCATATAGAGAAGAATTTCTTCGATAACATCATTATTATTGTTATGAATGTGAAAAAGAAATCAAAAGATACAGTTAAGTCAAGGTTGGATATTGCGAAGTTTTGCTCTCGAAAAGAGTTGCACGTGGATGGTTGGGGTAATGCTCCATTCCCTATATTTCGATTGACCCAAAAAGCGAAAGAACGGTTATTGGAATGTATAAAAAATGATGTCAAATTTCCGGACGGCTATGCGACAGATTTAGCAAATTTTGTGGATATGGATGGACTAAAGTTCTCGGGCATGAAAAGCCATGACTGCCATGTTTTTATGGAAATACTTCTCCCTTTTATATTTGCAGAACTTTTACCACGGAACGTTCATCTAGCATTATCAGGTAAATATAGTAATAAATATATTTTAATTGGAAATTTGTAAATTAATAATAATTGCATGAACTAATTAATTATCGATAGTAATTAATATATATATATATATATATATAGGGATTGGAGGATTTTTCCATGATTTATGCTCCAGATCATTACAACAAAACCGTGTCCGAATTCTGAAGGAAAACATAGTCATAACTTTGTTCAATTTGGAAAAGATCTTTCCGCCTTCATTTTTCGACGTCATGGAGCATCTTCTTATACATCTACCATAACAAGCTGAACTTGGTGGACATGTACAATATAGGTGGATGTATCCATTTGAAAGGTTTTTTAAAAAACTAAAAAGCAAGGCGAAGAACAAACGATATGCTGCAGGGTCGATTGTTGAATCATATGTGAATGAAAGACATGTAACTACGGTATTTTTGTGAAGGGGGACAATTACTCAAATGCATCTGATGAAGCTAATTTCTATGGGATTTTAACAGATATCATTCAACTTGAGTATGTCGGACTCCTAAATTTGAAGATCACGCTTTTTAAATGTGAATGGTACGATCCAACGCCCTCGAAAGGTACTCAGAAGTCAGAAAATGGCATCGTTGATGTCTTATCATCGGGGAAATATTACAAATAGGAACCATTTATTCTCGGTACATATTCGTTAATAATTTACTATAAATTAATTTTGTTAAAAATATATAACTAATTTATATTTGAATACTTATGATGTATCAGCATCTCAAGCAGATCAAGTTTGTTATATTCCCTATCCGCATACTAAATCATCATCAAAACAAACATGGATCAATGTTTTGAAAGTTAATCCAAGATCTAACATTTTGGGGAAATACAAAAACAAAGACGAGATTGGCCTCTTGCAACAAGAAAATGATGAAGAGGTAATGCTTGTTCAAGAGATAGAAGTAGATCGGTTGGTCGATAGAGTTAACCATACGGAAGAAATTGATTTCGATGTCGGAGATGCGGAACTAGAAGATGAATTTCAATGTAATATTTCATCTTCAGATGATGACGAGAACGAAGAAATGTAATAAATATAGTTATGCTATTATGTATTTTGTACATATGATTTTTATATAATTCAATGTATTCCCAATAACCATATAAATGTGATTTTTTCAGTAATTGTGACTGATTTGCCACCACTTTGCCACTGCATTGGCAATGTGGTGGCATTTCAGTCACAAAAATTAAACGTGGTCGCAAATCAGTCGCAAATTTGCGACTGATTTGCGACTTCTCATCAAATTTTGAGAATGTGGTCGCAAATCAGTCGCAAATTTGCGACTGATTTGCGACCACATATGGTAAATTCACATTTCCCCTAAGTATTTTCCACATTTAAAACTTGTATTTCCAAATTAATGTGACTACTAACCATTATAAGTGATAACATATATTGAAAACTTTAATTGTAATGATTTCATATTTACAAAACATTTGAAATGTATATAAGAAGTATAAGGTTAAGTAAATTTGTTAAGTGTTTTAGGTAAATTATTTGCAAATTTGGTAAATGTTATTGTTTTCATAGTAATTGAAATTTGTATAACTTATAATCAATTAATCAATCTTATATAATTATATGTATTCATCAAAATCTCAAAATTTAGGGTTTAGGGTATTATTTGTGACTGATTTGCCACTACATTGCCACTGCATTGGCAATGTGGTGGCATTTCAGTCACAATTAATACATGTGGTCGCAAATCAGTCGCAATTGTGCGACTGATTTGCGACTACGTGTAATAAATTCAATATATGTAATGTATAATCAGTCGCACAATTGCGACTGATTTGCGACCACATGTTATGTTTTCGAGAATTACAATAGTAGTCGCAAATTGCGACTGATTTGCGACCACCAATTAATTTGGTGGAAGTTTAAACGTTTTCGGTTCCTACCAAATTAATTGGTAGTCGGCAAATTTGCGACTGAATTGCGACTACTTCATTAAATTCAAATTTTGCCACTCATTTGCGACCACGTACGTGGTCGCAAAAAAACTATAAATACTCAAAGGTTTTCCCTCATTTTTCACAATTCACTCAAAACTTCACAATCAAAATCCTCTCTAAACACATTCTAAACACAAATAATTTAGAAAAATGGCAAGTAGCGGTAGGTCGTTGAGAGGTCGTGGAAGACGATCTATCCATCCAATTGAGCTGACTCCAGAACATACGAATGCGATCTTCATTCAGGTAAAAAAAGTTTTTTCAAAGTTTTTTGTTATAACATATTTTTCTAATTAATTAAATAATTAAATTTATTATTTAATTTTTGTTTTTGTTATTTTGTAGTCTTCTATTTCGGATGACCGAAGCCGTCTTTATGGACTCGGTAGCCTTAACCGTGTACATTCTACGGGTAGACGTACTGGGGTGCAAACCAATTCTCCCGAGTACGTAATGCTTCAAGAACAAAATGCGTTAATTAAACAACAAAACACGCAAATTTTGGAAGAAAATCAGAAGATGGAAGAGCTGAATAGAGAAAATCAAAAGAAGATCTCGAGCTTGGAGATGCTCCTCGGGTATTTCCAACGGACGGATCCCGCATTCGCCTCCTATATGCGCGATAACGATTGCACAGGGGAACCATCGACGGCTCCGACCCTGACCCACTTTTTTGCTTTCAGATTTCCAATTTCCGCCGCTTGAAAATTAATTTTTTTTCCTGTAAATTAAATTTTGAGCAATAAATAATTTTTTATTTCTTTTTATTCAATATTTTATATTAATTAGTTCATATATTTTTTATTTAATATTATAATTTTTTTTTCATTAATAAAAACTATTTATAATATTTAATAGTTTAAAAATATAAATTTATGAAAATATTCATAACTAAAAATTTTAAAATATTATTAAAACATATTAATTTTGGAAATTAATTTTCAAAAATATTTTTTAATAATTTTATTATAAATTAATAAACAATTAAATAATATTAATATTTAACCATAAATTATAAACTATTATATTAATATTTAAAAAATTAACTAATATTAATATTAAAACATAATAATATAAATTATTTTATTAATATTTCTAATTACAAAATATTAATATTATTTTTGAAATTAATTTTTAAAAATATTATTAAAATTTATATTTAAAAATATTATTTTACATTTATATTTACAAGAGTAGTGTAGTCGCAAATCAGTCACAAAATTTTGGGACTCAGTTGTGACTACATATTTCGCAACCACATATGTAGTCGCAAAACAGTGGCAAAATTTGTTACGGAAATTCAGTGGCAAATTAGTCGCAAAAATAGTCACCACCAAGTGGTCGCAAATTAGTCGCAAAATGAACCACTATTTCCGTGGTCGCAAATCAGTCGCAAAATAGTAACAAAATACAGTTTTGCGACCACTTTGCGGCCACTTCCTTGGTTGCAAAACCGAACTTTTCTTGTAGTGGTAATCCAATATATCCCAAACTACGTGATGCCATGCTTTATGGTTCATTTATAAGCCTTTACTTAATGAGCACCAAGGATCAGTTTAGAATGATCACTTTAACTGGCTGATCAACTTGACATGTCCACAATAAATCGTCCATAGCTTTTTATTTGAGCTCACAATGACACGATTCCAATGACCACGTTAAGCTAGATCAATTTTTTATATTGTTACAAAAATTGAGACAGAACTAGATAATACGAAGCATCCAAATAATCCAATATATCCAAAACTGCATGAGACAATGCTTTATGCTTCATTTATAAGCCTTTACTTAAAGAGCAGGAATGGTCAATTTAGGATGATCACTTTAACTGGCCAATCAACTTGACATGTTCGCATGTCCGTAACTCTTGATTTATAGCTAAGAATGACACGAATCCAATGCCCACATTAAGCTTCTCGATTTTCTATATTGTCACAAAATTTGAGTTAGAATTAGACAACAAAATATCCAAGTAATCCAGTCTATCCACATCGGTGTGATGCCATGCATTATGCTTCATTTATAAGCTTTTACTCAATAAGCACCAATGATCAGTTTAGAAAAAATCATATTAACTGGCCGATCAACCTGACATGTCCGCATTAAATCATCCATAACATTTGATATTCAGCTCAAAATGACATGAATGCAATGCCCATGTTAAGCTAGCTCAATTTTCTATATTGTTTCAAAATTTGAGACAACTAAATACGACAATGCGTCCAAATAATCCAACCTATCCCGAACTTCGTGATACCACACATTATGCTTCATTAATAAGGGTTTACTCAATGAGCACCAAGAATCAGTTTAGAATGATCATATTAACTGGGCGATCAACTTGATATGTACACACTAAATCGTCCGTAACTTTTGATTAGAGCTCAGAATGACATGAATCCCATACCCACGTTAAGGTAGCTCAATTTTCTATATTGTAACAAAATTTGATACATAAATAGATATGATCCAAGTAATCCAATATATCCAAAACTTTGTGCATTATGTATTATGATTTATTTATAAGCCTTTACTCAATGAGCACCAATGATCTATTTAGAATAATCATATTAACTGGCCGATGCACTTGAGATGTCCCCGATAAATTGTAAGTAATTTTTTAGTTTGAGCTCAGAACACGAGTCCAATGCCCACGTTAAGCTAGATAAAGCTTCTATATTTGGACAAAATTTGAGACAAAAATAGAGAGGACAAAGTGTCCAAGTAAAACAATCTATCCAAAATTGTGTGATGCCATGCATTATTCTTGATTTATAGGCCTTTGCTTAGTGATCACCAATGATCTGTTTAGAATAATCATATTAACTGGCCTATCATCTTGGCATGTCTGCACTAAATCGTCAGTAAATTTTGATTTTGAGCACATTATGACAAGAATCCAATGCCCACGGTAAGCTCGATAGATCTGTTATATTAACAAATTTTGAGACAGAAATAGATGAAAAATCGTCCGAGTAATCCAATCTATCCAAAACTGTGTGATGCCAGGCATTATGCTTCATTTATAAGCCTTTACTCAATGAGCACAAATGATCAGTTTAGAATAATCATATCAATGAGCACAATTGCGACTGATTTGCGACTACGTGTAATAAATTCAATATATGTATATGTGGTCGCAAATCAGTCGCACAATTGCGATTGATTTGCGACCACATGTTATGTTTTTGAGAATTACAATAGTGGTCGCAAATCAGTAGCAAATTTGCCACTGATTTGCGACCACATGTTATGTTTTCGAGAATTACTATAGTAGTCGCAAATTGCGACTGATTTGCGACCACCAATTAATTTGGTGGAAGTTTAAACGTTTTCGGTTCCTACCAAATTAATTGGTAGTCGGCAAATTTGCGACTGAATTGCGACTACTTCATTAAATTCAAATTTTGCCACTCATTTGCGACCACGTACGTGGTCGCAAAAAAACTATAAATACTCAAAGGTTTTCCCTCATTTTTCACAATTCACTCAAAACTTCACAATCAAAATCCTCTCTAAACACATTCTAAACACAAATAATTTAGAAAAATGGCAAGTAGCGGTAGGTCGTTGAGAGGTCATGGAAGACGATCTATCGCATCGTCTTCCGGCCGTGGAACCTCTTCGGCCTCCTCGAACCCTTCACCATCTGCTAATTGAGCGGCATCCCGCCTCCCTCCGCAATATACATTTACCCCTCACTCCGTTCCTAAAACCCAAACACCTCCACGGTTTCAAGAATCGGATGAACATGAGGAGGAAGAAAACCCAAACACCTCCACGGCCCGTACTATAGTTGGACCGTCGTACCTGCTGAGAGGCAGGAAAAATATTTCATAGAGTTTGCGGTAAGGAATTTTATTTAAAAATATTTAAACAAATTTTAATATTTAAAATTTTATTTTGAAGCAATCGTACACCTGGGATCCTGTGATCACCCCAGTGGTATGAAAAGAGTTCGAGGCCGTCTGCGTAAGACAGATGAAAGGGATGGTAAGCACGGTTCATAAAACCGGAAAACATCCCCAATGGATTTCCCCAAGTTTGTACAAAATTATGACAGACTATTGGGGAACAGAAATGTCTACCGAGAGGAGTACCAAATCTTCTCATAACCGCAACTCAGTTCGGGACGGTCTTGGCCCGCACTAACATTTGTCGGGCCAAAACTCCTATATTAAGTTCCAGCAGGAAATGGTAAGTCATTTTTTTTCTTTAAATTTAATTAACATTTTTGTTATTAATTAAGTAAAATTTATTTCAATATCTGTGAAGAAACATAATTTGGGATGACCACTCTCAATAGGTGAGGTCTTTATAAAGACTCCCATAAGACCGGATGGTTCGTATGTAGATTTGAAAGCAAAACAAATCTGTGAAGCATACGAACGAAACATCCAAGAGAAGATGGCGATCGTGGAGGTCGATCCAGCAGAAACATCTGATGGAACTTCCCATCCAATTGAGCTGCCTCCAGAACATACGAATGCGATCTTCATTCAGGTAAAAAAGTTTTTTCAAAGTTTTTTGTTATAACATATTTTTCTAATTAATTAAATAATTAAATTTATTATTTAATTTTTGTTTTTGTTATTTTGTAGTCTTCTATTTCGGATGACCGAGGCCGTCTTTATGGACACGGTAGCCTGAACCGTGTACATTCTACGGGTAGACGTACTGGGGTGCGAACCAATTCTCCCGAGTACGTAATGCTTCAAGAACAAAATGCGTTAATTAAACAACAAAACACGCAAATGTTGGAAGAAAATCAGAAGATGGAAGAGCTGAATAGAGAAAATCAAAAGAAGATCTCGAGCTTGGAGATGCTCCTCGGGTATTTCCAACGGACGGATCCCGCATTCACCTCCTATATGCGCGATAACGATTGCACAGGGGAACCATCGACGGCTCCGACCCTGACCCACTTTTTTGCCTTCAGATTTCCAATTTCCGCCGCTTGAAAATTAAATTTTTTTCCTGTAAATTAAATTTTGAGCAATAAATAATTTTTTTTTCTTTTTTATTCAATATTTTATATTAATTAGTTCATATATTTTTTATTTAATATTATAATATTTATTTTTCATTAATAAAAACTATTTATAATATTTAATAGTTTAAAAAATATAAATTTATGAAAATATTCATAACTAAAAATTTTAAAATATTATTAAAACATATTAATTTTGGAAATTAATTTTCAAAAATATTTTCAAATAATTTTATTATAAATTAATAAACAATTAAATAATATTAATATTAAACCATAAATTATAAACTATTATATTAATATTTAAAAAAAATTAACTAATACTAATATTAAAACATAATAATATAAATTATTTTATTAATATTTCTAATTACAAAATATTAATATTATTTTTGAAATTAATTTTTAAAAATATTATTAAAATTTATATTTACAAATATTATTTTACATTTATATTTACAAGAGTAGTGTAGTCGCAAATCAGTCACAAAATTTTGTGACTCAGTTGTGACTACATATTTCGCAACCACATATGTAGTCGCAAAACAGTGGCAAAATTTGTTACAGAAATTCAGTGGCAAATTAGTCGCAAAAATAGTCACCACCAAGTGGTCACAAATTAGTCGCAAAATGAACCACTATTTCCGTGGTCGCAAATCAGTCGTAAATGCGACGGTTTTTTTTTCGACTACTATTTTGCGACCACCTCACGTGGTCGCAAAATAGTCACAAAATACAGTTTTGCGACCACTTTGCGGCCACTTCCTTGGTTGCAAAACCGAAGTTTTCTTGTAGTGGTAATCCAATATATCCCAAACTACGTGATGCCATGCTTTATGGTTCATTTATAAGCCATTACTTAATGAGCACCAAGGATCAGTTTAGAATTATCACTTTAACTGGCTGATCAACTTGACATGTCCACAATAAATCGTCCATAGCTTTTTATTTGAGCTCACAATGACACGATTCCAATGACCACGTTAAGCTAGATCAATTTTTTATATTGTTACAAAAATTGAGACAGAACTAGATAATACGAAGCATCCAAATAATCCAATATATCCAAAACTGCATGAGACAATGCTTTATGCTTCATTTATAAGCCTTTACTTAAAGAGCAGCAATGGTCAATTTAGGATGATCACTTTAACTGGCCAATCAACTTGACATGTCCGCATGTCCGTAACTCTTGATTTATAGCTAAGAATGACACGAATCCAATGCCCACATTAAGCTTCTCGATTTTCTATATTGTGACAAAATTTGAGTTAGAAATAGACAACAAAATATCCAAGTAATCCAGTCTATCCACATCGGTGTGATGTCATGCATTATGCTTCATTTATAAGCTTTTACTCAATGAGCACCAATGATCAGTTTAGAAAAAATCATATTAACTGGCCGATCAACCTGACATGTCCGCATTAAATCATCCATAACATTTGATATTGAGCTCAAAATGACATGAATCCAATGCCCATGTTAAGCTAGCTCAATTTTCTATATTGTTTCAAAATTTGAGACAACTAAATACGACAATGCGTCCAAATAATCCAACCTATCCCGAACTTCGTGATACCACACATTATGCTTCATTAATAAGGGTTTACTCAATGAGCACCAAGAATCAGTTTAGAATGATCATATTAACTGGGCGATCAACTTGATATGTACACACTAAATCGTCAGTAACTTTTGATTAGAGCTCAGAATGACATGAATCCCATGCCCACGTTAAGGTAGCTCAATTTTCTATATTGTAACAAAATTTCAGACATAAATAGATATGATCCAAGTAATCTAATATATCCAAAACTTTGTGCTTTTATGTATTATGATTTATTTATAAGCCTTTACTCAATGAGCACCAATGATCTATTTAGAATAATCATATTAACTGGCCGATGAACTTGACATGTCCCCGATAAATTGTAAGTAATTTTTTATTTTGAGCTCAGAACACAAGTCCAATGCCCACGTTAAGCTAGATAAAGCTTCTATATTTTAACAAAATTGGAGACAAAAATAGAGAGGACAAAGTGTCCAAGTAAAATAATCTATCCAAAATTGTGTGATGCCATGCATTATTCTTGATTTATAGGCCTTCGCTTAGTGATCACCAATGATCTGTTTAGAATAATCATATTAACTAGCCTATCATCTTGGCATGTCTACACTAAATTGTCAGTAACTTTTGATTTTGAGCACATTATGACAAGAATCCAATGCCCACGGTAAGCTCGATAGATCTGTTATATTAACAAATTTTGAGACAGAAATAGATGACAAATCGTCCGAGTAAACCAATCTATCCAAAACTGTGTGATGTCAGGCATTATGCTTCATTTATAAGCCTTTACTCAATGAGCACAAATGATCAGTTTAGAATAATCATATTAACAGGCCGATCAACTTGACATGTTCGCACTAAATCGTCCGTAACATTTGATTTTGAGCTCAACATGACAGGAATCCAAAGCCCACGTTAGACTTGCTAAATTTTCTTTATTTTGCAAAAATTTGAGAGAGAAATATAGACGACAAAGCGTGCAAGTAATCAAATCTATCCCAAGTTGTGTGATGACATGCTTTATGCTTAATTTATAAGCCTTTACTTAATGAGCACCAATGATCTATTTAGAATGATCACTTTAACTTGCATATCAACCTGACATGTCGGCACTAAATTGTCTGTAACTATTGATTTAGAGCTCAGAAACACGCAAAACCAATGCCCATGTTAAGCTAGCTCAATTTTCTATATTTTAACAAAAATTGAGATAGAAATAGAGACGACAAAAAGTCCAAGTAATGCAATCTATAAAAAACTATGTGATGCCATGCATTATGCTTCATGTATAAGCATTTACTGAATGAGCACCAATGATCAGTTTAGAAAAATCATATTAACGGCCCGATCAACTTGACATGTATGCACTAAATCGTCCGTAACTTTTGATTTTGAGCTCAGAATGACACGAATCCAATGCCCACGTTTAGGTAGCTAAATTTTCTATATTTTTACAAAATTTGAGACAAAACTAGACACGACAAAGCTTCCAAATAATCCAATATATCCCAAACTGGGTGATGGCATGATTATGCTTCATTTATAAGTGTATACTCAATGATCAGTTTAGAATGAACATATTAACTAGCCAATCAACTTGACATGTCCGCCCTAAATCATACGTAAATTTTGATTTTGAGCTCAGAAACACACGAATCCAATGCCCACGTTAAGATAGCTCAATTTTCTATATTCTAACAAAATCTGAGATAGAAATAGAGACAACAAAGCGTCCAAGTAATCCAATCTATCCCAAACTGCATGATGCCATGCATTATGCTTCATTTATAAGCCTTTACTTAATGAGCACCAAAGATCAGTTTAGAATGATCACTTTAATTGGCCGATGAACTTGACATGTCCCAACTAAATCTTATGTAACTTTTGATTTAGAGCTCATAAACGCACAAATCCAATGCCCACGTTACGCTAGCTCAATTTTTTTATATTTAACAAATTTTCAGACAGAAATAGAGAGGACAAAGCGTCGAAGTAATCGAATCTATCCAAATCTGTGTGATGCCATGCATTATGCTTAATTTGAAACCCTTTACTCAATGAGCACTAATGATCAATTTAGAAAAAAATCATATTAACTGGCCGATCAACTTGACATTTCGGCATTAAATCATCTTTAGCTTTTGATTTTGAGCTCATAATGACACGAATCCAATACCCACATTAAGCTAGCTCAATTTTCTATATTGTTATAAAATTTGAGACAACTAGATACGACAAGGCGTCCAAATAATCCAATGTATCCCAAACTGCCTGATGCCATGCATTATGCTTCATTTATAAGACTTTACTCAATGACCACAAATGATCAGTTTAGAATAATCATATTAACTGGCCGATCAACTTGAAATATCTGCACTAAGTCGTCTGTAACTTTTGATTTTGAGCTCAGAATGACACGAATCCAACTCCCATGTTAAGCTAGATAAATTTTCTATATGTTAACAAAGTTTGAGATAGAAATAGAGACGATAAAGCGGCCAAGTAATCCAATCTATCCCAAGTTGTGTGATGCCATGCGTTATGCTTAATTTATAAGTATTTCCTTAATGAGCACCAATGATCTGTTTAGAATGACCACTTTAAGTAGCCGATCAACTTGACATGTACGCACTAAATCGGCCATATTTTTTTATTTAGAGCTCAGAAACAAACAAAACCAATGCCCACGTTAAACTAGCTCAATTTTCTATATTTTAACAAAATATGAGATAGAAATAGAGACGACCAAGTGTCCCAGTAATCCAATCTATCCAAAACTGTGTAATGCCATGCATTATGATTCATGTATAAGCCTTTACTCAATGAGCACCAATGATCAATTTAGAATAAAACAATCAACTTGACATATCCGCACTAAATCGTCCATAACTTTTGATTTAAAGCTCAGAATGACACGTATACAATACCCACGTTAATCTTGCTAAACTCTCTATATTTTTAGAAAATTTGAGACAGAAATAGAGACGGCAGAGCGTCCAAGTAATCCAATCTTTCCCAAAATTTGTGATGCCATGGTTTATACTTCATTTATATACCTTTACTTAAAGATGACCAATGATCATTTTAGAATGATCACTTTAACTAGCCGATCAACTTGACATGTCCGCACTAAATCTTCCGTAACTTTTGATTTTATGCTCAGAATGACAAGAATCCAATACCTACGTTAATCTAGCTCAATTTTCTCTATTATAACAAAATTTGAGGTAGAAAGAGATACGAAAAAGCGTCCAAGTAATCGAATCTATCAAAAACTTTGTGATGCCATGCATTATGCTTTATTTATAAGCACCAATGAGCAGTTTACTCAATGAGCACCAATAATCAGTTTAGAATTATCACATTAACTAGCTGATCAAGTAGTCATGTCTGCACTAAATCGTTCATAACTTTTGATTTAGAGTTCAGAATGACACCAATCGAATGCTCATGTTAAGCTAGCTCAATTTTCTATATTTTAACAAAAACAGAGACAAAGTAGAGAAAAAATAGAGACGACAAAGCGTCGAAGTAATCCAATCTATCCAAAACTGCGTGATACCATGCATTATGATTCATTTATAATTCTTTACTCAATGAGCACCAATGATCAGTTTAGAATTATCATATTAACTTGCCGATCGACTTGACATGTCTACACTAAATCATCCATAACTTTTGATTTTGAGCTCAGAATGATACGAATCCAATACCCATGTTAAGCTCTATCAATTTTCTATATTTTAACAAAAATTGAGACAAAATAGAGATGACAAAGCGTCCAAGTAATCCAATCTATCCAAAACTTTGTGATTCCATGCATTATGCTTCATTTAGAAGCCTTTAATCAATGAGCACCAATTATCTGTTTAGAATAATCATATTAACAAGCCGATCAACTTGACATTTCCGCACTAAATTGTTTGTAACTTTTGATTTTTGAGCTCAGAATGATACGAATCAAATGCCCATGTTAAACTAGTTCAATTTTCTATATTGTGATAAAATTTGAGACAGAACTAGATACGACAAAGCATCCAAATAATCAAATCTATCCCAAGCTGCACAATGCCATGCATTATGCTTAATTTATAAGCCTTTACTCAATGAGCACCAATGATCAGTTTAGAATAATCATATTAACTGGCTGATCAACTTGACATGTCCGTAGTAAATTTTCCATAACTTTTGATTTTGAGCTCGAAATGACATGAATCTAATGTGCACGTTAAGCTTGCTAAATTGTCTCTATTTTAACGAAATTTAAGACAGAAATAGAGACGAAAAATCATCCAAGTAATCCAATCTATCCACAATTGTATGATGCATTGTTGTATGCTTCATTTATAAGCATTTACTGATAGAGCACCAATAATCAATTTAGAATGATCACTTTAACTGCCCGATCAACTTCGTATGCACTAAATCTTCCGTAACTTTTGATTTAGAGCTTATAATGACACGAATCCAATGCCCACATTAAGCTAGCTTAATTTTCTATATTGTAACAAAAATTGAGACAAAAATTGAGACGACAAAGCTTCCAAGTAATCAAATATATCCCAATCTTTGTGATTCCATGCATTATGCTTCATTTAGAGGTCTTTACTCAATGAGCACCAAAGATCTGTTTAGAATAATCATATTAACTGGCCGATCAATTTGACTTTTCCGCACTAAATCGTCTGTAACTTTTGATTTGGAGCTCAAAATGACACGAATCTAGTGCACACGTTAAGCTACCTCAATTTTCTATATTTTAAAAAAATTGAGAAACAAATAGATACAACAAAGCATCCATGTAATCCAATCTATCCAAAACGTGTAATTTCATGCATTATGCTTCATTTATAAACCTTTACTTCAAGACCACCTATGATCAGTTTAGAATGATCAGTTTAGAATGATCAGTTTAGAATGACCAGTCTAACTGCCCGATCAACTTGACTTGTCCGCACTAAATCTTCCGTGACTTTTGATTTAGAGCTTAGAATGACACGAATCCAATATCCACGTTAAGCTAGCTCAATTTTCTATATTTTAACAAAGATTGAGACAAAAATAGAGACGACAAAGCATCAAAGTAATCCAATCTATCAAAAACTGTGTGATGCCATGCATTATGACTCATTTATAATCCTTTATTCAATGACCACCAATGATCAGCTTAGAATAATCATATTAAGTAGCCAATCGACTTGACATGTCCGAACTAAATCATCCATGACATTTATTGGCGTTTATTTAAAGAGCACCAATGATCAGTTTAAAATAATCATATTAACTGGCATATCAACTAGACATGACCATAGAAAATCATCCGTAACCTATGATTTAAAGCTCAGAATGACAAGAATCTAATGCCCAAATTAAGCTAGCTCAATTTTCTATATTTTAACAAAATTTGAGACAGAACTAATATATCCAAAACTATGCGATGACATGCATTATGCTTCATTTTGAAGTATTTACTCAGTGAGAAGTAGTGATCAGTCTAGAATACTCATATTAACTGGCCGATCAACTTGACATGTCCGCACTAAGTCGTCTATAACTTTTGATTTAGAGCTCAGAATAACACGAATCCAATGCCCACGTTAAGCTAGATTAATGTTCTATATTGTAACAGAATTTGAGATAAAAATAGATACGACAAATCATCCAAGTTATCAAATATATCCAAACATGTGTGATGCCATGCCTTATGCTTCATTTAGAAGTCTTTACTCAATGCGCACCAATGATCAGTTTAGAATAATCATATTAACTGGCCAATCAACTTTGCATGTACGTAGTAAATCGTCCGTAACTTTTGATTTTGAGCTCAGAATGGCACGAATCCAACGCACACGTTAAGCTTGCTAAATTTTCTATATTTTGACAAAATTTGAGATAGAAATAGAGACCAATGATAAGTTAAGAATGATAATTTTAAATGGCCGATCAACTTGATATGTCTGCACTAAATCGTCTGTAAGTTCTTATTTAGAGCTCAGAATGACACAAATCCAATGTCCATGTCAAGCGAGCTCAATTTTCTATATTGCAACAAATTTTGAAATAGAAATATATATGACAAAGCATTCAAGTAATCCAATCTATCCAAAAATATATGATGTCATGCATTATGATTCATTTATAAGCTTTTACTTAGTGAGCATCAATGATCTGTTTAGAATAATCTTATTAACTAGCCGATCCACTTGACCTGTCCGCACTAAATCATCCGTAACTTTTGAGTTTGAGCTCTGAATGATACGACTCCATTGCCTATGTTAACCTAGTTCAATTTTCTATATTGTGAAAATATTTGAGATGTAAATAGAGATGACAAAGCATCCAAGTAATCCAATCTATCCAAACTGTATGATGCCATGGTTTATAGTTAATTTATAAGCTTTTACTTAATGAGCACCAATGATCAGTTTAGAATGATCACTTTAACTAGTCAATCAACTTGACTTGTCTTCACTAAATTGTCTGTAACTCTTAATTTAAAGGTCAGAATGACATGAATCCAATGCCCACGTTAACATTTCTTGATTTTCTATATTGTGACAAAATTCGAGACCGAAATAGAGACGAAAAAGCGTTCAAGTAATCCAATCTTACCAAACTGCGTGATCCATGCATTATGCTTCATTAAAACTGATCACTTAAATTGGCCGATCAACTTGACATGTCCGTAGTAAATCGTCCGTAAATTTTGATTTGGTGCTTAGAATGACACGAATCCAATGCCCACATTGAGCTAGCTTAATTTTCAATTTTGTAACATATTTTGCGACAGAAATAGATACGACAAAACATCAAATTAATCCAATATATCCTAAACTATGTGATGCCATGCATTCTACTTGATATAGAAGCCTTTACTCAATGAGAACCGATGATCAGTTTAGAATAATCATATTAACTAGTCGATCAACTTGACATATCCGTAGTAAATAATTCGTAACTTTTGTTTTAAACCTCAGAATGACACGAATCCAATGCGCACGTTAAGCTTGCTAAATTTTCTATATTTTGACCAAATTTGAGACAGAAATAGAGACGACAAAGCGTCCAAGTAATCCAATATATCCCAGGCTATGTGATGCAATGTTGTATGCTTCATTTATAAGCCTTTACATAAAGAGCACCAATGTTCAGTTTAGAATAATCATATTAACTGGCCGATCAACTTGACATGTCCAGAGCAAAACGTCCGTAAGCTTTGATTTTGAGCTCAGAATGACACAAATCCAATGCCCACATTAAGCTAGCTCAATTTTCAATATTTTGACAAAATTTGAGACAGAAATAGAGACGACAAAGTGTCCAAGTAATACAATCTATCCCAAATTGTGTGATGCAATGTTGTATGTTTCATTTATAAGCCTTTACTTTAAATGGCCGTTCAACTTGACATGTCTGCACTAAATTGTCCGTAACTTTTGATTTAGAGCTCAGAATGACATAAAATCTAGTGTCCAGTTTAAGCTAGCTTAATTTTTGATATTGTAACAAGATTTGAGACAGAAATAGATACAACAAAGCGTCCAAGTAGTCCAATTAATCCAATCTATCTAAAACTGTGTTATGCCATGCATTATGCTTCATTGATAAGCATTTACTCAATGAGCACCAATGATCAGTTTAGAATAATCATATTAACTAACCGATCAACTTGACATATCCGCACAAATTCGTCCGTAACTTTAGATTTAAAGCTCAGACACGAATCCAATGCCAACGTTAAGCTACCTAAATTTTCTATATTTTGAAAAATTTGAGACAAAAATAGAGATGACAAAGCATCCAAGTAATCCAATCTATCTCAGACTGCATGATGCCATGCTTTATACATTATTTATAAGATTTTACTTAATGAGCACCAATGACCAGTTTAAAATGATCACTTTAACTAGACAATAAAGTTTTCTTGTCTGCACTAAATCGTCGGTAACTCTTGATTTAGAGCTTAGAATGACACGATTCCCATTGCCCACGTTAACCTTTCTTGAGTTTCTATATTGTGACAAAATTTGAGACAGAAATAGAGACGACAAAGCGTCCAAGTAATCAATTATATCCTAAAATGCATGATCCATGCTTTATGCTTCATTAATAAGCCTTTACTCAATAAGCACCAATGATCAGTTTATAATGATCACTTTAACTAGCCGATCAACTTGACATGTCTGCAGTAAATTATCTGTAACTTTTTATTTAGAGCTCATAATGACACGAATCCAATGCCCATATTAAGCTAGCTCAATTTTATATATTGTAACAAAACTTGAGACAAAAATAGATATAACAAATCATCCAAGTAATCCAATATATCCAAAACTGTGTGATGCCATGCATTATGCTTCATTTAGAAACCTTTACTCAATGAGAACCAATGATCTGTTTAGAATAACCATATTAACTGGCCAATCAACTTGACATATCCACACTAAATCGTCCGTAAATTTTGATTTTGAGCACATAATGACATAAATCCAATGCCCACGTTAAGGTAGCTAAAATTTATATATTTCGTTACGACAATTAGACTTTTCTCCATGCTTTTTTCCATATCAGCTATTCAGTATTATAAACTATTAGTATTTAAAACAAACACATTTACCATTTCCGCATCAATGGTACTATCTTCGGTGAAACCACCTCTCCACCTTTTTTCCTCTACTCGTAGGAAATATTTCAAATTGTCCAACATCTCCAGCGATTAGGTGATATAACACCTCGTGGTGATTTTGATTTTTTTTGGTGTATTCGGATGGCTGAAATACATTTGTATCGGCTGTAAAACCTATGTTTCCTCACTAGAATCCTGCAAAACATAAGTAGTTTTCCAAAGTGTTATCAAGTGTTACAATTTAAATTCATAAGTTTTGCTATATAGTTTTAACTAGTTTTACTTAGTGTTACTAACCAAAAAAACAAATTTTTACTATACAATTTTACCGAGTTGTACAAATATTACTACTTTTATTTAGTTTTACAAAACTAGAAAACATGAATTTTACTACATAGTTTTACGAAGTCGTACTAGTACTACTATTTTTGTTCACTGTTACTACTTTTGTTTAGTGTTACTAACCATCAATTATCAATTTTACTATATAGTTTTATCGAATGATTCTAGTGTTACTAGTTCTGTTTAGTTTTACTAATTTTGATTAATGTTACTAGTTTCACTTAGTGTTACTAATTATTTATCAAAAATAACGAACAATAGTTTTTAAATTTATTAACTTCAAATTAGTATCAAAAATAATAACATTAGTTTTACATAGTTTTACCAAATATTGAGCTAGCTTAATTTTCAATTTTGTAACATAATTTGCGACAGAAATAGATTCGACAAAACATCAAATTAATCCAATATATCCTAAACTATGTGATGCCATGCATTCTACTTGATATAGAAGCCTTTACTCAATGAGAACCGATAATCAGTTTAGAATAATCATATTAACTGGCCCATCAACTTGACATATCCGCACTAAATCGTCCGTAACTTTTGATTTAGAGCTCATAATGACATGAATCCTATGTGCGCGTTAAGCTAGCTTAATTTTGTATATTGTAAAAAATATTGAAGCAAAAATAGATACGACAAAGCATCCAAGTTATCAAATATATCCAAAACTGTGTGATGCCATGCTTTATGCTTCAGTTAGAAGTCTTTACTTAATGAACACCAAGCTTAGAATAATCATATTAACTTGCCGATCAACTTGTCATGTCCGTAGTTAATCGCCCGTAACTTTTGATTTTGCCTCAGAATGACACGAATCCAATGCGCACAATAAACTTGCTAAATTTTCTATATTTTGACAAAATTTGAGACATAAATAGCGACGATAAAGCATCCAAGCAATCCAATATTTCCACAACTGTGTGATGCAATGTTGTATACTTCATTTATAAACCTTTACTTAAAGAGCACCAATAATCAGTTAAGAATGATAACTACAAATGACGATCAACTTTATATGTCCGCACTAAATCGTCTGTAACTTTTGATTTAGAGCTAAGAATGACACAAAACAAATGTCCACGTTAAGCTAGCTCAATTTTCAATATTGCAACAAAATTTGACACAGAAATAGATATGACAAAGCATCCAAGTAATCAAATATATCCAAAACTGTGTGATGACATGCATTATGCTTCATTTTGAAGCCTTTACTCAATCAACACCAATGATCAGTTTAGAATAATAATATTAACTAGACGATCAACTTGATATGTCTGCACTAAATCTTTCGTAACTTTTGATTTAGAACTCAGAATGACACGAATCCAATGCCAATGTTAAGCTAACTTAATTTTCTATATTGTAACAAAATTTGAGACAAAAATAGTTATGACAAAGCATCCAAGTAATCAAATATATCCAAAACTGTGTGATGCCATGCATTATACTTCTATTAAAAGTCTTTACTCAATGAGCACCAATGATCAGTTTAGAATAATCATATTAACTGGTCGATCAACTTGACATGTCTGCAGTAAATAATCCGTAACTTTTGTTTTAAACCTCAGAATGACACGAATCCAATGCGAACATTAAGCTTGCTAAATTTTCTATATTTTGACCAAATTTGAGACAGAAATAGAGACGACAAAGCGTCCAAGTAATCCAATATATCCCAAGCTATGTGATGCAATGTTGTATGCTTCATTTATAAGCCTTTACATAAAGAGCACCAATGTTCAGTTTAGAATAATCATATTAACTGGCCGATCAACTTGACATGTCCAGAGCAAAACGTCCGTAAGCATTGATTTTGAGCTCAGAATGACACAAATCCAATGCCCACATTAAGCTAGCTCAATTTTCAATATTTTGACAAAATTTGAGACAGAAATAGAGACGACAAAGTGTCCAAGTAATACAATCTATCCCAAATTGTGTGATGCAATGTTGTATGTTTCATTTATAAGCCTTTACCTTAAATGGCCGTTCAACTTGACATGTCTGCACTAAATTGTCCGTAACTTTTGATTTAGAGCTCAGAATGACATAAAATCTAGTGTCCAGTTTAAGCTAGCTCAATTTTCGATATTGTAACAAGATTTGAGACGGAAATAGATACAACAAAGCGTCCAAGTAGTCCAATTAATCCAATCTATCTAAAACTGTGTTATGCCATGCATTATGCTTCATTTATAAGCATTTACTCAATGAACACCAATGATCAGTTTAGAATAATCATATTAACTAACCGATCAACTTGACATATCCGCACAAATTCGTCCGTAACTTTAGATTTAGAGCTCAGACACGAATCCAATGCCAACGTTAAGCTACCTAAATTTTCTATATTTTGAAAAATTTGAGACACAAATAGAGATGACAAAGCAACCAAGTAATCCAATCTATCTCAGACTGCGTGATGCCATGCTTTATGCATTATTTATAAGATTTTACTTAATGAGCACCAATGATCAGTTTTAAATGATCACTTTAACTAGACAATAAAGTTTTCTTGTCTGCACTAAATCGCCGGTAACTCTTGATTTAGAGCTTAGAATGACACGATTCCCATTGCCCACGTTAACCTTTCTTGAGTTTCTATATTGTGACAAAATTTGAGACAGAAATAGAGACGACAAAGCGTCCAAGTAATCAATTATATCCTAAACTGCATGATCCATGCTTTATGCTTCATTTATAAGCCTTTACTCAATAAGAACCAATGATCAGTTTATAATGATCACTTTAACTAGCCGATCAACTTGATATGTCTGCAGTAAATTGTCTGTAACTTTTTATTTAGAGCTCATAATGACACGAATCCAATGCACATATTAAAGCTAGCTCAATTTTCTATATTGTAACAAAACTTGAGACAAAAATAGATATAACAAATCATCCAAGTAATCCAATATATCCAAAACTGTGTGATGCCATGCATTATGCTTCATTTAGAAACCTTTACTCAATGAGAACCAATGATCTGTTTAGAATAACCATATTAACTGGCCAATCAACTTGACATATCCACACTAAATCGTCCGTAAATTTTGATTTTTAGCACATACTGACATAAATCCAGTGCCCACGTTAAGGTAGCTAAAATTTATATATTTTGACAAACTTTGAGATAAAAATAGAGATGACAAAGTGTAAAAGTAATCCAATCTGTCCCAAACTTTGTGATGCCATGCTTTATGTTTCATTTATAAGCCTTTGCTTAAAGAGCACCAATGATCAGTTTAGAATTATTATTTTAACTGGCCGATCAACTTTACATGTCCGCACTAAATCGTCCTTAACTTTTGATTTAGAGATTAGAATTACATGAATCCAGTGCCATGTTAACCTAGCACAATTTTCTATATTGTAACAAAATTTGAGACAAAAATAGATATGAGAAAGCATCCAAGTAATCAAATATATCCAAAACTGTATGATGTCATGCATTATGCTTCCTTTAGAAGTATTTACTCAATGAGCACCAATGATCAGTTTAGAATAATCATATTAACTGGTCGATCAACTTGACATGTCCACAGTAAATAATCCATTACTTTTGTTTTAAACCTCAGAATGACACGAATCCAATGCGCACGTTAAGCTTGCTAAATTTTCTATATTTTGACAAAATTTGAGACTGAAATAGAGACGACAAAGTGTCCAAGTAATCCAATATATCCCAAGCTGTGTGATGCAATGTTGTATGCTTCATTTATAAGCCTTTACATAAAGAACACCAATGTTCAGTTTAGAATAATCATATTAACTTGCCGATCAACTTGACATGTCCAGAGAAAAACGTCCCTAACCTTTGATTTTGAGCTCAGAATGACACAAATCCAATGCCCACATTAAGCTAGCTCAATTTTCTATATTTTGACAAAATTTCAGACAGAAATAGATACGACAAAGTGTCCAAATAATGCAATCTATCCCAAACTGTGTGATGCAATGTTGTATGTTTCATTTATAAGCTTTTACTTTAAATGGCCGATAAGCTTGACATGTCTGCACTGAATCATCTGTAACTTTTGATTTAGAGCTCAGAATGACACAAATCCAATGTCCAGTTTAAGCCAGCTCAATTTTCGATGTTGTAACAACATTTGAGATAGAAATAGATACAACAAATTGTCCAAGTATTCCAATCAATCCAATCTATCCAAAACTGTGTGATGCCATGCATTATGCTTTATTTATAAGCATTTACTCAATGAGCACCAATGATCAGTTTAGAATAATCATATTAACTAACCGATCAACTTGACATATCTGCACAAATTCGTGTGTAACTTTAGATTTAGAACTCAGACAGAATCCAATGCCAACGTTACTAAATTTTCTATATTTTGAAAATTTTGAGACACAATTAGAGATGACAAAGCATCCAAGTAATCCAATTTATCTCAGACTGTGTGATGTCATACTTTATAATTTCTTTAAAAGCTTTTACTTAATGAGCACCAATGATCAGTTTAAAATGATCAATTTAACTAGCCGATAATCTTTTCTTGTCTGCACTAAATCGTCGGTAACTCTTGATTTAGATCTTAGGATGACACGATTCCTATTGCCCACATTAACCTTTCTTGAGTTTCTATATTTGACAAAATTTGAGATAGAAATAGAGACGACAAAGCGTCCAATTAATCCAATATATCCCAAGCTATGTGATGAAATGTTGTATGCTTCATTTATAAGCCTTTACATAGAGAGCACCAACGTTCAATTTAGAATAATCATATTAACTGGCAGATCAACTTGACATGTCCAGAGCAAAACATCCATAACCTTTGATTTTGAGCTCAGAATGAAACAAATCCAATGCCCACATTAAGCTAGCTCAATTTTCAATATTTTGACAAAATTTGAGACAGAAATAGAGACGACAAAGTGTCCAAGTAATACAATCTATCCCAAACTGTATGATGCAATGTTGTATGTTTCATTTATAAGCCTTTACTTTAAATGGCTGATCAAGTTGACATGTCTGCACTAAATCGTCTGTAACTTTTGATTTAGAGCTCAGAATGACAAAAATCCTGTGTCCAGTTTAAGCTAGCTCAATTTTTGATATTGTAACAATATTTGAGACAGAAATAGATACAACAAAGCGTCCAAGTAGTCCAATTAATCCAATCTATCCAAAACTCTGTGATGCCATGCATTATGATTCATTTATAAGCATTTACTCAATGAGCACCAATGATCAGTTTAGAATAATCATATTAACTAACCGATCAAATTGACATATCCGAACAAATTCGTCCGTAACTTTAGATTTTGAGCTCAGACACGAATCCAATGCCAACGTTAAGCTAGCTAAATTTTCTATATTTTGAAAAATTTGAGACACAAATAGAGATGACAAAGCATCCAAGTAATCCAATCTATCTCAGACTGCGTGATGCCATGCTTTATACATTATTTATAAGAGTTTACTTAATGAGCACCAGTGATCAGTTTAAAATTATCACTTTAACTACCCGATAAAGTTTTCTTGTCTGCACTAAATCGTCGGTAACTCTTGATTTAGAGCTTAGAAGGACATTTTTCCCATTGCCCACGTTAACCTTTCTTGAGTTCCTATATTGTGACAAAATTTGAGACAGAAATAGAGACGACTAAGCGTCGAAGTAATCCAATATATCCTAAACTGCATGATCCATGCTTTATGCTTCATTTATAAGCCTTTACTTAATAAGCACCAATGATCAGTTTATAATGATCACTTTATCAAGCCGATCAACCTGACATGTCTGCAGTAAATCGTCCGTAACTTTTTATTTAGAGCTCATAATGACACGAATCCAGTGCCCATATTAAGCTAGCTCAATTTTCTATATTGTAACAAAACTTGAGACAAAAATAGATATAACAAATCATCCAAGTAATCTAATATATCCAAAACTCTGTGATGCCATGCATTATGCTTTATTTAGAAGCCTTTACTCAGTGAGAACCAATGATCTGTGTTAGAATAACCATATTAACTGGTCGATCAACTTGACATATCCGCACTAAATCGTCCGTCACTTTTGATTTTGAGCACATAATGATATGAATCCAATGCCCACGTTAAGGTAGCTAAAATTTATATATTTTGCAAACTTTGAGGGAAAAATAGAGATGACAAAGCGTACAAGTATTCCAAGCTGTCCCAAACTTCGTGATGCCATGCTTTATGCTTCATTTACAAGCCTTTATTTAAAGAGCACCAATGATCAGTTTAGAATGATCACTTTAACTGGCCGATCAACTTGACATGTCCGCACTAAATCGTCCATAACTTTTGGTTTAGAGATTAGAATTACATGAATCCAATGCCATGTTAAGCTAGCTAAATTTTCTATATTATAACAAAATTTGAGACAAAAATCGATATGACAGAGCGTCGAAATAATCAAATATATCCAAAACTGTGTGATGCCATGCATTGTGCTTCTATAAGAAGTGTTTACTCAATGAGCACCAATGATCAGTTTAGAATAATCATATTAACTGGTCGATCAACTTGACATATCTGTAGTAAATAATCCGTAACTTTTGTTTTAAACCTCAAAATAACACGAATCCAATGCGCACGTTAAGCTTGCTAAATTTTCTATATTTTGACAAAATTTCAGACTGAAATAGAGACGATAAAGCGTCCAAGTAATCCAATATATCCCAAGTTGTGTGATGCATTGTTGTATGCTTCGTTTATAAGCCTTTACATAAAGAGCACCAATGTTCAGTTTAGAATAATCATATTAACTAGCCGATCAACTTGACATGTCCAGAGAAAAAAGTCTGTAACCTCTGATTTTGAGCTCAAAATGACACAAATCCAATGCTCGCATTAAGCTAGCTCAATTTTCTATATTTTGACAAAATTTGAGACAGAAATAGAGACGAAAAAGCATCCAAGTAAAACAATCTATCCCAAACTGTGTGATGCAATGTTGTATGTTTCATTTATAAACCTTTACTTTCAATGGCCGATCAACTTTACATGTCTGCACTAAATCGTCCGTAACTTTTGATTTAGATCTCAGAATGACACAAATCAGTGAGAACCAATGATCAGTTTAAAATGATCACTTTAACTAGCCGATAAACTTTTCTTGTCTGCACTAAATCGTCGGTAACTCTTGATTTAGGGCTTAGAATGACACGATTCCCATTGCCCACATTAACCTTTCTTGAGTTTCTATATTGTGACAGAATTTGAGATAGAAATAGAGACGACAAAGCGTCCAAGTAATCCAATATATCCCAAACTGCATGATCCATGCTTTATGCTTCATTTATAAGCCTTTACTCAATAAGCACCAATGATCAGTTTATAATGATCACTTTAACTAGCCGATCAACCTGACATGTTTGCAGTAAATCGTCCGTAACTTTTTATTTAGAGCTCATAATGACACGAATCCAGTGCCCATTTTAAGCTAGCTCAATTTTATATATTGTAACAAAACTTGAGACAAAAATAGATATAACAAAGCATCCAAGTAATCCAATTTATCCAAAACTGTGTGATGCCATGCATTATGCTTCATTTAGAAGCCTTTACTCAATGAGAACCAAAGATATGTTTAGAATAACCATAATAACTGGCCGATCAACTTGACATGGCCGCACTAAATCGTCAGTAACTTTTGATTTTGAGCTCATAATGACATGAATCGAATGCCCACGTTAAGATAGCTAAAATTTTCTATATTTTGACAAACTTTGAGAGAAAAATAGAGATGAAAAAGCGTGCAAGTAATGCAATCTGTCCCAAACTTTGTGATGCCATGCTTTATGCTTCATTTATAAGCCTTTACTTAAAGAGCACCAATGATCAGTTTAGAATGATCACTTTAACTGGCCGATTAACTTGACATGTTCGCACTAAATCGTCCGTAACTTTTGATTTAGAGTTAGAATTACACGAATCCAATGCCATGTTAAGCTATCACAATTTTCTATATTGTAACAAAGTTTGAGACAAAAATAGATACGACAAAGCGTCAAAGTAATCCAATAAATCCAGAACTGTGTGATGCCATGCATTATGCATCATTTAGAAGCCTTTACTCTATAAACACAATTGTCAGTTTAGAATAATAATATTAACTGGCCGATCAACTTGAGATGTCCTCACTAAATCGTCTGTAACTTTTGATTTAGAACTCAGAATGACACGAATCCAATTCCCATGTTAAGCTAGCTAAATTGAGTAAAAAATTGAGACGACAAAACGTCTAAGTAATCCAATAAATCAAAATCTGTGAGATGCCATGCATTATGCTTCATTCAGAAGCCTTTACTCAATGAGCACCAATGATCAGTTTAGAATAATCATATTAACTGGCCAATCAACTTGACATTTCCGCATTAAATCATCCATAACTTTTAATTTAAACCTCAGAATGACACGAATCCAATGCCTATGCTAAGCTAGCCAAATTTTTTACATTTTGCAAAATTTGAGATAGAAATAGAGACAACAAAGCATCCAAATAATCCAATCTATGCCAAAATGCTGGATGCCATGCTTTATGCTTCATTTATAAGCCTTTACTCAATCAACACCATTGAACAGTTTAGAATAATCATCTTATCTGGCTAATTAACTAGACATGTCTGCACCAAAACTGTGTGATGTCATGCATTATTCTTCATTTATAAGCTTTTAATCAATGACCACCAATGATCAGTTTAGAATAATTATATTAACTGGCTGATGAACTTGACATGTCTGCACTAAATCGTCCATAACTTTTGATTCTGAGCTCAGAATGACATGAATACAGTCTCCACGTTAAGCTAGATAAATTTCTATATTTTGACAAAATTTGAGACGGAAGTAGACACGACAAAGCGTCCATGTATTCGAATCTATCCCAAACTTCGTGAGGCCATGCACATTGCTTCATTTATAAGCTTTTACTCAATGAGCACCAATGATCAGTTTAGAATTATCATATTAACTAGCCGATCAACTTGACACATGTCCGCACTAAATCGTCTGTAACTTTTGATTTAGATCTCCGAATGACACGAATCCAGTGCATATGTTAAGCTAGCTCAATTTTCTATATTTTAACAAAATTTGAGAGAGAAATAGAGATGACAAATCGTCCATGTAATCCAATGTTTCCAAACTCCTTGATGCCATGCATTATGCTTCATTTATAAGCCTTTTCTTAATGAGCACCAATGGTCAGTTTAGAATGATCACTTTAACTGGCCAATCAATTTGACATGTCTACACTAAATCGGTCGTACCTTTTGATTTAGAGCTCAGAATGACACGAATCCAATGCCTCCGATAATCCAGCACAATTTTCTATATCGTGACAAAATTTGAGGAAGAAATTGATACGGAAAACCGTCCAAGTAATCCAATCCATACCAAAATGCGTGATGCAATGCATTATTTTTTTCACTTATAAGCATTTACTAAATCAGCACCAATTATTAGCTTAGAATGATCATTTTAACTGGCCCATCAATTTATCATGTTTGCACTAAATCGTCTATAACTTTTGATTTATAGCTTAGAATGACACGAATCCAAAGCCCACATTAAGCTAGTTCAATTTTCTATATTGTGACAAAATCTGAGACCAAACTAGATACGACAAAGCGTCTAAGTAATCCAATCTATCCCAAACTGTGTGATGTCATGCCTTATGCTTCATAAATAAGCTTTTACTCAATGAACACCAATGATCAGTTTAGAATGATCACTTTAATAGGCCGATCAACTTGACATGTCAGTACTAAATCATCCGTAACTTTTGATTTAGAGCTCAGAAGGACACGAATACAATGTCCATGTTAAGCTAGTTCAATTTTCTATATTTTGAAAAAATTAAAGACCAAAACAGAGACGACAAAGCATCCAAATAATTCAATCTATCCAAACTAATTGATACCATGCATTATGCTTCATTTATAAGCCTTTACTTAATGAGCATCAATGATTAGTTTAGAATGATCACTTTAACTAGCCAATCAACTTGACATGTCTGCAGTAAATCGTTTGGAACTTTTGATTTATAGCTCAGAATGACGCGAATCCAATGCCCACGTTAAGCTAGCTCAATTTTCTATATTATTTCAAAATTTGAGGCTGAAATAGATATGAAAAAATGTCCAAATAATCCAATCATCCCAGACTCTGTGATGCTATGCATTATTTTTTATTTATAAGCTTTTACTAAATGAGCACCAATGATCAGTTTATAATGATTATTTTAACTGGCCGATCAACTTGTCTTATCTGCACTAAATCGTCCATAACTTTTGATTTATAGCTTAGAATGACACGAATTCAATGCCCACATTAAGCTAGTTCAATTTTCTATATTGTGACAAAATTTGAGACCAAACTAGATACAACAAAGCTTCCAAGTAATCCAATCTCTACCAAATTGCGTGATGCCATGCCATATGCTTCATTTATAAGCCTTTACTCAGTGAGAACCAATGATCAGTTTAGAACGATCACTTTAACTGGCCGATCAACTTGACATGTCCGCACTAAATCGTTTGTAACTTTTGATTTAGAGCCTTGAAGGACACGAATACAATGTCCACGTTAAGCTAGCTCAATTTTCTATATTTTGAAAAAGTTAGAGACTGAAATAGAGATGGCAACGCGTCCAAGTAATCCAATCTATCCAAATTACTTGATACCATGCATTATGCTTCATTTATAAGCCTTTACTTAATGAACACTAATTATCAGATTAGAATGATCAATTTAACTGGCCAATCAACTTGACAATGTCTGCAGTAAATCGTCCGTAAGTTTTGATTTAGAGCTCAGAATTACACAAATCCATTGCCCACGTTAAGCTAGCTCAATTTTCTATATTATGTCAAAATTTGAGACAGAATTAGATACAACAAACCGTCCAAGTAATCCAATCCACCCCAAACTTCATGATGCCATGCATTATTTTTCTTTTATAAGCTTTTACTAAATGAACACCAATGATCAGTTTAGAATGATCATTTTAACTGGCCGATCAACTTGTCATGTCTGCACTCTATCGTCCATTACTTTTGGTTTATAGCTTAGAATAACACGAATCCAATGCCCACATTAAGCTAGTTCAATTTTCTATATTTTGACAAAATTTGAGACAAAACTAGATACGACATAGCATCCAAGTAATCCAATATATCTCAAACTGCATGATGCCATGCCTTAGGCTTCATTTATAAGTATTTACTCAATGAGCACCAATGATTAGTTTAGAATGATCACTTTAACTGGCATATCAACTTGACATGTCGCCCTAAATCATTCGTAACTTTTTATTTAGAGCTCAGAATGACACGAATCCAATACCCATGTTAAGCTAGCACAATTTTCTATATTTTGACAAATTTTGAGACAGATTTAGAGACACAAAGCATCCAAGTACTCCAATCTATCCCAAACAGCTTGATGCCATGCTTTAGGCTTCATTTATAAGTCTTTACCTAATAAGCACCAATGATCCGCTTAGAATGATAACTTTAAGTGGCCGACTAACTTGATATGTCCGCACTAAATTGTGTGTAACTTTCGATTTAGAGCTCAGAAACACATGAATCCAATTCCCACGGTAAGCAAGCTCAATTTTCTATGTTGTAAAAATTTTTTGAGACATAAATAGATACGATAAAGCATCTAATTAATCCAATCTATCCAAAACTATGTGATGTTATGTATTATGCTTCATTTATAAGTCTTTACTCAATGAGCACCAATGATCAGTTTAGAATGATCACTTTAACTGGCTGATCAACTTGACATATCCGCACTAAGTCATCCGTAACTTTTGATGTAGAGCTCATAATGACATGAATCCAATGCCCACGATAATCTACCTCAATTTTCTATATTGTGACAACATTTGAAAAAGAAATAGAGATGGCAAAGGGTCCAAGTAATCCAATGCATCCAAACTGCTTGATGCCATGCAATATTGACATAGGAAATCAAATAAGACCAATCTTGACCTACAAGTCAAGTGTGAGCACAAAAATTCAGTTTGGATAACAAGGGAAAAGAAAAAGGAGGGAGTTATTATTAACCACATGGTTAAAATGGTTAAATAGCTGCTTTGGGAGAAGAATCAAGGTGACAAGGACATGTCCATGCTGCACACAGTATTAGTAAACACACCAAACAGTCATGCCTGCTGCACATAGCCTTGGTAACCACACCAAACGTTCATGAGACAGTTTGCAGCTCTTTCCCTTTCTTCTCATTGGTTGTTGACAAGCTCCTCCTCTATTCAAGCTTATCCACAAGTTTGAATTCGTTTTTGTTTTGGGTTCACATTGTAAATCCTCTATAAAAGGGCTGTAAAGACTCAAAGTATGATAAAAACTCTTAGGAGATTATTCTCCGGAAGTCTAAGACATTTCTCATCTTCTCATGCTTTTATTTGATAATTCTTCACATTTCTCCTCTCTAATCTCAATATTCTTTCATGATATCAGAGAATAAGATCATTCTCTTATCTTTTCTACTCAAATCTCTCAGTTTCTAATCTAAAATTCTGTCAAAAATCTCTCAGCTTTTAAACTAAAAACTCACGGTTTTATTCAACCATAAAGCTGCCTCCTTTGAGCTCTTCAAAGCCTAACAATGGAGGATACAGTTCAAATCAGTTCCAGCCTAAACCCAATGGTGATAGCACTAGTTCTCAAAGGCTTGAGCTACATATTATGGTCAAGAACCATCAAGACAGCCATTTGTGGGAAAGGACTTTTTAATTACATCTTGGAGGATAATACTCCATCTATAGACGATCCAAAATAGAAGAAGGATGAGGCAACAAGAAAAGAAGAAGTTAGGTGGTTCCAAAAAGATCAATCAGTCCTTGGATTCCTCCAAAATTCATTGGACCCATCCATTCTTGAAGCTTATTCACATTGTGAAACCGCCAAGTCTCTTTGGGAGTCTCTCAAGAGGGTATATGGGGATGTTTCAAACCTCAGCTGTGTGTATGAGGTTAAGAAGGCTCTCAATGATCTACACCAAGAGGATATGGAGTTCACAAAGTTCCTAGGCAAGTTCCAATCAACATGGTCCGAGCTTGACATGTTGAGACCAAGTTCTATGGATCCAAAGGTGCTTAATGAAAGGAAGGAACAAGACAATATATTTAGGCTCCTTCTCAGCCTAAATCCAGCCTTTAATGATGTGATTAAGTCCATCCTAAGAGAGCCAAAACTCCCTGATTTCGAAGAGGTGTGCTCACAGATTCAAAAGGAGCAAGGCAACATTGGGTTGTTTGGTGGAAAAGGAGAACTAGTCATGGCCAACAAGAGCGTGTTTAAGCAAGAGGATAGTAAGAGTGTGATGTGTGAAGATTGTAAGAGGAATAGCCACATCAAGGACAAGTGCTGGATACTTCATCCTCATCTCAAGCCAAACCGGTTCAAGGATTCAAAGGCTAACATCTCTCAAAAGGTTGTGACTGAACCGGCAAGTTCATCCAACCAAGGAGGGGAGCTAGCTATTAATGTATCCATGGAGTATGTAAAGAATGGTGACTTGGAGGATCTCATCAAGGCCTATGCCTCAAAACTCTCTGGTATCACACTCTACTCCCATAAATTGCTTGATAAAACCGGATCATAAGTTGGTAGTGGATTCGGGTGCTTCTCACCATATGATTAGCAATGCTAGGTTGTTAAAGAACATTAAACCAAGTCTAGGACAAGTAACTATAGCTGATGTTAAGGGTATTCCAATTGAAGGAACCAGAAAATTAAGACTATTTCACAAAGAAAGTAATGCTTTCTTTGTACCTAAGTTTAAGTCTAATCTAGTTTCGGTCAAAAGGGCTACTAATGACCTGAATTGCAATGTTACTTTTGGGCCTAACAATGTTTACTTTCGGGATATTAAGAGTGGCAAGACACTTGGAGATGGTGGAACTCAAGATGAGCTCTATGTTCTTGAAGACACTCCTCCCAGCAATTTGGATTCCTTAGCTTTCAAATCTTGTGTTTTTGCTAATAAAGATGTCTTATGGCATGCTAGATTAGGACATCCTAATGCTCGTGCTTTAAGCTTGATAATTCCTAATGTCGCTTATGATCACTCAGTTTTTGAGGCTTGTATCCTTGGCAAACATTGTCGTGTTGTTTTCCCTAAATCGTCTACAATTTATGAGCATTGCTTAGATTTAGTACGTTCCGATGTTTGAACCTCACCTTGCATGTCTAGAGATAGGAATAAATACTTTGTGACCTTTATAGATGAGAAATATAAATACACATGGGTTACATTACTTCCATCTAAAGATAGGGTTTACGAGGCATTTATAAACTTTCATAATTATGTTACTAATCAATTCAATGCCAAGATCAAAGTGTTAAGATCAGATAATGGAGGGGAATACACAAGTCAAAGATCCAAAGTTCACTTAAAGAAACATGAAATACTACATCAAACAAGCTGCCCACACACACCACAACAAAATGGAGTTGCTGAAAAGAAGAACCGATACTTAATGGAAGAAGCAAGATCCATGATGTTTCATACCAATGTTCGTAAAAGTTTTTTGGGGAGATGCAGTCTTGGTTGAGGGGGGAGTATTGACATAGGAAATCAAATAAGACCAATCTTGACCAACAAGTCAGGTGTGAGCACAAAAATTCAGTTTGAATAACAAGGTAAAAGAAAAGGGAGGGAGTTATTATTAACCACATGGTTAAAATGGTTAAATAGCTACCTTGGGAGAAGAATCAAGGTGACAAGGACATGTCCATGCTGCACACAGTCTTGGTAACCACACCAAACAGTCATGCCTGCTGCACATAGCCTTGGTAACCACACCAAACATTCATGAGACAGTTTGCAGCTCTTCCCCTCTCTTCTCATTTGTTGTTGACAACCTCCTCCTCTATTCAAGCTCATCCACGAGTTTGAATTCGTTTTTTTGTGTGTTCACATTGTAAATCCTCTATAAAAGGGTTGTAAAAACTCAATGTATGATCAAAAATCTTAGGAGATTATTCTCCAGAAGTCTAAGATATTTCTCATCTTCTCCTTCTTTTCTTTGACAATTCTTCACATTTCTCCTCTCTACTCTCAATATTCTTTCATGCAATATGCTTCATTTATAAGCCTTAACTTAATCAGCACCAATGATCAGTTTAATTTATCACTTTAACTGGCCACTAAACTTGACATGTCCGCACTAAATCGTCCGTAACTTTTCATTTAGAGCTCAGAATGACACGAATCCAATGCTCATGTTAAGCTAGCCAATATTCGACATTGTAAGACAATTTGAGAAAAAAATAGACTCGACAAAGCGTCTAAGTAATCCAATCTATCCAAAACTGTGTGATGTCATGCATTATGCTTCATTTATAAGCCTTTGCTCAATGAGCACCAATGATCAGTTTAAAATAATCATATTAACTGGCCAATCAACTTGACATGTCTTCACTAAATTGTAAGTAACTTTTGATTTTGAGCTCAGAATAACAGGAATACTGTGCCCACGTTAAGCTAGACAAATTTTCTATATTTTGACAAAATTTAAGACAGAAATAGAGATGACAAAGCGTCCAAATAATCGAATCTATCCCAAACTGCGTGATGTCATGCATTGTACGTCATTTACAAGCTTTTACTCAATGATCACAATTGATCAGTTTAGAATGATCACTTTAACTGGCCGATTAACTTGACATGTCCGCTCTAAATTTTCCGAAATTTTTATTTAGGTGTCAGAATGAGACAAATCCAATATTTTCGATATTGTAACAAGGTTTGAGAAAAAAATAGACACGACGAAGCGTCCAAGTAATCCAATCTATCCAAAACTATATGATGCCATGCATTATGCTTCATTAATAAGCCTTTACTCAATGAGCACGAATGATCAGTTTAGAATAATTATATTGACTGGCCGATCAACTTGACATCTCCGCACTAAATCGTTCGTAACTTTTGATTTTGAGCTCAAAACGACACGAATACAGTGCCCACATTAAACAAGATAAATTTTCTATATTTTGGCAAAATTTGAGAAGGAAGTAGCAACGACTCCAAGTAATTGACTTCAATGCCCACAAAGCGTCCAAGTAATCGAATCGATCCCAAACTATGTGATGCAATGCATTGTGCTTCATTTATAAGCTTTTACTCCATGAGCACCAATGATCAGTTTAGAATGATCACTTTAACTGGCCGATTAACTTGACATGTCCGCTCTACATTGTCCGTAAATTTTGATTTAGGGCTCAGAATGAGAAAAATCCAATGCCCACGTTAAGCTAGCTCAATTTTCGATATTGTAACAAAATTTAAGAAAAAAAATAGAGAGGACAAAGCGTCCATGTAATCCAATGTATCCAAAACTATATTATGTCATGCATTATGCTTCATTTATAAGCATTTACTCAATGAGCCCCATTGGTCAGTTTTAGAATAATCATATTAACTGGCCAATCAATTTAACATGTCCGCACTAAATTGGTCGTAACTTTTGATTTAGAGCTCCGAATGAAACGAATCCAATGCCTACGATAAGCTAGCACAATTTTCCATATTCTGAGAAAATTTGAGACAGAAATAGATACGACAAAGCATTCAAGTAATCCAATCCATGCCAAACTGTGTGATGCAATGCATTATTTTTCATTTATAAGCCTTTACTCAATGAGTACCAATGATCAGTTTAGAATGATCACTTTAACTGGCCGGACAACTTAACCATGTCCGCACTAAATCGTCCGTAACTTTTGATTTAGAGCTCAGAATGACCCGAATCCAATGCCCACGTTAATCTAGCTCAATTTTCTATATTATGAAAAAATTTGAGACAGAAATAGATACAACAAAGTATCCAAGTAATCCAATCCATCCCAAACTTCGTGATACCATGCATTATTTTTCTTTTATAAGCTTTTTCTAAATGAGCACCAATGATCAGTTTAGAATGATCATTTTAACTGGCCGTTCAACTTGTCATATTTGCACTAAATCTTCCATAACTTTTGATTTATAGCTTAGAATGACACGAATCCAATGCCCACATTAGGCTAGTTCAATTTTCTATATTGTAAAAATTTTGAGACAGAACTAGATAAGAACATAAAGTCCAAGTAATTTTATCTATTTCAAACTGCGTGATGCCATGCCTTAGGCTTCATTTATAAGTTTTTACTAAATGAGCACCAATGATCAGTTTAGAATGATCACTTTAATTGGTAGATCAACTTGAAATGTCGCAGTAAATCATTTTTAACTTTTGGTTTAGAGCTCATAAATACACGAATCCAATGCCCATGTTAAACTACCAATATTTTCTATATTTAGACAAAATTTGAGACAGATTTAGAGACACAAAGCATCCAAGTAATCCAATCTATCCTAAACTGTGTGATGCTATGCTTTAGGCATCATTTATAAGCCTTTACCTAATGAGCACCAATGATCAGTTTAGAATGATAACTTTAAGTGGCCAATTAACTTAACATGTCCGCACTAAATCGTGTCTAACTTCGATTTAGAGCTCAGAAACCCACGAATCCAATGCCCACGTTAGGCAAGCTCAATTTTCTATGTTGTAACAAAATTTGAGACATAACTAGATACGATAAAGCGTTCAATTAATCCGATCTATCCAAAACTATGTGATGTTATGTATTATGCTTCATTTATAGGTGTTTTCTCATTGAGCACCAATGATCAATTTAGAATGATCACTTTAACTGGCCGATCAACTTGACATGTTAGCACTAAATCGTCTATAACATTTGATTTAGAGCTCAAAAGGACACGAATCTAATGCCCAGGTAAATCTACCTCAATTTTCTATATTTTGACAAAATTTGAAACAGAAATAGAGACGACAAAGCGTCCAAGTAATCCAATCTATCCAAACTGCTTGATTCAATGCAATATGCTTCATTTATAAACCTTAGCTTAATCAGCACCAATGATCAGTTTAAATTAACACTTTAAATGGCCACTAAGCTTGACATGGCCGCACCAATGATCAGTTTAGAATAATCATATTACCTGGCCGATCAACTTGACATGTCCGCACTAAATCGTTAGTAACTTTTGATTTTGAGCTCAGAATGACACGAATACAATGGTCATGTTAAGCTAGATAAATTTTTTATATTTTGACAAAATTTGAGACGGAAGTAGAGACGAAAAAGCATCCAAGTAATCCAATCTCTCCAAAACTATGTGATGCCATGCATTATGCTTCATTTATAAGCCTTTGTTTAATGAGCACCAATGGTCAGTTCAGAATAATCATATTAACTGGCTGATCAACTTGGCATGTCCGCACTAAATAGTCCATAACTTTTGATTCTGAGCTCAAAATGACACGAATACAGTGCCCACGTTAATCTAGATAAATTTTCAATATTTTGGCAAAATTTGAGACCGATTTTGAGACACAAAGCATCCAAGTAATCCAATGTACCCAAACTCCTTGATGCCATGCATTATGCTTAATTTATAAGCCTATTCTTAATGAGCACCGATGATCAGTTTAGATGATCACTTTAACTAGCCAATCAATTTGACATGTCCACACTAAATCGGTCGTAACTTTTGGTTTCGAGCTCAGAATGACACAAATCCAATGCCTACGATAAGCTAGCACAATTTTCTATATTGTGAAAAAATTTGAGACAGAAATTGATACGACAAAGTGTTCAAGTAATCCAATCCATGCCAAACTGTGTGATGCAATGCATTATTTTTCTTTTATAAGCTTTTACTTAATGAGCACCAATGATCAGTGTAGAATGATCATTTTAACTGCCCCATCAATTTGTCATGTTATCACTAAATCGCCCATAACATTTGATTTATAGCTTCGAATGACACGAATCCAATGCCCACATTAAGCTTGTTCAATTTTCTATATTGTGACAAAATTTGAGAGAAAACTAGATACGACAGAGCGTTCAAGTAATCCAATCTATCCCAAACTATGTGATGCCAATGCTTATACTTCATTTATAAGCATTTACTCAATGAGTACCAATGATCAGTTTTGGATGATCACTTTAACTGGCCGAACAACTTGACATGTCCGCACTAAATCGTTAGTAACTTTTGCTTTAGAGCTTCGAAGTACACGAATACAATGTCCACGTTAAGCTAGATCAATTCTCTATATTTTAAAAAAATTAGAGACCAAATAGAGAAGACAAAGCATAAAGTAATCCAATCTATCCAAACTACTTGATACCGTGCATTATGCTTCATTTATAAGACATTACTTAATGAGCACCAATGATCAGTTTAGAATGATCACTTTAACTGGGCAATCAACTTGGCATGTCCACACCAAATTGTCTGTAACTTTTGATTTAGAACTCAGAGTGACACAAATCCTGTGCCCACGTTAAGCTAGCTCAATTTTCTATATTATGATAAAATTTGAAAAATAAATAGATACGATAAAACATCCAAGTAATTCAATCCATCCCAAACTTTGTGATGCCATGCATTATTTTTCATTTATAAGATTTTACTAAATGAGCACCTATAATCAGTTTATAATAATCATTTTAACTGGCCGATCAACTTGACATGTCCGCACTAAATCATCCGTAACAATTGACTATGAGCTCAGAATGACACGAATTCAATAAACACGTTAAGCTAGATAAATTTTCTATATTTTGACAAAATTTGAGATGGAAGTAGAGACGACAAAGCGTCCAAGTAATCGAATATATCCCAAACTACGTGATGTCATGCATTGTGCTTCATTTATAAGCTTTTACTCAGTGAGTACCAATGATCAGTTTAGAATAATCATATTAATTGGCCGATTACCTTGACACATGTCCGCACTAAATCGTCTGTAACTTTTGATTTAAAGCTCCGAATGACACGAATCCAGTGCATACGTTAAGCGAGCTCAATTTTCTATATTTTGACAAAATTTGACACAAAATAGAGACAACAAAGCGTCCATGTAATCCAATGTATCCAAACTCTTTGATGCCATGCATTATGCGTCATTTATAAGCATTTTCTTAACGAGCATCAATGATCAGTTTAGAATGATCACTTTAATTGGCCAATCCATTTGACATGTCCGAACTAAATCGGTCGTAACTTTTTATTTAGTGCTTAGAATGATACGAATCCAATGCCTACGATAAGCTAACGCAATTTTCTATATTGTGACAAAATTTGAGACCAAAAGAGATACGAAAAAGCATCCAAGTAATTCAATCCATGCCAAACTGCGTGATACAATGCATTATTTTTCATTTATAAACTTTTACTAAATGTGCACCAATGATCAATTTAGAATGATCACTTTAACTGCCCTATCAACTTTTCATGTTTGCAATAAATAATCCATGACTTTTGGTTTATAGCTTAGAATGACACGAATCCAATGCCCAGATTAAGCTAGTTCAATTTTCTAAATTGTGAAAAAATTTGAGACAAATCTAGATACGATAGAGCGTCCAAGTAATCAATTTTATCTCAAACTGCGATGCCATGCGTTATGCTTCATTTATAAGTACCAATGATCAGTTTACAATGATCACATTAACTGGCCGATTAACTTGACATGTCCGCACTAAATCGTTCGTAACTTTTGATTTAGAGCTCCGAATTACACGAATCCAATGCCCACTTTAAGCTAGCTCAATTTTCTATATTGTGACAAAATTTGAGACAGAAATAGATACGAAAAAGCATCCAAGTAACCAAATCTATCCCAAACTTTGTGATGCAATGCATTATTTTTCATTTATAAGATTTTACAAAATGAGCACAAATGATCAGCTTAGAATGATCATTTTAACTGGACCATCAACTTCTCATGTATGGACTAAATCGTCCATAACTTTTGATTTATAGCTTAGAATGACACGAAAACAATGTCCACATTAAGCTAGTTCAATTTTCTAGATTGTGACAAAGTTTCAGACAAAACTAGATACGACAAAGCGTCCAAGTAATCCAAAATATCAAAAACTATGTGATGTTATGTATTATATTTTATTTCTAAGCATTTAGTCAATGAGCATCAATGATCAATTTAGAATGATCACTTTAACTGGCTGATCAGTTTCGTAACTTTTGATTTAATGCTCTGAATGACACGAATCCAATGCCCACGTTAAGCTACCTTACTTTTCAATATTGTTACAAATTTTGAAATAGAAATAGAGATGACAAAGCTTCCATGTAATCCAATCTATCCAAACTGCTTGATGCCATGCAATATGCTTCATTTATAAGCCTTAGCTTAATCCGCACCAATGATCAATTTAAATTATCACTTTAACCAGCCACTCAACTTGACATGTCCCCACTAAATCGTCCGTAACTTTTGATTTAGAGCTCAGGATGACATGAATCCAATGCCCTCATTAAGCTAGCTCAATTTTAGATATTGTAACAAAATTTAAGACAAAAATAGACACGACAAAGCGTCCAAGTAATCCAATCTATCCAAAACTGTGTGATGCCATGCATTATGCTTTATTTATAAGCCTTTACTCAATGAGCACCAATGATCAGTTTACAATAATCATATTAACTGGCCGATCAACTTGAAATGACCGCATTAAATCGTTCGTAACTTTTGATTTCGAACTCAAAATGACACGAATACAGTGTTCCGTTAAGCTAGATAATTTTTTTTTATATTTTTACAAAATTTGAGATGGAAGTAGAGACGACAAAGTGTCCAAGTAATCGAATCAATCCCAAACTGTGTGATTCCATTCACTGTGCTTCATTTATGAGCTTTTACTGAGTGAGCACCAATGATTAGTTTAGAATAATGATATTAACTGGCCTATCAACTTGACACATGTCCGCGCTAAATCGTTTGTAACTTTTGATTTAGACCTCAAAATGACAAGAATCCAATGCATACGTTAAGCTAGCTCAATTTTCTATATTTTGACAAAATTGGAGACAGAAATAGAGACGACAAAGCGTCCATGTAATCCAATCTATCCAATTTCCTTGATGCCATACATTTCATTTATAAGCCTTTTCTTAATGAGCACCAATGATGAGTTCAGAATGATCACTGTAACTGGCCAATCAACTTGACATGTATGCACTAAGTTTTCCTTAACTATTGATTTAGAGCTCAGAATGACACAAATTTAATTCCCACGTTATGCTAACGCAATTTTCTATATTGTGACAAAAATTGAGACAAAAACAGCGTGATGCAATGCATTATTTTTCATTTATAAGCTTTTACTAAATGAGCATCAAGGATCAGTTTAGAGTGATCATTTTAACTGGCCCATCAACTTGTCATTTATGCACTAAATCGTCCATAACTTTTGATTTATAGCTTAGAATGACATGAATCCAATGCACACATTAAACTAGTTAAATTTTCTATATTGTGACAAAATTTGAGGCGAAACTAGATGAGATAAAGCATCCAAGTAATCCAATCAATCCCGAACTGCATGATGCCATGCCTTATGCTTAATTTTTAAGCCTTTACTCAATGAGCACCAATAATCAGTATCGAATTATCACTTTAACTGGCTGATTAACTTGACACGTGCGAACTAAATCGTCCGTAACTTTTGATTAAGAGCTCACAATGACACGAATCAAATGCCCACATTAAGGTAGCTCAATTTTCTATATATTGACAAAATTTGAGACTGCAATAGACATGAAAAAGCGTCCATGTAATCCAATATATCCAAAATCCTTGATGCCATGCATTATGCTTCAGTTATAAGCCTTTAAATAATGAGCACCAATGATCAGTTTAGAATGATCACTTTAACTGGCCAATCAACTTGACATGTACGCTCTAAATCATCCGTAACTTTTGATTTAGAGCTTAGAATGACACGAATCCAATGGCCACGTTAAGGTAGCTCAATTTTTTATATTGTGAAAAAATTGGAGACAAAAAATAGATACGACAGTGCTTCCAAGTAATCCAATCCATCCCAAACTGCATGATGCAATGCATTATTTTTATTTAAAAGCTTTTACTAAATGAGCACCAATGATCAGTTTAGAATATTCATTTTAACTGGCCCATCAACTTGTCATATCTCCACTAAATCGTCCATAACTTTTGATTTATAGCTTAGAAAGACACGAATCCAATGCATACATTATGCTAGTTCAATTTTATATATTATGTCACAATTTGAGACAAAACTAGATACGACAAAGCATCCAAGTAATCCAATCTATCCCGAATTGCGTGATGTCATGCCTTGTGCTTCATTTATAAGCCTTTACTCAATGAGCACTAATGATAAGTTTAGAATGATCACTTTAACTGGCCGATCAACTTGTCATGTTTGCACTAAATCGTCCATAACTTTTGATTTAGAGCTCTGAAGAACACAAATACAATGTACACCTTAAGCTAGCCCAATTTTCTATATTTTGAAAAAATTTGAGACCGAAATAGAGACGACAAAGCGTCCATGTAATTCAATCTGTCCAAACTACTTGATACCATGCACTATGATTCATTTATAAGCCTTTACTTAGTGAGCACCAATGATCAGTTTAGAATGATCATTTTAACTGGCCAATCAACTTGACATGTCCATACTAAATTGCCTGTTAGTTTTGAATTAGAGCTCAGAATGAGATGAATACAATGCCTACGTTAAGCTAGCTCAATTTTCTATACTGGGACAAAATTTGAGATAGAAATAGATACGACAAAGCGTCTAAGTAATTCAATCCATCCCAAACTGCGTGATACCATGCATTATTTTTCGTTTATGAGCTTTTAGTATCTGAGCACCAATGATCAGTTTTGAATGATCACTTTGACTGGCCGATCAACTTGACATGTCGGCACTAAATCGTACGTAACATTTGATTTAGAGTTCAGAATGACACGTATCCATTGGCCACATTAGCCTAGCTCAATTCTCTATTTTTCGACAAAATTTGAGAAAGAAATAGAGACAACAACGCGTCCAACTAATCCAATCCATCCCAAACTGTTTGATGCCATGCATTATTTTCATTTATAAGCATTTACTAAATGAGCACCAATAATCAGTTTAGAATGATCATTTTACGTGGCCGATCAGTTTGACATGTCCACAGTAAATCGTGTGTAACTTTCGATTTAGAGCTCAAAAACACGTTAAGCTAGCTCAATTTTCTATATTGTAACGAAATGTGAGAAAGAAATAGATACAACAAACCGTTCAAGTAATCCAATCTATCCAACACTGTGTGATGGCATGCATTATGCTTCAATTATAAGCCTTTACTTAATGAGCACCAATGAACAGTTTAGAATGATCACTTTAACTGGCAAATCAAGTTGACATGTCCGCACGAAATCGTCTGTAGCTTTTGATTTAGAGCTCATAATGACACGAATTCAATCCCACGTTAAGCTAGCTCAATTTTCTATATTGTAACAAAATGTGAAAAAGGAATAGACACAACAAAGCGTTCAAGTAATCCAATCTATCCAAAACTGTGTGATGGCATGCATTATGCTTCATTTATAAGCCTTTACTTAATGAGCACCAATGAACAGTTTAGAATGATCACTTTAACTGGCAAATCAAGTTGACATGTCCGCACTAAATCGTCTGTAACTTTTGATTTAGAGCTCAGAATGACACGAATCCAATGCCCACGTAAAGTTAGCTCAATTTTCTATATTGTAACAAAATGTGTGAAAGAAATAGATACAACAAAGCGTTCAAGTAACCCAATCTATCTAAAACTGTGTGATGGCATGCATTATGCTTCATTTATAAGCCTTTACTTATTGAGCACCAATGAACAACTTAGAATGATCACTTTAACTGGCAAATCAAGTTGACATGTCTGCAAAAAATCGTCTGTAACTTTTGATTTAGAGCTCAGAATGACACGAATCCAATGCCCACGTTAAGCTAGCCCAATTTTCAATATTTTGAAAAAATTAGAGACCGAAATAGAGATGACAAAGTGTCCATGTAATTCAATCTATCCAAACTACTTGATACCATGCATTATGCTTCATTTATAAGCCTTTACTTAATGAGCACCAATGATCAGTTTAGAATGATCATTTTGACTGGCCAATCAACTTGACATGTCCACACTAAATCGTCCGTAACTTTTGATTTAGAGCTCAGAATGACACGAATCCAATGCCCACGGTAAGGTAGCTCAATTTTCTATATTGTAACACAAATTGAGATAGAAATAGATACAACAAAGCATCTAAGTAATCCAATCTATCCAGAACAGGGTGAAATCATGCATTATGTTTCATTTATAAGCCTTTACTTAATGGGCATCAATGATCAGTTTAGAATGATCACTTAAATGGCGGATTAACTTGACATGTATGCACTAAAGCATCCGTAACTTTTGATTTAGAGCTCAGAATGACACGAATCCAATGCCCACGTTAATCTAGCTCAATTTTTTATATTATTCAAAATTTGAGACAGAAATAGAGACGACAAAGCGTCGAAGTACTCCAATCTATTCAAACTCCTTGATGCCATGCTTTATGCCTCATTTACAAGCCTTTACTTAATGACCACCAATGATCTGTTTAGAATGATCACATTAACCGTACAATCAACTTGACATGTCTGCACTAAATCATTTGTAACTTTTGATTTAGAGCTCACAAGCACAAGAATCCAATGCCCACATTAAGCAAGATGGATTTTCAATATTGTCACAAAAGTTGAGATAGAAATAGATACGAAAAAGCGTCCAAGTAATCCAATCCATCCCAAACAGCGTGGTGCAATACATTATTTTTAATTTATAAGCTTTTACTAAATCAGCACCAATGATCAGTTTAGAAAGATTATTTTAACTGACCGATCAACTTGTCATGCTTGCACGAAATCCTCCATAAGTTTTTATTTATAGCTTAGAATGACATGAATCCAATGCCCACATTAAGTTATTTGAGTTTTCTATATTATGAAGAAATTTAAGAAAGAATTAGATACGACAAAGGATCCAAGCAATCCATTCTATCCCAAACTGTGTGATTCCATGCCTTATGCTTCAATTATGAGCCTTTACTCAATGAGCAGCAGTGATCAGTTTAGAATGATAACTTTAACTGTCCGATCAACTCGACACGTCCGCAATAAATCATCCGTAACTTTTGATTTAGAGCTCAGAATGACAGGAATCCAATGCCAACGTAAAGCATGCTCAATTTCCTATATTTTGACAAAGTTGGAGACAGAAATAGATACGACAAAACGTCCAAGTAATCCAATCAATCCCAGACAGCGTGATACCAGGTATTATTTTTCATGATTAAGCTTTTACTCAATTAGCACCAATGATCAGTATAGAATGATCATTTTAGCTGGCAGATCAACTTGTCATGTCTCCACTAAATCTTGCATAACTTTTGATTTATAGGTTAGAATGACATGAATCCAATACTCACATTAAGCTAGTTCAAGTTTCTATATTGTGACAAAATTTGAAATAGAACTAGAAATGACAAAGCGTCCAAGTAATTCAATCTATCCAAAACTGAGTGATGTCATGCATTATACTTTATTTATAAGCGTTTAATCAATGAGCACCAATGATCAGTTTAGAATAATCACATTAACTGGCCGATCAACTTAACATGTTTGCACTAAATCGTCAGTAACTTTTGATTTTGAGTTCAGAATGACACGAATACATTGCCCACGTTAAGCTAGATAAATTTTCGATATTTTGACAAAATTTGTGATGGAAATAGAGACGACAAAACATCCAACAAATCGAATCTATCCCAAACTACGTGATGCCATGCATTGTGCTTCATTTATAAGCTTTTACTCAATGAGCACCAATGATCAGTTTAGAATGATCACTTTAACTACCCGATTAACTTGACATGTCCGCTCTAAATCGTCTATAAATTTTGAGACGAATCCAATGCCCATGTTAAGCTAGCACAATTTTCGAAATTGTATCAAAATTTAAGCAAAAAATAGACATGATGAAGCGTACAAGTAATCCGATTTATCCAAAACTATGTGATGCCATGTATTATACTTCATTTATAAACCTTTACTCAATGAGCACCAATGATCAGTTTAGAATAATCATATTAACTAGATGATTAACTTGACATGTTCGCACTAAATCGTCCCTAATTTTTGATTCGGAGCTCAGAATGACACGAATACAGTGCCCACGTTAAGCTATATACATTCTCTATATTTTGACAAAATTTGAGACGGAAGTACAGACGACAAAGCGTCCAAGTAATCGAATCTATCCCAAACTATGTGATGTCATGCATTGTGTTTCATTTATAAGCTTGTACTCAATGAGCACAAATGATCAGTTTAGAATAATCATATTAACTGGCCGATCAACTTGACACATGTTTGCACTAAATCGTCGGTAACTTTGGATTTAGAGCTCCGAATGACAAGAATCCAGTGCATTCGTTAAGCTAGCTCAGTTTTCTATATTGTGACAAAATTTGAGACCGAACTAGATACGACAAAGCGTCCAAGTAATCTAATCTCTCCCAAATTGCATGATGCCATGCCATATGCTTCATTTATAAGCCATTAGTCAATGAGAACCAATGATAAGTTTAGAGTGATCACTTTAACTGGCAGATCAACTTGTCATGTCTGCACTAAATCGTCCATAATTTTTGATTTAGAGCTCCGAACGACACAAATACAATGTCCATGTTAAGCTAGCCCAATTTTCTATAATTTGAAAAAATAGAGACAGAAATAGAGACGACAAAGCGTCCAAGTAATTCAATCTATCCAAACTACTTGATACCATGCATTATGCTTCATTTATAAGCCTTTACTTAATGAGCACCAATGATAAGTTTAGAATGATCAGTTTAATTGGCCAATCAACTTGACATGTCCACACTAAATTGTCTGTAACTTTTGATTTAGAGCTCACAATAACACGAATCCAATGCCCACGTTAAGCAAGCTCAATTTTCTATGTTTTAAAAAACATTTGAGGCATAAGTAGATACAATAAAGCGTCCAATTTATCCAATCTATCCAAAACTGTGTGATGTTATGTATTATGCTTCATTTATAAGTTTTTACTCAATGAGCACCAATGATCAGTTTAGAATGATCACTTTAACTGGACGTTCAACTTGACATGTCCGCACTAAATTGTCCGTAACGTTTGATTTAGAACTCATAATGACATGAATCCAATGCTGACGTTAAGCTACATCAATTTTCTATATTGTCAGAAATTTTGAAACAAAAATAGAGACAACAAAGTGTCCAAGTAATCCAACCTGTCCAAACTGCTTGATGACATGCAATATGTTTCTTTTATAAGCCTTAGCGTAGTCAGCACCAATGATCAGTTTAAATTATTACTTTAACTGGCCACTAAACTTGACATGTCCGCACTAAATCGTCCTTAACTTTTCATTTAGAACTCAGAATGACACGAATCCAATGCCCACGTTAAACTTGTTCAATTTTCTATATTGTGGCAAAATATAAGACAGAACTAGATACGACAAAGCATTCAAGTAACCCAATATATCCCAAACTGTGTGATGCCATGCATTATGCTTCATTTATAAGCCTTGACTCAATGAGCACCAATGATAAGTTTAGAATAATCATATCAATTTTCTATACTGTGGCAACATTTGAGACAGAACTAGATACGACAAAGCGTTCAAGTAACCCAATATATCCCAAACTGTGTGATGCCAAGCATTATGCTTCATTTATAAGCCTTTACTATATGAGCACCGATGATAAGTTTAGAATAATCATATTAACTGGCCGATATCCTTGACATGTCCACACTAAATCGTCCGTAAATTTTGATTTAGAGCCCATAATAACACAGATCCAAAGCCCACGTTAAGCTAGCTCATTTTTCTATATTGTGATAGAATTTGAGACCGAAATTGATAAGACAAAGAGTTCAAGAAATACAATCTATCCCAAACTATGTGAATCCTTGCATTATACTTCATTTATAAGCGTTTACTCAACGAGCACCAATGGTCAGTTTAGAAAAATCATATTAACTCGCCGATCAACTTGACATGTCCGCACTAAATCATCCGTAACTTTTGATTTAAATTTCAGAATAACATGAATCTAATGCCCATGTTAAGCTAGCTCAATTTTCTATATTTTGACAAAATTTGAGACAGAAATAGATACCACAAAGCATCCAAGTAATCCAATCTATCACAAACTGCGGGATTCCATGCATTATTCTTCATTTATAAGGTATTACTCAATGACCACTAATGATCAGTTTATAATGATCATTTTAACTAGCTGATGAACATGACATGTCTGCATTATATCGTCTGTAACTTTTTGGTTATAATTCACAATGACACGAATCCAATGCCCATGTTAAGCTAGTTCAATTTTCTGTACTGTGCCAAAATTTGAGACAGAACTAGATACGACAAGGCGTCCAATTAATCCAATATATCCCAAACTCCGTGATGCCATGCATTATGTTTCATTTATAAGCCTTTACTCAATGAATACCAATGATCAGTTTAGAATAATCATATTAATTTGCTGATCAACTTGATATGTCCGCACTAAATTGTCCGTAAATTTTGATTTAGAGTTCAGAATGACACGAAACCAATGCCCACGTTAAGCTAGCTCTTTGTTCTTAATTTTCACAAAATTTGAGACAGAAATAGACACGACAAAGCGTCCATGTAATTCAATCTATCCAAACTACTTGATACCATGCATTATGCTTCATTTATAAGCATTTACTTAGTGAACACCAATGATCAGTTTAGAATGATCATTTTAACTACCAATCAACTTGACATGTCCACACTAAATCGTCCGTAACTTTAATTTAGAGCTGAGAATGACATGAATCCAATGCCCACATTAAGGTAGCACAATTTTCAATATTGCAACACAATTTGAGACAGAAATAGAGACGACAAAGCGTCCAAGTAAGTCAATATATCCCAAATTGCGTGAACCCATGAATTATGCTTCATTTATAGGCCTTTACTCGATCAGCACCAATGATGAGTTTAGAATAATCATATTAACTGGCCACCAACTTAACATGTGCGCACGAAATCATCCTTAACTTTTGATTTAGAGCTGAGAATGACATGAATCCAATGCCCACGTTAAGCTAGCTCAATTTGTTATATTTCAATAAAATTTGATACAGAAAAAATACGACAAAGCGTCCAAATAATTCAATCTATCCCAAACTGCATGATGTCATGCATTATGCGTCATTTACAAGCCTTTAGTCAATGAGCACCGATGATCAGTTTACTGTAATCGTATTAACTGGCCGATCAACTTGACATGTCCGAACAAAGTCGTCCATAATGTTTAATTTAGAGCTTAGAATGACACGAATTGAATGCCCACGTTAAGCTAGTTCAATGTTATATTCTGTGACAAAATTTGAGATAGATCTAGATACGTTAAGGTGTCCATGTAATCGAATCTATACAAAACTCGGTGATGCCTGACATTATGCTTTATTTATAAGCCTTTACTCAATAAGCACCAATGATCAGTTTAGAATAATCATATTAACTAGATGATCAACTTGACATGTTCGTACTAAATCGTCCGTAAATTTTTATTTAGAGCTCAGAATGACATGAATCCAATACCCATGTTAAGCTAGCTCATTTTTCTATATTGTGACAGAATTTGAGACAGAAATAGAAACGGCAAAGCATCCAAGTAATACAATCTATCCCGAACTGAATGATGTCATGCATTATTTTTCATTTATAAGCCTTTACTCAATGAGCACCAATGATCGCTTTAGAATAATCAATTAACAGGCCGATCAACTTCACATGTGCGCACTAAATCGTCCGAAAATTCTGATTTAGAGCTTTGAATGACATGAATGCAATGGTAATGTTTAGCTAGCTCAATTTTCTATATTTTGACAAAATTTGAGACAGAAATAGAGATGACAGCGTCCAAGTAATCAAATCTATCCAAACTGCTTGATGTCATACATTATTCTTCATTTATAAGCTTTTACTCAATGAGCACCAACGATCAGTTTAAAATGATTATTTTAACTGGCGATCAACTTCACATGTCCGCACTAAATCGTCGTAACTTTTGAGCTATAACTCAGAATGACACGAATCCAACGCCCACGTTAAGCTAGTTCAATTTTCTATATTGTGACAAAAGTTAACACAGAAGTAAATAGGACAAATCTTCCACGTAATCCAATATGTCCCAAACTATGTGCTGCCATGCACTATGCTTCATTTATAAGCCTTTACTCAATGAGCACCAATGATAACTTTAGAATAATCATATTAACTGGCCGATCAACTTGACATGTCCTCACTAAATCGTCCGTAAATATTGATTTAGAGCTTAGAATGACACAGATCCAATACCCACGTTAATCTAGCTCATTTTTCTATATTGTGACATAACTAGATATGACAAAGCGTCGAAGTAATACAGTCTATCCCAAACTGCGTGAATCCATGCATTATGCTTCATTTATTAGCGTTTACTCTATGAGCACCAAGGATCAGTTTAGAATAATCATACTATTTGGCCGATCAACTTCAAATGTCCGCACTAAATCATCCGTAACTTTTGGGTTATAACTCACGATAACACGAATCCAATGCCCATGTTAAGCTAGTTCAATTTCTATATTGAGACAAAATTTGCGATATAATTAGATACGAAAAGGCATCCACGTAATCCAATATATCCCAAACTCCGTGATACCAGACATTGTGCTTCATTTATAAGCCTTTACTCAATGAGCACAAATGATCAGTTTAGTATAATCATATTAATTGGCTGATCAACTTGACATGTATGCACTAAATCGTCCATAAATTTTATTTTAGAGCTCAGAATGACACAAATCCAATTCCCACGTTAAGGTAGCTCATTTTCTATATTTTGACAAAAATTTAGACAGAAATAGACACAAAAAGCATCCAAGTAATACAATCTATCCCCAACTACGTGAACCCATGAATTATGCTTTATTTATAAGCGTTTACTCAATCAAAACCAATGATAATTTTAGAATTGGGCAACCAACTTGACATGTCTGCATGAAATCACACGTAACTTTTGATTTAGAGCCAATGCGTCGAAATAATTCAATCTATCCCAAACTGCATGATGCCATGTATTATGCTTCATCTATAAGCCTTTAGTCAATGAGCACCAATGATCTGTTTACAATAATCATATTAACTGGCCGATCAACTTGTCATGTCCAAACTAAATCGTCCATAACTTTAATTTAGAGCTCAGAATGACAATGAATCCAATGTCCACGTTAAACTATTTCAATTTTCTAAGCTATGACAAAAATTGAGATAGAACTAGATACGACAAGCCGTCCAAGTAGTCCAAACTATCTCAAACTCTGGGATGCCAGACATCATGCTTCATTTATAAGCATTTACTAAATGAGCACCAATGATCAGTTTAGAATAATCGTGTTAACCGGCTGATCAACTTGTCATGTCTGCACTAAATCGTCCGTAAATTTTGATTTACAGCACATTAAGCGGGCTCATCTTTTTATATTGGGCAAAATTTGAGACTGAAATAGACACGACAAAGCATGTAAGTAATACAGTCTATCCCAAACTTTGTGAACCCATGAATTATGCTTAATTTATAACCCTTTACTCAATCTGAACCAATGATAAGTGTAGAATAATCATATTAATTGGCCGACCAACTTCACATGTCCGCACTAATTCATCTGTAACTTTTGATTTAGAGCTCTGAATGACATTAATCCAGTGCCCACATAAAGCGAGCTCAATTTTCTATATTTTGATCAAATTTGAGACAGAAATAGATACGATAAAGCATCCAAGTAATCCAGTCTATCCCGAAATGGGTGATGCCATGCATTATGTTTCATTTATAAGCCTTTACTTAATGAGCACCAATGATTGGTTTAGAATAATCATATTAACCGGCTGATTAACTTCACATGTACGCACTAAATCGTCCGTAAATTTTGATTCAGAGCTCAGAATGATACGAATCCAATGGTCACGTTTAGCAAGCTCAATTTTCTATATTTTTCCAAATTTGAGACAGAAATAGATATGACAAAGCGTCCAAGTAATACAATCTATCCAAACTGTTTGATACCATGGATTATTCTTCATTTATAAGTTTTTACTCAATGAGCACCAATGATAAGTTTAAAATAATCATTTTAATTGGCCGATCAACTTCACATGTTTGCACTGAATCGTCCGTAACCTTTGACTTATAACTCAGAATGACACCAATCCAATGCCCATATTAGGCTAGTTCAATTTTCTATATTGTGATAATATTTGAGACAGAAATACATACGACAAAGCATCCAAATAATTCAATCTATCCCAAACTGCATGATGCCATGCATTATGCTTCATCTATAAGCCTTTAGTCAATGCGCACCAACGATCAGTTTACAATAATCATATTAACTGGCCGATAACCTAGACATGTCCGCACTAAATCATCTGAAAATTTTGATTTAGAGCTTAAAATGACACATATGAAATGACGACGTTAAGCTAGCTCATTTTTCTATATTGTGACAAAATATGAGACATAAATAGATACGACAAAGCATCCAATTAATACAATCTATCCCAAACTGTGTGAATCCATGCATTATGCTTCATTTATAAGCGTTTACTCAATGAGTACCAATGATAAGTTTAGAATAATCATATTAACTAGCCGATCAACATGACATGTCCACACTAAATCATCCATAACTTTTGATTTAGAGTTCCGAATGACACGAATCCAATGCCCATGTTAAGCTAGCTCAATTTTCTATATTTTGATGAAATTTGAAACAGAAATAGATACAACAAAGCATCCAAATAATTCAATTTATCCTAAACTGCATGATGCCATGCATTATGCTTCATCTATAAGCCTTTAGTCAATGAGCACCAATGATCAGTTTGCAATAATCATATTAACTAGCCGATCAACTTGACATTTCCGATCTAAATAATCCATACTTTTAATTTAGAGCTCAGAATGACACGAATCCAATGTCCACGTTAAGCAAGTCGAAGGTTCATTGCTGTGACAAAATTTGAGATAGAACTAGATACAACAAGTCTTCCAAGTAATACAATCTATTTAAAATTCCGTGATGCCAGGCATCATGCTTCATTTATTAGCCTTTACTTAATAATCACCAATGATCAGTTTAGAATAATCATATTAACTCGCTGATCAACTTGACATATCCGCACGAAATCGTCCGTAAATTTTGAATTAGAGTTCAAAATGACACAAATTCAATACCCACGTTAAGCTAGCTCGTTTTTCTATATTGTGACAAATTTTGAGACAGAAATAGACACGACAAAGCGTGTAAGTAATACAGTCTATCCCAAACTGCGTGAACCCATGAATTATGCTTCATTTATAAGGGTTTACTCAATCAGAATCAATGATTTAAGTTTAGAATAATCATATTAACTGGCCGACCAACTTGACATGTTTTCACTAAATCATTTGTAACTTTTGATTTAGAGCTCAAAACGATAGGAATCCAATGCCCACGTTAAGCGAGCTCATTTTTCTATATTGTGACAAAATTTGAGACAGAACTAAATACGACAAAGCATCCAAGTAATCCAATCTATCCGAAACTGTGTGATGCCATCCATTATGTTTCATTTATAAGGCTTTACTCAATGAGCACCAATGATTGGTTTAGAATAATCATATTAACTGGCTGATTAACTTCACATGTCGACACAAAATCGTCTGTAAATTTTGATTTAGAGCTCAGAATGATACGAATCCAATGGTCACGTTTAGCAAGCTCAATTTTCTATATCTAGTAAATTTGAGACAGAAATAGATATGACAAAGCGGTGTCCAAGTAATCCAATCTATCCAAACTGCTTGATACCATGTATTATTCTTCATTTATAAGGTTTTACTCAATGAGCACCAATTTTCAGTTTAAAATCATCATTTTAACTGGCCGGTCAACTTCATATGTCTGCACTGAATCGTCCGTAACTTTTGACTTTTAACTTAGAATGACATGAATCCAATGCCCACATTAAGCTAGTTCAATTTTTTCTATTGTGACAAAATCTGAGGCATAAATAGATACGACAAAGCGTCCAAATAATTCAATCTATCCCGAACTGCATGATGCCATGCATTATGCTTCATCTAATAAGCCTTTAGTCAATGCGCACCAATGATCGGTTTACAATAATCATATTAACTGGCCGATAACCTAGACATGTCTGCACTAAATTGTCTGAAAATTTTGATTTAGAGATCAGAATGACACAGATCAAATGCCGAAGTTAAGCTAGCTCATTTTTCTATATCGTGACAAAATTTGGGACATAAATAGATACGACATATCATCCAATTAATACAATATATCCCAAACTGTGTGAATTTGTGCATTATGCTTCATTTATAAGCGTTTACTCAATGAGCACGAATGATAAGTTTCGAATATTCATATTAACTGGCCGATCAACTTGACATGTCCACACCAAATAATTCGTAACTGTTGATTTAGAGTTCCGAATGACACGAATCCAATGCCCATGTTAAGATAGCTCAATTTTCTATTTTTAAATGAAATTTGAGACAGAAATAGATACAACAAAGCATCCAAATAATTTAATCTATCCTAAACTGCATGATGCCATGCATTATGCGTCATCTATAAGGCTTTAGTCAATGAGCACCAATGATCAGTTTACAGTAATCATATTAACTGGCCGATCAACTTGACATTTACGAACTAAATCATCCATAACTTTTAATTTAGAGCTAGTTGAATTTTCTATACTGTGACAAAATTTAAGATAGAACTAGATACGACAAGTATTCCAAGTATTCCAATCTATCTCAAACTCCGTGACGCCAGGCATCATGCTTCTTTTATAAGCCTTTACTGAATGAGCACCAATGATCAGTTTAGGATAATCATATTAACTGGCTGATCAAATTGACATGTCTGCACTAAATAATCCGTAAATTTTGACTTAGAGCTCAAAATGAAACGAATCCAATACCCAAGTTAAGCTAGCTCATTTTTCTATACTGTGACAAAATTTGAGACAGAAATTCACAAGACAAAGCGTGTAAGTAATAAAGTCTATCCCAAACTGCGTGAACCCATGAATTCTGCTTCATTTATAAGGCTATACTCAATCATCATCAATGATATAAGTTTAGAATAATCATATTAACTGGCCGGCCAACTTCACATGTCCGCAATAAATCATCTGTAACTTTTTATTTAGAGCTGAGAATCACACTAATCCAATGCCCACGTTAAGCGAGCTCATTTTTCTATATTGTGACAAAATTTGAGACCAATATAGACACGACAAAGTGTGTATGTAATACAGTCTATCCCAAACTGCGTGAACCCATGAATTATGCTTCATTTATAAGCTTTTACTCAATGAGCACCAATGATCAGTTTAAAATGATCATTTTAACAGGCCGATTAACTTCACATGTCTGCACAAAATCGTCCGCAAGTTTTGATTTATAACTCAAAATGACACGAATCCAATATCCACGTTAAGGTAGTTCAATTTTTTATATTGTGACAAAATTTGAGACAGAACTAGATACGACAAAGCATCAAAGTAATCCAATATATCCTTAACTGTGTGATGCCATGCATTATGCTTCATTTATAAGCCTTTACTCAATGAGCACCTATGATCAGTTTAGAATAATTATATTAACTGGCCGATAACCTTGACATGTCCGTACTAAATCGTCCGTAAATTTTGATTTAGAGCTTAGAATGGCATAGATCAATTGCCCACGTTAAGCTAGCTCAATTTTCTATACTGTGATAAAATTTTAGACAAAAATAATACGACAAAGCGTCCAAGTAATACGATCATTCAAACTGGCCAACTTGACATGTCTGCACTAAATTGTCCGCGATTTTTGATTTATGGCTCAAAATGACACGAATCCAATGCCCACATTATGCTAGTTCAATTTTCTATAATGAGACAAAATTTGAAACAGAAATAGATACGAAAAAGCGTCCAAGTTATCCAAGCTATCAAAAATGCGTGATGTCATTATGCTTCATTTATAAGCATTTACTCAATGAGAACCAATGATTAGTTTAGAATGATATTATCAAGTGGCCGTTCAACTTGACATGTTTGCACTAAATCATCTGTAACTTTTGATTTAGACCTCAGAATGACACGAATCCAATGCCCACGTTAAGCTAGCTCAATTTTTTATGTTGTGACAAATTTTGAGAAAGAAATAGATATGACAAAGCGTCAAAGTAATCCAATATATCTCAAACTGCGTGATGCCTTCCATTATTCTTCATTTATAAGTTTTTACTCAATGAGCACTAATGATCAGTTTCGAATGATCATTTTAACTGGACGATCAACTTGAGATGGCTCCAAATGACACGAATCCAATGCCCACGTTAAACTAGTTATTTTTTTATATTGTGATAAAATTTGAGATAGAACGAGATACGAAAAAGCGTCCAAGTAATCCAATCTGTCCAAAACCGCGTGATGCCATGCATTATACTTCATTTATAAGCCTTTACTCTATGAGTACCAACAATCAGTTTAGAATAATCATATTAACTGGCCAATCCATTTGACATGTCCGCACTAAATCGTCCGTAAATTTGTATTTAGAGCTCAAAATGACACGAATCCAATGCCCACGTTAAGCTTGCTCAATTTTCTACATTTTGACAAAATTTGAGACATAACTAGATACGACAAAGAGCTAATCTATCCAAAACCACTTGATGTCATGCATTATGCTTAATTTATTAGCCTTTACTCAATGAGTACCAACGATCAGTTTAGAATAATCATATTAACTGGATGATCCAGTTGACATGTCCGCACTAAATTGTCCATAAACTTTTATTTAGAGCACAGAATGACACGAATCCAATGCCCACGTTAAGCTAGCTCCATTTTCTATATTTTGACAAAATTTGAGACAGAACTAGATAAGACAAATCATGCAATTAATCCAGTCTATCCTAAACCGCGTGATGCCATGCGTTATGCTTCATTTATAAGCTATTACTCAATGAGTACCAGTGATCAGTTTTGAATAATCATATTAACTGGCCGATCCGCTTGACATATCCACCCTAAATCATCTGTAAAATTTGATTTAGAACGTAGAATGACATGAATCCAACGCCCACGTTAAGCCAGCTCAATTTTCTATATTTCGAAAAAATTTGAGACCAAAATAGAGACGAAAAAGCGTCCAAGTAATCGAATCTCTCCACACTGCTTGTTACTATGCTTTATTCTTCATTTATAAGCCTTTACTAGCACACCAATGATCAGTTTGGAATGATAACTTAATTGGCGGATCGACATAACATGTCCACACTAAATCGTCGGTAAGTTTTAATTTAGAAATTAGAATGACACGTATCCAATGCCCACATTAAGGTAGTTCAATTTTCTATATTGCAACAAAATTTGAGACAAAAATAGATCAAACAAAGCGTCCAAGTAATCCAATCTATCCAAAATTGTGTGATGTCGTGCATTATGCTTCATTTATAAACTATTACTCAATGAGCACCAATGATCAGTTTAGAATAATTATATTAACTAGCCGATCAACTTGATATGTCCGCAGTAAATTATCAGTAACTTTTGATTTTGAGCTCCGAATGACAAGAATCTAATGCCCATGTTAAAATAGCTAAATGTTCTATATTTTGACAAAATTTGAAACGGAAATAGTTTTGACAAAACGTTCAAGTAATCAAATCTATCCAAACAGCTTGATACCATGCTTTATGCTTCATTTATAAGCCTTTAGTTAATGAGCACAATGATCAGTTTAGAATGATCACTTTAACTAGCCGATCAAGTTGACATGTCCGCAATAAATCATCCGTAACTATTTTGGAACTCATAATAACACGAATCCAATGCCCATGTTAAGCTAGCTCAATTTTCTATATTGTAACAAAATTTGAGACAAAAATACATACGACAAAGCGTCCAAGTAATCCAATCTACCCAAAACTGTGTTATGTCATGCATTATGCTTCATTTATAAACCTTTATTCAATGAGCACCAATGATCAGCTTAGAATAATCATATTAACTGGCCGATCAACTTATCATATCTGCACTAAACGTCTATAACTTTTGATTTTGAGCTCAGAATTACAAGAATCCATTGCCCACATTAATCTAGCTAAGTTTTCTATATTTTGACAAAATTTGAGACAAAAGTAGTGATGACAAAGCATCCACGTAATCCAATCTGTCCAAAACTACGTGATGCCATTCTTTATGATTCATTTATCAGCATTTACTTAACGAGCACCAATGATCAGTTTAGAATGATCACTTTAACTGCTCGATTAACTTGACATGTCAGCACGAAATCGTCCGTAACTTTTGATTTAGAGCACACAATGACACGAATCCAATACCCACGTTAAGCTAGCTCAACTTTCTATATTTTAATCAAATTTGAGATAGAAATAGAGAGGAGAAGGTATCCAAGTAATCCAATCTATCCCAAACTGTGTGACACCATGCTTTATGCTTCATTTATAAGCCGTTACTTAATGAGCACAAGAGATCAGTTTAGAATGATCATTTTAACTGGCTGATCAACTTGACATGAACGCTCAGAAACACACCAATCTAAAGCACACATTAAGCTAGCTCTTTTTTCTTTACTGTAACAAAATTTGACATAGAACGAGATACGAAAAAGCGTCCAAGTATTCCAATCTATCCCGAACTGCATGATGCTATGTATTATGCTTCATTTATAAGCCTTTACTCAATGCCCACCAATGATCAGTTTAGAATGATCACTTTAACTAGATGATCAACTTGACATGGTTGCACTAAATCGGCTGTAATTTTTTTTATAGCTCAGAATGACTAGAATCCAATGCCCACGTTAAGCTAGTTCAATTTTCTATATTGTGACAAAAATTTTAGACAGAGCTAGATACGACAAAGCTTCCAAGTAATCCAATATATCTCAAACCGCGTGATGCCATGCATTATGCTTCATTTATAAGCTTTTACACAATGCGTACCAATGATCAGTTTAGAATAATCATATTAACTGGCTGATCCACTTGACATGTCCGTATTAATCTTTCGTAAGTGTTGATTTGGAGATCAGAATGAAACGAATCCAATGCCCACGTTAATCTACCTCAAATTTCTATATTTTGACAAAATTTGAGACAGACATAGATACGAAAAAGCGTCCAAGTAATCCAACCTATTCCAAACCGTATGATGCCACACATTATCTTTCATTTATAAGCCTTTACTCAATGAGTAGTAGTGATCAGTTTGGAATAATCATATTAACGGGCCGATCCACTTGACATGTCCACAGTAAATCGTCCTTAAATTTTGATTTAGAACTCAGAATGCACGAATCCAATACCCACGTTAAGGTAGCTCAATTCTCTATATTGTAACAAAATTTTAGACAACAATAGATAAGACAAAGTGTCCAAGTAATCCAATCTATCCAAAACTGTGTGATGTCATGCATTATGCTTCATTTATAAACCTTTACTCCATGAGCACCAATGATCAGTTTAGAATAATCATATTTCTGGCCGACCAACTTAACATGTCCACACTAAATCGTTAGTTACTTTTGCTTTTGAGTTCGAATGACAAGAATCCATTTCCCACGTTAAGATAGCTCAATTTTCTATATTTTGACAAAATTTGAGACAGAAATAGAGATGACAAATTGTTTAAGTAATCGAATCTATCCAAACTTCTTGATCCCATACTTTATGCTTCATTTATAAGCTTTACTCAATGAGCATCAATGATCAGTTTAGAATGATTATTTTAACAGGCCGATCAACTTGATATGGCTGCACTAAATCTTCCATAACTTTGTTTTATAGCTCATAATGATACAAATCCAATGCCCACATTGATCGCCCATACATTATGCTTCGTCTATAATCCTTTACACAATGCGCACCAGTGATCAGCTTAGAATAATCATATTAACTGGCCGATCCACTTGACATGTCCGCACTAAATCGTCCGTAAAATTTTGATTTAGAGCTCAGAATGACACGAATCCAATTTTCTATATTGTGACAAAATTTGGAAAATTAATAGATACGCCAAAGTGTCCAAGTAATCCAGTACATCTCAAATTTCGTGATGCCATGCATTATTCTTTATTTATAAGCGTTTACTGAATGAGCACCAATGATCAGTTTAGAATGATCACTTAACTGGCCGATCGACTTAACATCTACACACTAAATCGTCCGTGTGATTTATCCAATCTATCCTAGTAATCCAATCTATCCCAAACCGTGTGATGCCATGCATTATGATCCACTTATAAGCCTTTACACAATGCGTACCAATGATCAGTTTAAAATAATCATATTAACTGGCCGATCCACTTGATATGTCTGCACTAAATCGTCTGTAAATTTTGATTTAGAGCTCAAAATAACATGAATCCAATGCCTATGTTAATTTAGCTCAAATTTCTATATTTTGACAAAATTTAAGACACAACAAAATACGGTAAAGCCTCCAAGTAATCCAACCTATCCCGAACCACGTGATGCCATGCATTATCCTTCATTTATAAGCCTTTACTCAAGGAGTACCAATTATCAGCTTTGAATAATCATATTAACTGGCCGATCCACTTGACATATCCGCACTAAATCGTCCTTAAATTTTGATTTAGAGCTCTGAATGACATGAATCTAATGCACACGTTAAGCTAGCTCAATTTTCAATATTGTGACAAAATTTGAGTCAGAAATAGATACGAGAAAGCTTCCAAGTAATCCAATCTATCCTGAACTGCATGATGCTATGCATTATGCTTCATTTATAAGACTTTACTCAATGAGCACCAATGATCAGTTTAGAATCATTATTGTAACTGGCCGATCAACTTGATATGGTTACACTAAATCTTCCGTAACTTTGTTTTATAGCTCAGAACAACATCAATCCAATGCCCACGTTGATCTGCCATGCATTATGCTTCGTTTATAAGCCTTTACATAATGCATACCGATGATCAGTTTAGAATAATCATTTTAACTGGCCGATCCACTTGATATGTTTGCACTTAATCGTCTGTAAAATTTTGATTTAGAGCTCAGAATAACACGAATCCGATGCCGACATTAATCTAGCTCAAATTATTATATTTTGACAAAATTTAAAGCAGAACTAGATACGGCAAAGCGTCCAAGTAATCCAACCTATCCCAAACCACGTGATGCCATGCATTATCCTTCATTTATAAACCTTACTTAATGAGTACCAATGATTAGTTTTAAATAATGATATTACCTGGCCGATCCAGTTGACATGTCTGCACTAAATTGTCCGTAAATTTTAATTTAGAGCTCAGAATGACACGAATCCAATGCCCACGTTAAGCTAGCTCAATTTTCTATATTTTGACAAAATTTGAGACAGTAATAGAGACGAAAAAGCATTCAAGTAATCCAATCTATCAAAACGTCTTGATGCCATGCTTTATACTTCATTTATAAGCCTTACTTAATGAGCACAAGTGATCGGTTTAGAATGATCACTTCAACTGGCCGATAAACTTGACATGTACGAACAAAATATTCTGAAACTTTTGAGTTAGAGCTCAGAATGACACGAATCCAATGCCCACATTATGTTAGCTCGATTATTTGTATTGTAACAAAATTTGAAACAAAACTAGATACGGTAAAGCGTCCAAGTAATCCCAATATAACCCAAACTACATGATGCCATGCATTATGCTTTCTTTATAAGCCTTTACTCAATGAGAACCAATGATCAGATTAAAATGATTACTTTAACATGCCAATCAACTTTTGATTTGGTGCTAAGAATGACACGAATCCAATGTCCACGTTAAGCTAGCTCAATTTCCTATATTTTGACAAAATTTGAGACAAAAATAGAGACAACAAAGCGTCCAAATAATCCAATCTATCCAAACTACTTGATGTCATGCTTTATGCTTCATTTATAAGCTTTTACTTAATGGGCACCAATGATCTTCTTAGAATGATTACATTAACTGGCCACTCAACTTGACATGTCCACACTAAATCGTCCATAACTTTTGATTTAAAGATTAGAATGACACAAATCCAATGTCCAAATTAATCTAGCTCAATTTTCTATAATTTGACCAAAATTGAGACAAAAATAGAGACCAAAAAGTGTTCAAGTAATCCAATCTATACAAACTACTTGCTGCCATGCTCTATGCTTCATTTATAAGCCTTTACTAAATGAGTACCAATAATCTGCTCAAAATGATCACTTTAACTGGCCACTGAACTTGGCATGTCCACACTAAAATCGTCCGTAACTTTTGATTTAGAACTCAGAATGATACGAATCCAATGACCACGTTAAGCTCACTCAATTTTCAATATTTTGAGAAAAATTGACAAAAATAGAGACCACAAAGAGTCCAAGTAATCCAATTTGTCCTAACTACTTGATTTCATGTTTTATGCTTCATTCATGGCATTTACTTAATGAGCACCAATGGTCAGTTTAGAATGATCACTTTAACTGGCCCATCATTTTGACATTTCCGCACTAAAACATCCGTAACTTTTGATTTAGAGCTCAGAAACACACGAATCCAATGTCCACGTTAGGCTAGCTCAATTGTTTTATTGTGTAACAAAATTTGAGACAGAAATAGATACAAGAAAGCATCCAAGTAATCCAATCTATCCCTAACTGTGTGATGCCATGCATTATGCTTCATTTATAAGCCTTTACTGAATTAGCACATTTGATCAGTTTAGAATGATCACTTTAACGGTCCGATCAACTTCACATGTCCGCATTAAATCTTCTGTAACTTTTGATTTAGAGCTTAGAATGACACAAATCCAATGCCCACGTTAAGCTAACTCAATTTTCTATATTGTGACAAAATTTGATACATAAATAGATTCGAAAAAGCGTCCAAATAATCTAGTGCATCCCAAACTGTGTGATGCCATGCATTATTCTTCATTTATAAGCCTTTACTAAACGAGCACCAATGATCAGTTTAGAATGATAATTTTAACTGGCCGATCAACTTGAAAAGTTTGCATTAAATCGTCCATAACTTTTTATTTATAGCTCAGAATGACACGAACCCAATGCTCAAATTAATCTAGTTCAATTTTCTATATTGTGAAAAAATGTGAGACAAAACTAGATACAACAAAATGTCCAAGTAATCTAATCTATCCCAAACTGCGTGATGCCATGCATCATGCTTAATTTAAAAGGCTTTACTTAATGAGCACCAATGATTAGTTTAGAATAATCATATCAACTAACCGATCAACTTGACATGTACACACAAAATTGTTCGTAACTTTTGATTTAGGGCTCCGAATGATATGAATCTAATGCCCACGTTAAGCTAGCTCAATTTTGTATATTGTCATAAAATTTGAGACATAAATATATACGACAAAGTGTCCAAGTAATCCAATCCATCCCAAACTGTGTGATACCATGCATTATTCTTAATTTATAAGCTTTTACTCAATGAGCACCAATGATCAGTTTAGAATGATCATTTTACCTCGCTTATCAACTTGACATGTCTCCACTTAATTGTCCATTCCTTTTGAGTTATAGCTCAGAATGACACGAATCCAATTCCCACAATAATCTAGTTCAATTTTCTATATTGTGACAAATTTGAAACAAAACTAGATACGATAAAGCGTCCAAGTAATCCAATATAACCCAAACTGCAGGATACCATGCATTATGCTTACTTTATAAGCCTTTACTCAATGAGAACCAATGATCAGATTAGAGTGATTACTTTAACTTGCAGTCAACTTCTGATTTATTGATCAGAATGGCACGAATCCAATGTCCACGTTAAGCTAGCCCAATTTTCTATATTTTGACAAAATTTGATACAAAAATAGAGACGACAAAGCGTCCAAATAATCCAATCTATCCAAACTACTTGCTGTCATGCTTTATGCTTCATTTATAAGCTTTTACTTAATGAGTACCAATGATCTTCTGAAAATGATCTCATTAACTGGCCACTCAACTTGACATGTCCACACTAAATCGTCCATAACTTTTGATTTAGAGCTTAGAATGACATGAATCCAGTGTCCAAATTAAGCTAGCTCAATTTTCTATAATTTGACCAAAATTGAGACAAAAACAGAGACCATGCATTATTCTTCATAAATAGATAAGACAAGCATAGGACATGTTCAATAGGATTGTACTTTCTCTCTCTATGATTTCTGAGAAACTGCTCAGCGTTATCTTCGGCAACGGTTATTGATTTTCCGGCGTCGATGGGATTATCTCTTCTTCTAGAAGAGTGTTTATTGTCATCTATCGACGGTTATTGCTTCTTATCTCCACAAACACTTCTCCTTCCCCTTAAATTCTCCCTGTTCTGGTCTTCTTTTACCCTTTTCACAGTTTATTCTCTCTTAGCAATCCCTGTCTCATCGACATTCTCTGTTTCATTTTCGATGTCGGATTTTATAACAAAACAAATGCAAGATGTTTCGTTGGGAATCGATGAAGAGCCTATCATTCTGCCGGGTGAATTGTGCACACATGCCTCAAACAAAACTCGCTTCTCCCTAATCGGAAAACCGGTTCATCCCCGGAAACAGAACCTCCATGCTTTGATGACTCTGCCTGGTCTCTGGAGTACCGGCGAAACAGTTGTCTCCCGTATAATTGAGGGTAACAGGGTGCAATTTCTCTTTCACTCGGAGGAAGGTCTTCTTTTGGTTCTTCACCGGAGCCCATGGTCGTTCAACGACTGGATGGTTGTTTTACAAAATGGGCGCCGGTGATGACGGATGCCGATTTGCTCCATATTCCATTTTGGGTCCAAATAAGAGGAATCCCAATTCAATATCTAATTTATCGGATGGTGATGCATATTGGCGGTACCCTGGGTGTGTTGTTAGAGTCTGATTTTAATGCTGAAGGAGCCCACCGAGTCGAGTATGTCCGTGTCCGAGTTCTGATTAACATCGGGAACTCTCTGATTTTTCAGAGGAAATTCCGTTTTGAGGATGCCGACACTGTTCTTCATTTTCGGTACGAAATGTTAAATTTTTTTTTTGCACTCGATGTGGTTTAATCTCGCATGAGATATCTGAATGCCCACTCCCAGCAAATCTGTCTTCTCTGGTTGTCGGTAATGGTGGTGAGGATGGCGATAGCGATAATCCACCGCCGGGTTATCACGACCCTATAGAGAAGCGGGTTTTGCTTCTCGAATCGGCGACTATACCTAAATCTGGTCCTGATGCCAAACGCCGCCTTGGAAATCCATCACCAAATTTCTCCGGTCTCCAACCGCCAGGTACGCCAGAAAAATTAATCCGTAGGCGTATATTGAAAACTGCTTACCAAGTGGTTTTTCAAATTTGGTTAAGTTGGTTAAGGAATTTAATTAAACTGGTCTATATATGGATATGTCACGTGCCTATATACACGTGTCATTTAAGTAGTTGGAAGTCGGTTTTTACTAATCTTAAACCGAAGCATTCTATTGGTTTAATGCTATGGTTTTCTAAATCTCAAACCAGCACATATGTGGTTTATTATTCTGGGTTTGCATTTTTGAGATGTTTAGGTGACGGTTCGGTGGGCCATAATCCACCGGAATTAGAATGAATATTGGATTTTGGAACTGCCGGGGTTTAGGAGGGTCTTTCGCAGTTCGACGCCTGAGGAGAATAAAGAAGAATTATTCTCCGGACGTACTCTTCTTGGTGGAGACAAAAAATAGTAATAATATAGTACATGATGTAGCTGCAGTTTTAAACTATGACTGTGTGTTATGTATCCCCCCAAAAGGAATTGGTGGTGGTTTAGCTTGATGTGGAAAAACTCTGTTGCTTTGTCGGTTGTAAGCTCTGATGATAGACTTATTGGCTGTAATAATGGAAATGATTTCTACTTATCATGTGTTTACGGTCACCCAATCCGAAAATTTCGATCTATTCTTTGGGAAAGATTAGAACAAATATCACAAACTCGGAATTTTCCTTGGGTTCTATGTGGGGATTTTAATGAAATCCTTCACCCACATGAAAAACATGGTGGTGCAGTACGTGAACCATGGAGTCTTAGAAATTTTCAACATATGGTATCGACTTGTATGTTGACTGATCTACAATTCAAAGGACATAATATGACTTGGGCTGGAAAACGGAATAATCCGTTGGTTCAGTGTTGGTTAGATAGAGCAATGGTTAATGATGAGTGGAAAGCGCTGTATCCCGCATCCTTTGTAGAATATCTCGATATGATTGACTCTGATCATCGCCCTGCTATCATTCACATTCGTAAACAGTCTGAAATAGGAAGGAGGCAATTTAGATATGATCCCCGTTGGGTAAATCAACCAGAATTCAGTAAAGTTGTGGAATCTAGTTGGAATAATTTCCAACTAAACTGCCACTTTGAACTATTATCTCGTCTACACAATTGTCGAAAACGTTTATCCATTTGGAGGACGAAGACTTATGTTAATTCTGCTAATCGGATAAAGGAACTGACTTTGGCTATTGATCAAGCTAAGACTTCGGTTTGGGATCCGAACAAAGTTAATTCTTTGAAAAAGGAGCTAGTTCAAGCTTATATGGATGAGGAAAAATTTTGGAAATTCAAAAGTAGGAATCAATGGCTCCAGGAAGGAGATCGGAAAACGAAATTTTTTCATGCTGTCACCAAAAACCATCGATCTCGTAATACTATTACCTCAATTAAGACAGAAGAGGGCAATGATGTTTTTGGCAATAAGGATATTGCTGCTCAAGCTTCGCATTATTTTTCTACACTTTTTCAGTCATGTTCTCAGGGTAATATGGATTTGGTCCTCTTGAATATTGAGAATTCGGTTTCTGAGACCACGAATGAAACATTAACATCTGCCGTAACGAAAGAAGAAGTTTTTACAGCGATGTGTTCAATGGGTGCTAATAAAGCTCCGGGTCTGGATGGTTATTCAGCATCTTTTTATCAGCAGAATTGGAACATTGTTGGGGATGCAGTATTCCAGGAAGTGGACCGATTTTTTCAAACAGGAGAAATGATTGCAGATTTTAACCATACTAACATATGTTTAATCCCTAAAATGGATTGTCCGGTTACCATGAAGGACTTTAGACCCATATAACTTTGTAATGTCATTTACAAAGTTATTTCAAAAGTTCTCGTTCTCCGCTTAAAATCCTTTCTAAATGATATTGTTTCGGAAAATCAGGCTGCATTCATCCCGGGTAGACAGATAACTGATAATGTTCTCATTGAGCACGAACCTCTACATTCTTTACGGGTTCAAAAAACATGTGCAACTGAATACATGGCAGTTAGGACTGACATGAGTAAAGCATATGATCGAATGGAGTGGAACTTCTTGGAAGCAGTTTTACTGAAAAAAGGATTTTCGCCTAAATGGGTTCATTGGATTATGCAATGTGTTACAACAACCTCTTTTTCAATCCTCGTCAACGGAAGCCCATATGGTTTTCTCCGGCCTACTCATGGATTACGTCAGGGTGATCCTTTATCGCCATATTTATTCATCCTTTGTGCTGATGTTTTAAGCTCATTGCTTGGTGCGGCAGAAAGACAGCGTAAAATTAAACCCTTGAAATTAGATCGCAATGGTTCGTCAATTTCACATTTATTGTTTGCTGATGATTCATTATTCTTCATAAGAGATGACAGAGCAAATGTTATGAGTCTTCTCCAAATTTTTGAAGAATATGGACGAGTTTCAAGGCAAAGCATTAATCTGGAAAAGTCTTCAATAATTTCTGGATCTAAGGTTTATCACCATACTCGAGTTCATATACACCAGATGTTGGGGATTCAGAATATTGGAGGGGGATGTAAGTATTTAGGACTTCCGGAACAATTCAAACGGAATAAACGTCAGATGTTTAAATATATTTTGGAAAGAGTTCAGTCTCGTATTCAAGGATGGCAATCAAATTTTTTATCTCCAGCTGGTAAAGAGGTATTGCTTAAATCTGTAGCTTATGCGATGCCAGTGTATTCCATGAATGTATTCAAATTGCCTAAGGAGATCTGCACTTTGTTAGATAGACAATTAGCTCAATTTTGGTAGGGATCGTCTAACTTACAAAAAAGATTTCATGGGTATCTTGGCAAAAAATTTCGACATCTAAGTTTGTGGGGGGCTTAGGCTTTCGGGATTTCCAGAAATTTAATCAGGCTTTGCTAGCTAATCAATGTTGGAAAATTCTGCAAAGGCCTCAATGTCTGCTATCAAGAATCTTGAAGAGCCGGTATTATAAATCTGGGGAGTTCATCTCTGCTCCTTTGGGTTCACGCCCATCATTTGGTTGGCAATCACTTATCCATGGACGTTCTTTACTCTGTTCTGGATTACGACGGTCGATTGGGAATGGTCAAAATATTCTCATTGGAGATCCCAATTGGCTTCCAGTAAATCCACCACGACAACCAAGATTACTACCATTCACAAATCCAACATTAAAGGTTAAGGTTCTAATTGATCAGGAATCTGGTTTTTGGAACGAGGATATTGTTAATGATCTTATAGAGAAGGACAACCATCAGCTTATCTACAAGATTTTTTTACCTACGGATCCGATTACTGATGGATGGTATTGGAATTTTACAAATAATGGAATATACTCTGTCAAATCAGGTTATCGCTATGCGGTTGATAATAATTCAGTTACTACGGTTCAGTATCCCCCACTAGTACATCATCAAGATCTAGCTAAAGAGATATGGTCACTTGAACTTCCATCAAAACTTAAACATTTTCTGTGGAGACTATTGTCTAAAGCGCTGCCCCTGAAATCTCATTTATCCTATCGGAGGATTATTCCAGATAATAAGTGCCTACGATGCTGTGATTTAGAAGAAACAGAGGTTCATATTTTTTTTCTTTGTCCTTTCGCTCAATGTATCTGGCGACAATTGGGGATCTCGGTTTCTTCAATTTGTTACTTCAATTCTAACATCTACGATAATATTCGCTGCTTATTTGCAAGCTACAACGGAATGCCATTTGATTATGTTCAAAGATATCAACCTTTCTATCTACTCTGGCGCCTATGGAAGTCTAGAAATGATCTGGTATTTAATCAAAATAATGTATTGCCTGCTACAATAATTCAGAAGAGTTCGGAAGATGCTACGGAATGGTTGAATGCTTTGATGTTAGTTAATAATGTTAACAACACTACAGTACATAAAGCTCCTGGTTCAACACACTGGCAGGCTCCATCTCTACATTGGGTCAAATGTAACTATGATGCTGCTCACCGATCTGGTAATTCACCTTCAGGTTTAGGCTGGATCATTCGTAATGAAAAAGGTCTTTTTCTACATGCGGGAAGAGGAAAGTTCCAGGGAGGAAGCTCGGTGATTGAAGCGGAGTTTACGGCTCTTATATGGACTATTCAGTCAGCATGGTCCTTGGGGTATCAGTATGTTATATTTGAAGGAGATAATTTGACTCTAAATAATCTTCTTAACAAGGATGGCGAAAATCTGCAATGATCTCAGCACAGTTCGAAATTGGATTTCAAAATTTGACGGCATTCGTTTTATATATCATTCGCGTTTGGCTAATCAAGCAGCGGATACCTTGGCTTCAACTGCGGTTTCTGGGAATTCAAATTGGAATTTATATCAAACTTGTCCTTTATTCCTTTGTACTATTGTAAACAATGATCTTACTCCTTAATAAATAAATCAAGTTGGCAAAAAAAAAAAGATAAGACAAGCATCCAAGTAATCCAGTGCATCCCAAACTGCGTGATGCCATGCATTATTCTTCATTTATAAGCCTTTACTCAATCAGCACCAATGATCAGTTTAGAATGATCATTTTAACTGGGCGACCAACTTGACAAATTTACACTAAATCGTCCATAACTTTTGATTTATAGCTCAGAATGACACGAATCCAATGCTCACATTAATCTAGTTCCGTTTTCTGTATTGTGACAAAATTTGAGACAAAACTAGATACGAAAAAATGTCCAAGTAATCTAATCTATCCCAAACTGCGTGATGCCATGCATTATGCTTAATTTAAAAGGCTTTACTTAATGAGCAACAATGATCAATTTAGAATAATCATATCAACTGACCGATCAACTTGACATGTACACACTAAATCGTTCGTAACTTTTGATTTAGGGCTCCGAATGACACGAATCCAATGCCCACTTTAAGCTAGCTCAATTTTTGTATATTGTGACAAAATTTGAGACAAAATATATACGACAAAGCGTCCAAGTAATCCTATCAATCCTAAACTGCGTGATACCATGCATTATTCTTCATTTATAAACTTTTACTCAATGAGCACCAATGATCAGTTTAGAATTATCATTTTAACTAGCTTATCAACTTGACATGTCTTCACTAAATCGTCCATTCCTTTTGAGTTATAGCAGAGAATGACACGAATCCGATTCCCACATTAAGCTAGCTCAATTTTCTATATTGTGACAAAATTTGAAACAAAACTAGATACGGTAAAACGTCCAAGTAATCCAATATAACCCAAACTGCAGGATACCATGCATTATGCTTCCTTTATAAGCCTTTACTCAATGATAACCAACGATCAGATTAGAATGATTACTTTAACTTGCCAGTCAACTTTTGATTTATTGCTCAGAATGGCACGAATCCAATGTCCACATTAAGCTAGCTCAATTTTCTATATTTTGACCATAATTGAGACAAAAATAGAGACCACAAAGCGTCCAAGTAATCCAATCTATACAAACTACTTGCTCCCATGCTCTATGCTTCTTTATAAGCCTTTACTTAATGAGTACCAATAATCTGTTTAAAATGATCACTTTAACTGGCTACTCAACTTGACATGTCCACAATAAAAATCGTCCGTAACTTTTAATTTAGAACTCAGAATGATTCGAATCCAATGACCACGTTAAGGTAGCTCAATTTTCTATGTTTTGAGAAAAATTGAGACAAAAATAGAGAACTCAAAGCGTCCAAGTAATCCAATGTATCCTAACTACTTGATTTCATGCTTTATGCTTCATTCATAGCCTTTACTTAATGAGCACCAATGGTCAGTTTAGAATGATGACTTTGACTGTCCGATCAACTTGATATGTCCACACTAAAATGTCTGTAACTTTTGATTTAGAGCTCAGAAACACACGAATCCAATGCCCACGTTAAGCTAGCTCAATTTTTTATAGTGAAACAAAATCTGAGTTAGAAATAGATAAAAGAAAGCGTTCAAGTAATCCAATCTATCCCTAACTGTGTGATGTCATGCATTATGCTTCATTTATAAGCCTTTACTCAATGAGCACCTATGATCAGTTTAGATTGATCACTTTAACTGTCCGATCAACTTCACATGTCTGCTCTAAATCGTATGTAACTTTTGATTTAGAGCTCACAATGACACGAATCCAATGCCCACGTTAAGCTAACTCAATTTTCTATATTGTAACAAAATTTGATACATAAATAGATTCGAAAAAGCCTCCAAATAATCTAGTGCATCCCAAACTGCGTGATGCCATGCATTATTCTTCATTTATAAGCCTTTATTCAATGAGCACCAATGATCAGTTTAAAATGATCATTTTAACTGGCCGATCAACTTGACAAGTTTGCACTAAATCGTCCATAACTTTTGATTTACAACTCAGAATGACACGAACCCAATGCTCAAATTAATCTAGTTCAATTTTCTATATTGTGAAAAAATGTGAGACAAAACTAGATACAACAAAACGTCCAAGTAATCTAATCTATCCCAAACTGTGTGATGCCATGCATTATGCTTAATTTAAAAGGCTTTACTTAATGAGCAACAATGATCAGTTTAGAATAATCATATTAACTGACCGATCAACTTGACATATCCACACAGTATCGTTCGTAACTTTTGATTTAGGGCTCAGAATAACACGAATCCAATGCCCACTTTAAGCTAGCTCAATTTTTGTATATTGTGACAAAATTTTAGACAAAAATATATACGACAAAGCGTCCAAGTAATCCTATCAATCCTAATCTGCGTTATACCATGCATTATTCTTCATTTATAAACTTTTACTCAATGTGCACCAATGATCAGTTTAGAATTATCATTTGAACTGGCTTATCAACTTGACATGTCTTCACTAAATCGTCCATACCTTTTGAGTTATAGCAGAGAATGACACGAATTCAATTCCCACATTAAGATAGCTCAATTTTCTATATTGTGACAAAATTTGAAACAAAATTAGATATGGTAATGTGTCCAAGTAATCCAATATAACCCAAACTGTGTGATGCCATGCATTATGCTTCCTTTATAAACCTTTACTCAATGATTACCAATGATCAGATTAGAATGATTACTTTAACTTGCCAACCAACTTTTGATTTAGAGCTTAGAATGACACGAATCCAATGTCCAAATTAAGCTAGCTAAATTTTCTATAATTTGACCATAATTGAGACAAAAATAATGACCAGAAAGCGTCCATGTAATCCAATCTATACAAACTACTTGCTCCCATGCTCTATGCTTCTTTATAAGCCTTTACTTAATGAGTACCAATAATCTGTTTAAAATGATCACTTTAACTGGCCACTCAACTTGACATGTCCACAATAAAAATCGTCCGTAACATCTGATATAGAACTCAGAATGATACGAATCCAATGACCATGTTAAGCTAGCTCAATTTTCTATGTTTTCAGAAAAATTGAGACAAAAATAGAGAACTCAAAGCGTCCAAGTAATCCAATGTATCCTAACTACTTGATTTCATGCTTTATGCTTCATTCATAGCCTTTACTTAATGAGCACCAATGGTCAGTTTAGAATGATGACTTTGACTGTCCGATCAACTTGATATGTCCACACTAAAATGTCTGTAACTTTTGATTTAGAGCTCAGAAACACACGAATCCAATGCCCACGTTAAGCTAGCTCAATTTTTTATAGTGAAACAAAATCTGAGTTAGAAATAGATAAAAGAAAGCGTTCAAGTAATCCAATCTATCCCTAACTGTGTGATGTCATGCATTATGCTTCATTTATAAGCCTTTACTCAATGAGCACCTATGATCAGTTTAGATTGATAACTTTAACTGTCCGATCAACTTCACATGTACGCTCTAAATCGTATGTAACTTTTGATTTAGAGCTCACAATGACATGAATCCAATGCCCACGTTAAGCTAACTCAATTTTCTATATTGTAACAAAATTTGATACATAAATAGATTCGAAAAAGCGTCCAAATAATCTAGTGCATCCCAAACTGTGTGATGCCATGCATTATTCTTCATTTATAAGCCTTTATTCAATGAGCACCAATGATTAGTTTAAAATGATCATTTTAACTGGCCGATCAACTTGACAAGTTTGCACTAAATCGTCCATAACTTTGATTTACAACTCAGAATGACACGAACCAAATGCTCAAATTAATCTAGTTCAATTTTCTATATTGTGAAAAAATGTGAGACAAAACTAGATACAACAAAACGTCCAAGTAATCTAATCTATCCCAAACTGTGTGATGCCATGCATTATGCCTAATTTAAAAGGCTTTACTTAATGAGCAACAATGATCAGTTTAGAATAATCATATTAACTGACCGATCAACTTGACATATCCACATAGTATCGTTTGTAACTTTTGATTTAGGGCTCAGAATAACACGAATCCAATGCCCACTTTAAGCTAGCTCAATTTTTGTATATTGTGACAAAATTTGAGACAAAAATATATACGACAAAGCGTCCAAGTAATCCTATCAATCCTAATCTGCGTGATACCATGCATTATTCTTCATTTATAAACTTTTACTCAATGAGCACCAATGATCAGTTTAGAATTATCATTTGAACTGGCTTATCAACTTGACATGTCTTCACTAAATCGTCCATACCTTTTGAGTTGTAGCAGAGAATGACACGAATTCAATTCCAACATTAAGCTAGCTCAATTTTCTATATTGTGACAAAATTTGAAACAAAATTAGATACGGTAAAGTGTCCAAGTAATCCAATATAACCCAAACTGTGTGATGCCATGCATTATGCTTCCTTTATAAACCTTTACTCAATGATTACCAATGATCAGATTAGAATGATTACTTTAACTTGCCAACCAACTTTTGATTTAGAGCTTAGAATGACACGAATCCAATGTCCAAATTAAGCTAGCTCAATTTTCTATAATTTGACCATAATTGAGACAAAAATAGAGACCACAAAGCGTCCAAGTAATCCAATCTATACAAACTACTTGCTCCCATGCTCTATGCTTCTTTATAAGCCTTTACTTAATGAGTACCAATAATCTGTTTAAAATGATCACTTTAACTGGCTACTCAACTTGACATGTCCACAATAAAAATCGTCCGTAACTTTTGATTTAGAACTCAGAATGATACGAATCCAATGACCACGTTAAGGTAGCTCAATTTTCTATATTTTGAGAAAAATTGAGACAAAAATAGAGAACTCAAAGCGTCCAAGTAATCCAATGTATCCTAACTACTTGATTTCATGCTTTATGCTTCATTCATAGCCTTTACTTAATGAGCACCAATGGTCAGTTTAGAATGATGACTTTGACTGTCCGATCAACTTGATATGTCCACACTAAAATGTCTGTAACTTTTGATTTAGAGCTCAGAAACACACGAATCCAATGCCCACGTTAAGCTAGCTCAATTTTTTATAGTGAAACAAAATCTGAGTTAGAAATAGATAAAAGAAAGCGTTCAAGTAATCCAATCTATCCCTAACTGTGTGATGTCATGCATTATGCTTCATTTATAAGCCTTTACTCAATGAGCACCTATGATCAGTTTAGATTGATCACTTTAACTGTCCGATCAACTTCACATGTCCGCTCTAAATCTTATGTAACTTTTGATTTAGAGCTCAGAATGACACGAATCCAATGTCCACGTTAAGCTAACTCAATTTTCTATATTGTGACAAAATTTGATACATAAATAGATTCGAAAAAGCGTCCAAATAATCTAGTGCATCCCAAACTGCGTGATGCCATGCATTATTCTTCATTTATAAGCCTTTACTAAATGAGCACCAATGATCAGTTTAGAATGATCATTTTTATTGGCCGATCAACTTGACAAGTTTGCACTAAATCGTCCATAACTTTTTATTTATAGCTCAGAATGACACGAACCCAATGCTCAAATTAATCTAGTTCAATTTTCTATATTGTGAAAAAATGTGAGACAAAACTAGATACAACAAAATGTCCAAGTAATCTAATCTATCCCAAACTGGGTGATGCCTTAGATTATGCATATTTTAAAAGGCTTTACTTAATGAGCACCAATGATTAGTTTAGAATAATCATATCAACTGACCGATCAACTTGACATGTACACATTAAATCATTCGTAACTTTTGATTTAGGGCTCCGAATGACACGAATCTAATGCCCACGTTAAGCTAGCTCAATTTTGTATATTGTCATAAAATTTGAGACATAAATATATATGACCAAGCGTCCAAGTAATCCAATCCATCCCAAACTGCGTGATACCATGCATTATTCTTAATTTATAAGCTTTTACTCAATGAGCACCAATGATTCAGTTTAGAATGATCATTTTAACTCGCTTATCAACTTGACATGTCTCCACCTAATCGTCCATTCCTTTTGAGTTATAGCTCAGAATGACACGAATCCAATTCCCACATTAATCTAGTTCAATTTTCTATATTGTGACAAAATTTGAAACAAAACTAGTTACGGTAAAGCGTCCAAGTAATCCAATATAACCCAAAATGCAGGATACCATGCTTTATACTTGCTTTATAAGCCTTTATTCAATGAGAACCAATGATCAAATTAGAATGATTACTTTAACTTGCCAGTCAACTTTTGATATATTGCTCAGAATGGCACGAATCCGAAAGCTATTTTGCAGGTATACCCATAGATCCATGTTCCTGAACAGTCTTGGAGAAGGCCACCAGCACCCGACTTACCAGAATGTCCCGTTGAAGCTTGCTCAATTTTCTATATTTTGACAAAATTTGATACAAAAATAGAGACGACAAAGCGTCCAAATAATCCAATCTATCCAAACTACTTGCTGTCATGCTTTATGCTTCATTTATAAGCTTTTACATAATGAGTACCAATGATCTTCGGAAAATGATCACATTAACTGGCCACTCAACTTGACATGTCCACACTAAATCGTCCATAACTTTTGATTTAGAGCTTAGAATGACATGAATCCAATGTCCAAATTAAGCTAGCTCAATTTTCTATAATTTGACCAAAATTGAGACAAAAACAGACACCACAAAGCGTCCAAGTAATCCAATTTATACAAACAACTTGCTGCCATGCTCTATGCTTCTTTATAGGCCTTTACTTAATGAGTACCAATAATCTGTTTAAAATGATCAATTTAACTGGCCACTCAACTTGACATGTCCACAATAAAAATCATCCGTAACTTTTGATTTAGAACTCAGAATGATACGAATCCAATGACAACGGTAAGCTAGCTCAATATTCTATATTTTGAGAAAAATTGAGACAAAAATAGAGAACACAAAATGTCCAAGTAATCTAATCTATCCTAACAACTTGATTTCATGCTTTGTGCTTCATTCATAGCCCTTACTTAATGAGCACCAATGGTCAGTTTAGAATGATCACTTTAACATGCCGATCAACTGGACATGTCCGCAATAAAACGTTTGTAACTTTTTATTTAGAGGTCAGAAACACAAGAATACAATGCCCACGTTAAGCTAGCTCAATTGTTTTATTGTCTAACAAAATTTGAGACAGAAATAGATACAAGAAAACGTCCAAGTAATCCAATCTATCCCTAACTGTGTGATGCCATGCATTATGCTTCATTTATAAGCCTTAAGTCAATGAGCACCTATGATCAGTTTAGAATGATCACTTTAACGGTCCGATCAACTTCACATGTCTGCACTAAATCTTCTGTAACTTTTTATTTAGAGCTAAGAATGACACGAATCCAATGCCCACGTTAAGCTAACTCAATTTTCTATATGGTGACAAAAGTTGATTCATAAATAGATAGGATAAGTGTCCAAGTAATCCGGTGCATCCCAAACTGCTTGATGTCATGCATTATTCTTCATCTATAAGCCTTTACTCAATGAGCACCAATGATCACTTTAGAATGATTATTTTCACTGGCCGATCAACTTGACAAATTTGCACTAAATCGTCCATAACTTTTGATTTATAGCTCAGAATGACACGAATACAATGCTCACATTAATCTAGTTCCATTTTCTATATTGTGACAAAAATTGAGCCAAAACTAGATAAGACAAAACGTCCAAGTAATCTAATCTATCCCAAATTGTGTGATGCCATGCATTATGCTTAATTTAAAAGGCTTTACTTAATGAGCACCAATGATCAGTTTAGAATAATCATATTAACTGACCGATCAACTTGACATATCCACACTATATGGTTCGTAACTTTTGATTTAGGGCTCAGAATGACACGAATCCAATGTATCCGTTAAGCTAGCTCAATTTTTGTATATTGTGACAAAATTTGAGACATAAATATATACGACAAAGCGTCCAAGTAATCCTATCAATCCTAAACTGCGTGATACCATGCATTGTTCTTCATTTATAAACTTTTACTCAATGAGCACCAATGATCAGTTTAGAATGATCATTTTAACTGGCTTATCAACTTGACATGTCTACACTAAATCATCCATACTTTTTGAGTTATAGCTCAGAATGACACGAATCCAGCTCCCACATTAAGCTAGTTCAATTTTCTTTCTTGTGTCAAAATTTGAAACAAAACTAGATACGGTAATGCGTCCAAGTAATCCAATATAACCCAAACTGCGTGATGCCATGCATTATGCTTACTTTATAAGCATTTACTCAATAAGAACCAATGATCAGATTAGAATGATTACTTTAACTTGCCAATCAATTTTTGATTTATTGCTCAGAATAGCACGAATCCAATGTCCACGTTAACCTAGCTCAATTTTCTATATTTTGACAAAATTTGAGACAAATATACCGACGACAAAGCGTAGAAATAATCCAATGTATCGAAACAACTTGCTGTCATGTTTTATGCTTCATTTATAAGCTTTTATTTAATGAGTACCAATGATCTTCTTAGAATGATCACATTAACTGGCCACTCAACTTGACATGTCCACACTAAATCGTCCATCACTTTTGATTTATAGTTTATAATGACACGAATCCAATGTCCAAACTAAGCTAGCTCAATTTTTTTATAATTTGACCAAAATTGATACAAAAATAGAGACCACAAAGTGTCCAAGTAATCCAATCTAAACCAACTACTTGCTGCCATGCTCTATGCTTCTTTATAAGCCTTTACTTAATGAGTACCAATAATCTGTTTAAAATGATCACTTCAACTGGCCACTCAACTTGACATGTCCACACTAAAAATCGTCCGTAACTTTTGATTTATAACTCAGAATGATACGAATCCAATGACAACGTTAAGCAAGCTCAACTTTATATATTTTGAAAAAAGTTGAGACAAAAATAGAGACCACAAAGAGTCCAAGTAATCCAATGTATCGTAACTACTTGATTTCATGCTTTATGCTTCATTCATAGCCTTTACTTAATGAGCACCAATGGTCAGTTTAGAATGATCACTTTAACTGGCCGATCAACATGAAATTTCCGCACTAAAACGTCCGTAACGTTTGATTAAGAGGTCAGAAACACACAAATTCAATGCCCACGTTAAGCTAGCTCAATTGTTTTATTGTTTAACAAAATTTGAGACAGAAATAGATACAAGAAAGCGTCCAAGTAATCCAATATATCCCTAACTCTGTGATTCCATGCATTATGCTTCATTTATAAGCCTTTGCTGAATGAGCACCTATGATCAGTTTAGAATGATCACTTTAGTGGTCCGATCAACCTCACATGGCCGCACTAAATCTTCTGTAACTTTTGATTTAGAGCGCAAAATGACACGAATCCAATGCCCACTTTAAGGTAACTCAATTTTCTATATTGTGACAAAATTTGATTCATAAATAGATAAGACAAGCATCCAAGTAATCCAGTGCATCCCAAACTCTGTTATGTTATGCATTATTCTTCATTTATAAGCCTTTACTCAATCAGCACCAATGATCAGTTTAGAATGATCATTTTAACCGGCCGATCAACTTGACAAATTTGCACTATATCGTCCATAACTTTTGATTTATAGCTCAGAATGACACGAATCCAATGCTCACATTCATCTAGTTCAGTTTTCTGTATTGTGATAACATTTGAGACAAGACTATATACGACAAAACATCCAAGTAATCTAATCTATCCCAAACTGTGTGATGCCATGCATTATGCTTAATTTAAAAGGCTTTACTTAATGACCACCAATGATCAGTTTAGAATAATCATATTAACTGACTGATCAACTTGACATATCCACACTGTATCGTTCGTAACTTTTGATTTAGGGCTCAGAATGACACGAATCCAATGCCCATTTTAAGCTAGCTCAATTTTCGTATATTGTGACAAAATTTGAGACATAAATATATACGACAAAGCGTCCAAGTAATCCTATCAATCCTAAACTGCGTGATACCATGCATTATTCTTCATTTATAAACTTTTACTCAATCAGAACCAATGATCAGTTTAGAATTATCATTTTAAATGGCTTATCAACTTGACATGTCTTCACTAAATCGTCCATACCTTTTGAGTTATAGCAGAGAATGGCACGAATCCAATTCCTACATTAAGCTAGTTCAGTTTTCTATATTGTGACAAATTTAAAAAAAAAATTAGATACGGTAAAGTGGCCAAGTAATCCAATATAACCCAAACAGCGTGATGCCATGCATTATGCTTCCATTATAAGCCTTTACTCAATGATAACCAATGATTAGTTTAGAATAACCAGTTTAACTGGCTGATACTTGACATGTCCGCACTATATCGTGCTTAACATTTGATTTAGAGCTAAGAATGGCACGAATCCAATGCCCACATTAAGCTAGCTCAATTTTATATATTGTGACAAAATTAGAAACAATACAAGATGCGAGAAAGCGTCCAAGTAATCCAATCTATCATAAATTGCGTGATACCATGCATTATTTTTAATGTATAAACTTTTAATCAATGAGCACCAATGATAAGTTTAAAATGATCATTTTAACTAGCCGATCAACTTGTCATGACTACACTAAATCATACATAACTTTTGATTTATAGTACAGAATGTCACGAATCCAATGCCCACATTAATCTAGTTCAATTTTCCATATTGTGACAAAATTTGAGATAGAACTAGATATGACAAATCCTACAAGTAATCCAATCTATCCCAAACTGTGTGATGCCATCCATTATGCTTCATTTATATGCCTTTACTCAATGAGAACCTATGATCAGTTTAGAATAATCATTTTAACTGGCCAATCAACTTGACATGTCCGCACTATTTCGTGCTTAACATTTGATTTAGATCTCTGAATGACACGAATCCAATGCCCTTGTTAAGCTAGCTCAATTTTCTATATTGAGATAAAATTTGTGACAGGAATAGATACGACAAAGCATCCAAGTAATCCATTCCATCCCAAACTGCGTGATGCCATGCATTATTTTTAATTTATAAGCTTTTACTTAATGAGCACCAATTATCAGTTTAGAATGATCATTTTAACTGGCTTATCAACTTAACATGTCTGCACTAAATCGTCCATACCTTTTGAGTTATAGCTCAAAATGACACGAATCCAATTCCCACATTAAACTAGTTCAATTTTCTATATTGTGGCAAAATTTGAAACAAAACTAGATACGGTAAAGCGTCCAAGTAATCCAATATAACCCAAAGTGTGTGATGCCATGAAATATGCTTCCTTTATAAGCCTTTATTCAATGAGAACCAATGATCAGACTACAATGATTACGACAAATTTTTGATATTGTGACAAATTTTGAGACATAAATAGATACGACAAAGCATCAAAGTAATCCAATGCATCCCAAACTGCGTGACATCATGCATTATTCTTCATTTATAAGCATTTACTCAATGAGCACCATTTATCAGTTTAGAATGATCATTTAAACTGGCCGATCAACTTGAGATTTTTTCACTAAATCGTCCATAACTTTTGATTTATAGCTCAGAATGACCCGAATCTAACGATCACATTAATCTAATTCAATTTTCTATATTGTGACAAAATTTGAGACAAAACAAGATACGATAAAACATCCAAGTAATCTAATCTATCCCAAACTGCATGATGCCATGCATTATGCTTAATTTAGATGGTTTTACTCAATGAGAACCAATGTTCAGTTTAGAATAATCAAAGTAATCCAATGCATCCCAAACTGCGTGATATCATGCATTATTCTTCATTTATAAGCATTTACTCAATGAGCACCATTTATCAGTTTAGAATGATCATTTAAACTGGCCGATCAACTTGAGATGTTTTCACTAAATCGTCCATAACTTTTGATTTATAGCTCAGAATGACCAGAATCTAACGATCACATTAATCTAGTTCAATTTTCTATATTGTCACAAAATTTGAGACAAAACTAGATACGACAAAACGTCCAAGTAATCTAATCTATCCCAAACTGTATGATGCCATGCATTATGCTTAATTTAGATGGTTTTACTCAATGAGCACCAATGTTCAGTTTAGAATTATCATATTAACTGACGGATCAACTTGACATGTCCACACTAAATCGTTCGTAACTTTTGATTTAAAGCTCAGAATATCATGAATCCAATGCCCACGCTAAGCTAGCTCAATTTTCTATATTGTTACAAATTTCAGACATAAATATATACAACAATCTACTTGATGTCATGCTTTAAGCTCCATTTATAAGCCTTTACTTAATGACCACCAATGATCTGTTTAGAATTATCACTTTAACTGCCCACTCAACTTGACATGTCCGCACTAAATCGTCTGTGACTTTTTATTTGGAGCTCAGAAACACACGAATCTAAAGCACACGTTAAGCTAGCTCAATTTTCTATAGTGTAGCAAAATTTGAGACAGAAATAGACACAACAAAGCGTCCAACTTATCCAATCTTTCCATAACTGTGTGATGCTTCATTTATAAGACTATACTCAATGCGCACCAATGATCAGTTTAGGATGATCACTTTAGCTGGACGATCAACTTGACATGTCCAAACTAAATCAACCTTAGCTTTTTATTTAGAGCTCTAAATGACACGATCCAATGTCTACGTTAAGCTAGCTAAATTTTCTATGTTTTGACAAAATTTGATGCAAAAATGAAGACGACAAAGCATCCAAATAATCCAATCTATCCAAACTTTTTGTTGCCATTCTTTATGCTTCATTTATAAGCATTTACTTAATGGGTACCAATAATCTGTTTAGAATGATCACTTTAACTGGCCGCTCAATTTGACATGTCCACACTAAAAATTGTACGTAACTTTTGATTTAAAATTAAGAATGATACGAATCCAATGACCACGTTAAACTACCTCAATTTTCTATATTTTGAGAAAATTTGAGATATAAATATATATGGAAAAGCATCCAACTTGTCCAATCTATCCAAAACTTTGTGATCCGAGGCATTATGCTTCATTTATAAGGCTTTACTCAATGAGAACCAATGATCAATTTAGAATAATCACTTTAACTGGCCGATAAACTTAACATGTCCACAATAAATCGTTCGTAACTTTTGATTTAGAGCTCAGAATGACACGAATCCAATGCCCACGTTAAGCTAGCTCAATTTTCTATATTGTAACAAAGTTTGTGACAGAAATAGATACGACAAAGGGTCCAAGTAATCCACTCCAGCCCAAACTGTGTCATACCAAGCATTATTCTTCATTTGTTCAACGAGCACCAACGATCTGTTTACAATGATCATTTTAACTGGTCGATCAACTTGACATGTCTGCACTAAATCGTTAATAGCTTTTGATTTATAATGCAGAATGACACGAATCGAATGCCCACATTAAGCAAGTTCAATTTTCTATATTGTGACAAAAATTTGAAACAAAACTAGATATGAAAAAGCGTTCAAGTATATATATTGTGACAAAAAACTAGATATAACCCAAACTACGTGATGCCATGCATTATGCTTCATTCATAATCCTTTACTCAATGAGCACCAATGATCAGTTTAGAATGACCATTTTAACTGGCCATTCAACTTGACACGTCCGAACTAAATCCTCCGTAACTTTTGATTTAGAGCTCAGAATGATACGAATGCAATGCCCACGTTAAGCTACCCAAATTTTCCATATTTTGACAAAATTTGAGGCATAAATAGAGACGACAAATCGGCCAAGTGTGCCAATCTATCCAAAATTGTGCAATGCCATGCATTATGCTTCTTTTATTAGCCTTTGCTCAATGAACAACAATGATCAGTTAAGAATGATCACTTTAACTAGCCGATCAACTTGACATATCCGCACTAAATCGTCCGTAACTTTTCTTTTATAGCTCAGAATAACATGAATCCAATGCCCACAATACGCTAGCCCAATTTTCTAAACTGGGACAAAATTTGAGACAGAAATAGATACGATAAAGCATCCATGTACTCCAAACAATCCCAAATTGCGTGATGCCATACATTATTTTTCATTTATAAGCTTTTACTCAATAAGCACCCATGATCAGTTTAGAATGATCATTTTGACTGGCTGATCAACTTGAAATGTTTGCACTAAATCGTCCATAAGTTTTGATTTATAGCTCAGAATGACACGAATCCAATGCCCACATTAAGCTAGTTCAATTTTCTATATTGTGACAAAATTTGAGACAAAACTAGACACGACAAAATATCTAAGTTACCCAAGCTATCCCAAACTGCGTGATGCCATGGGTTATGCTTCATTTACTTAATGAGCACCATTGACTAGTTAGAATATTCATATTAGTTGACCGATCAACTTGACATGTCCACACTAATTCGTTCGTAACTTTTGATTTAGAGCTCAGAATGACACGAATCATATGCCCACGTTAAGCTAGCTCAATTATCTATATTGTGACAAAATTTGAGACCAAAATATATACGAGAAATCGTCCAAGTAATCTAGTCCATCCCAAACTTCGTGATGCCATGCGTTTTTCTTCATTTATAAGCTTTTACTCAACGAGCACCAACAACCAGTTTAGAACGATCATTTTAATTAGTCGATCAACTGACATGTGTGCACTAAATCGTCAATAACTTTTCATTTATAACTCAGAATTACACGAATCCAATGCCCACATTAAGCTAGATCAATTTTCTATATTGTGACAAAATTTGAGACAGAACTAGATATGACAAATCGTCCAAGTAATCCAATCTATCTCAAACTGTGTGATACCATGCATTATGCTTCATTTATAAGCCTTTCCTATATGAGCACCAATGATCAGTTTAGAATGACCACTTTATTTAGAGCTCAGAATGTACCTTGCTCAATTTTCTATATTTTGAAAAAAATTTGAGAGAGAAATAGAGATGAAAAGGTGTCCAAGTAATCCAATCTATCAAAACTGCTTGATGCCACGAATCCTCAACCCACTATAAGCTAGCTCAAAATTTCTATATTATGGCAAAATTTGAGACCGAAATTGATACTACAAAGTGTCCAAGTAATCCAGTCCATCCCAAATTGCGTGATGCCATGCAATATTCTTCATTTATAAGCTTTTTCACAATGAGCACCAACGATCAGTTTAGAATGATCACTTTAACTTGCCAATCAACTTGACATGTCTGCACTATATCGTCCATAACTTTTGTTTTATAGCTTAGAATAACACGAATCAATTGTCCACGTTATGCTAGCTCAAATTTCTATAGTTTAACATAATTTGAGACATAAATAGATACTAGAAAGCATCCAAGTAATCCAATCTATCCAAAACTGTTTGATGCCATGCATTATGCTCGATTTATAAGCATTTGCTAAATGAGCACCAATGATTAGTTTAGAATGATCACTTTAACTGGCCGATCAACTTGACATGTCCACTGTAAATCGTCCGTAACTTTTGATTTAGAGCTCAGAATGACACGAATCCAATACCCATGTTAAGCTAGCACATTTTTCTATATTGTTACAAAATATGATAAATAAATAGATACGACGAAGCGTTTAGGTAATCCAGTCCATCCCAAACTGCGAGATGCCAAGCATTATTCTTCAATTATAAGCGTTTACTCAATGAGCACCAATGATCAGTTTAGAATAATCATATAAACTGGCCGATCAACTTGACATGTCCAAAATAAATAGTTCGTAACTTTTGATATAGAGCTCTGAATGAAACGAATCCATTCCCCACTTTAAACTAGCTCAATTTTATATATTGTGACAAAATTCGAGACAGAACTAGATATGAAAAACCATCAAGGTAATCCAATCTATCTGAAACTGCCTGATGCGATGAAGTATGCCTCACTTATAAGTCTTTACTCAATGAGCACCAATGCTCAGTTTAGAATAATCATATTAACTGGCCGATCAACTTGACATATCCACAATAAATAGTCCGCAACTTTTGATTTAGAGCTCATAATGAAACGAATCCAATCCCCACTTTAAGCTAGTTCAATTTTCTATATTGCGACAAAATTTGAGAAATAAATAGATACGACAAAGCATCCACGTAATCCAATCCATCCCAAACAGCGTGATGCCATGCATTATTTTTCATTTATAAGCTTTTGCTCAATGAGCACCAATGATCAGTTTAGAATAATCATATTAACTGGCCGAGCAACTTGACATGTTCACACAAAATCGTTTGTAACTTTTGACTTAGAGCTCAGAATGACACGAATCCAATGCCCCCGTTAAGCTAGGTCAAGTTTTTATATTTTGACAAAATTTGAGACAGAAATAGAGACTTAAAAGTGTCCAAGTAATCCAATCTAGCCAAAGTACTTGATGTCTTGCATTATGCTACATTTATAAGCCTTTACTTAATGAGCAGCAATGATCTGTTTAGAATGATCACTTTAACTGGCAACTCAACTTGACATGTCCGCACTAAATCTTCCGTAACTTTTTATTTAGATTTCAGAATGATACGAATCCAAGCATCCAAGCAATCCAATCCATCCCGAACTGCGTCATGCCATGCATTATTTTTCATTTATAAGCTTTTGCTCAATGAACACCAATGATCAATTTAGAATGATCATTTTAACTAGCCGATCAACTTGACATGTCTGCACTAAATCGTTTGTAACTTTTTATTTAGAGCTCAAAAACACAAGAATTACCTACGATAAGCTAGCACAATTCTCCATAGTGTAACAAAATTTGATACAAAAATAGATACGACAACGCTTCCAACTAATCCAATCTATCAAAAACTGTGTGATGCCATGCATTATGCTCCATTTATAAGCCTTTTTCTCATGAGCACCAATGATCATTTGGTAATGATCACGTTAACTGGCCGATCACCTTGAAATGTTTGCACTAAATCATCCGTAAATTTTGATTTAGAGCTCAGAATGACACGAATCCAATGCCCACTTTAAGCTAGCTCAAAATTTCTATATTGTGACAAAATTTAAGACCGAAATAGATACGACAAAGCATTGAAGTAATCCAATCTATCCAAAACTGTGTGATGCCATGCATTATGCTCCATTTATAAGCATTTACTCGATGAGCACAAATGATTAGTTTAGAATGACCACGTTAACTGGCCGATCAACTTGACATATCCGCACTAAATGGTCCGTAACTTTTGATTTAGAGCTAAAATTGACACGAATCCAATGCCCATTTTAAGCTCGCTCAATTTTGTATACTGTGACAAAATTTGAAAAATAACTAGACACGACAAAGCGTTCAAGTAATCCAGTCCATCAAAATTTGCATGATGCCATCCATTATTCTTCATTTATAAGCATTTAATCAATGAGCACCAATGATCTGTTTAGAATAATCATTTGAACTGGCCGATCAACTTTTAATGTGTAGCTTAGAATGACACGAATCCAATGCCCACATTAAACTAATTCAATTTTCTATATTCTGGAAAAATTTGAGACAGAACTAGATACGAAAAAGCATCCAAGTAGTCCAATCTATCTGAAACTGCGTGATGTCAAGCATTATGCTTCATTTATAAGCTTTTATTCAATGAAAACCAATGATCAGTTTAGAATAATCCTAATAACTGGCCGAACAACTTGACATGTCCACACTAAATCGTCTGTAACTTTTGATTTAGAACTAAGAATGAAACGAAACCAATCCGCACTTTAATCTAACTCAATTTTCTATATTGTGAAAAAATTTGAAAAATAAATAGATAAGACAAAGCGTCCAAGTAATCCAGTCCATCCCAAATTACGTGATGCTATACATTATTCTTCATTTATAAGAGTTTACTCAATGAGCATCAATAACCAGTTTAGAATGATAATTTTTACAGGCCGATCAACTTAACATGTCTACACTAAATCGTCTATATAACTTTTGATTTGTAGTTCAGAATGACATGAATCCAATCCCCACATTAAGCTAGTACAAGTTTCTATATTGTGACAAATTTGAGGCAAAAATAGATACGACAAATTGTCCAAGTAATCCTGTACATCACAAACTGTGTGACACTATGGATTAATCATCATTTATAAGCTTATACTCAATGAACACCAATGAACAGTTTAGAATGATCATTTTAACTTGCCGATCAACTTGACATGTCGGCACTATATCGTTCATAACTTTTGATTTATAGCTCAGAATGATACAAATCAATTTTCCACGTTAAGCTAGCTCAAATTTCTATTGTGTAACAAAATTTGAGACAGAAATAGATACAACAAAGCACTGAAGTAATCCAATCTATCCAAAACTGTGTGAGGCCATGCATTATGCTCCATTTATAAGCATTTACTCAATGAGCACCAATGATTAGTTTAGAATGATCATGTTAACTGGCCGATAAACTTGACATATCCACACTGAATGGTACGTAACTTTTGATTTAGAGCTAAAAATGACACGAATCCAATGCCCATGCTAAGCTAGCTCAATTTTGTATATTGTGACAAAATTTGAGAAATAAATAGATACGACAAAGCGTTCAAGTGATCCAGTCCATCAAAAATTGTGTGATGCCATCCATTATTCTTCATTTATAAGCGTTTAATCAATGAGCACCAATGATCTGTTTAGAATGATCATGTTAACTGGCCGATCAACTTGACATAATCACACTAAATGGTCCGTAACTTTTGATTTAGAGCTCAAATTGATACGAATCCAATGCCCGTTTTAAGCTCGTTCAATTTTGAATATTATGACAAAATTTGAGAAATAAATAGATACGACAAAGCGTTCAAGTAATCCAGTCCATCAAAAATTGCGTGATGCCATCCATTATTCTTCATTTATAAGCATTTAATCAATGAGCACCAATGATCTGTTTAGAATAATCATTTTAACTGGCCGATCAACTTGACATGTTTGCAGTAAATCGTCCATAACTTTTAATGTGTAGCTTAGAATGACACGAATCCAATGCCCACATTAAACTAATTCAATTTTCTATATTGTGGCAAAATTTGAGACAGAATTAGATACAAAAAAGCGTCCAAATAGTCCAATCTATCTGAAACTGCGTGATGTCAAGCAATATGCTTCATTTATAAGCCTTTATTCAATGAAAACCAATGATCAGTTTAGAATAATCCTATTAAATGGCCGAACAACTTGACATGTCCACACTAAATCGTCTGTAACTTTTGATTTAGAGCTCAGAATGAAACGAAACCAATCCCCACTTTAATATAACTCAATTTTCTACATTGTGACAAAATTTGAAAAATAAATTGATAAGACAAAGCGTCCAAGTAATCCAGTCCATCCTAAACTACGTGATGCTATACATTATTCTTCATTTATAAGAGTTTACTCAATGAGCATCAATGATCAGTTTAGAATGATAATTTCTACAGGCCGATCAACTTAACATGTCTACACTAAATCGTTGATATAACTTTTGATTTGTAGCTCAGAATGACACGAATCCAATCTCCACATTAAGCTAGTTCAAGATTCTATATTGTGACAAAATTTGAGACAAAAATAGATACGACAAATTGTCCAAGTAATCCTGTACATCACAAACTGCGTGACGCCATGGATTAATCTTCATTTATAAGCTTTAACTCAATGACCACCAACGAACAGTTTAGAATGATCATTTTAACTTGCTGATCAACTTGATATGTTGGCACTATATCGTTCATTACTTTTGATTTATTGCTCAGAATGATACGAATCAATTTCCCACGTTAAGCTAGCTCAAATTTCTATAGTGTAACAAAATTTGAGATAGAAATAGATACGAAAAAGCACTGAAGTAATCCAATCTACCCAAAACTGTGTGATGCCATGCATTATGCTCCATTTATAAGCATTTACTCAATGAGCACCAATGATTGGTTTAGAATGATCACGTTAACTGGCCGATCAACTTGACATATCCGCACTGAATTGTCTGTAACTTTTGTTTAGAGCAGAAAATGACACGAATCCAATGCCCATGTTGAGCTAGCTCAATTTTGTATATTGTGACAAATTTTGAGAAATTAATAGATACGACAAAGCATTCAAGTGATCCAGTCCATCAAAAATTGCGTGATGCCATCCATTATTCTTCATTTATAAGCGTTTAATAAATGAGCACCAATGATCTGTTTAGAATGATCACGTTAACTGGCCGATCAACTTGACATATCCGTACTAAATGGTCCGTAACGTTTGATTTAGAGCTCAAATTGACACGAATCCAATGCCCGTTTTAAGCTCGCTCAATTTTGAATATTGTGACAAAATTTGAGAAATAAAGAGATACGACAAAGTGTTCAAGTAATCCAGTCAATCAAAAATTGCGTGATGCCATCCATTATTATTCATTTATAAGCATTTAATCAATGAGCACTAATGATCTGTTTAGAATAATCATTTTAACTGGCCGATTAACTGGACATGTTTGCACTAAATCGTCCATAACTTCTAATGTGTAGCTTATAATGACACGAATCCAATGCCCACATTAAACTAATTCAATTTTCTACATTGTGGCAAAATTTGAGACAGAACTAGATACGAAAAAGCGTCCAATTAGTCCAATCTATCTGAAACTGCGTGATATCAAGCATTATGATTAATTTTCATTTATAGGGTTTTACTCAATGAGCACCAACGAACAGTTTAGAATGATCATTTTAACTTGCCGATCAACTTGATATGTTGGCACTATATCGTTCATAACTTTTGATTTATAGCTCAAAATGACACGAATCAATTTCCCACGTTAAGCCAGCTCAAATTTCTATAGTGTAACAAAATTTGAGACAGAAATAGATACGAAAAAGCACAGAAGTAATCCAATCTATCCAAAACTGTGTGATGCCATGCATTATGCTCCATTTATAAGCATTTACTCAATGAGCACCAATGATTAGTTTAGAATGATCACGTTAACTGGCCGATAAACTTGACATATCCACACTAAATGGTCCGTAACTTTTGATTTAGAGCTCAAAATGATACGAATCCAATGCCCATGTTAAGCTAGCTCAATTTTGTATATTTTGATAAAATTGGAGAAATAAATAGATACGACAAAGCATTCAAGTAATCCAGTCCATCAAAAATTGCGTGATGCCATCCATTATTATTCATTTATAAGTGTTTAATCAATGAGCACCAATGATCTTTTTAGAATAATCATTTTAACTGGCCGATCAACTTGACATGTTTGCACTAAATCATCCATAACTTTTGATTTGTAGCTTAGAATGATACGAATCCAATGCCCATATTAAACTAGTTCAATATTCTATATTGTGGCAAAATTTGAGACAGAACTAGTTATGAAAAAGCATCCAAGTAGTCCAATCTATCTGAAACTGCGTGATGCCAAGCATTATGCTTCATTTATAAGCCTTTATTCAATTAAAACCAACGATCAGTTTAGAATAATCATATTAACTGGCCGATCAACTTAAAATGTCCACACCAAATCTTCCGTAACTTTTGATTTAGAGCTCAAAATGAAACGAAACCAATCGCCACTTTAATCTAACTCAATTTTCTATATTGTGACAAAATTTGAAAAATAAATAGATAAGAAAAAGTGTCCAAGTAATCCAGTTCATCCCAAACTACGTGATGCTATACATTATTCTTCATTTATAAGAGTTTACTCAATGAGCATCAATGATAAGTTTATAATGATAATTTTTACTGGCCGATCAACTTAACATGTCTACACTAAATCTTCTATATAACTTTTGATTTGTAGCTCAGAATGACAAGAATCCAATGCCCACATTAAGCTAGTTCAATTTTCTATATTGTGACAAAATTTGAGACAGAAATAGATACGACAAAGCATCCAAGTAATCCAATTCATCCCAAACTGCGTGATGCCATGCTTTATGCTTTATTTTTAAGCCTTTACTTAATGAGCACCAATGATCTGTTTTGAATGATCTCTTTAACTGGCCACTCAACTTGACACGTCTGCTTTAAATCATTTGTAACTTTTGATTTAAAGGTAGTTCAATTTTCTATATTGTGACAAAAAATTTAGACAGAACTAGATACGACAAAGCATCCAAATAATCCAATCTATCCCAAAGTGCATGATGTCATGCCTTATGCTTCATTTATAAGCCTTTACTCAATCAACACCAATGATCAGTTCAGAATGATCACTTCAACTGGACGATCAACTTGACATGTCTACACTAAAGCATACGTAACTTTTGATTCAGAGCTCAGAATGACACGAATCCAATGTCCACGTTAAGTTTGCTCAATATTCAATACTATGAAAAACTTTGAGAAAGAATTCGATACAACAAAGCGTCCAAGTAATCCAATCCTTACCGAACTTCATGATGTCATGCATTCTTTTTCATTTATAATCTTTTACTCAATAAGTACCAATGATCAGTTTAGAATGATAATTTTAAGTGGCCGATCAACTTGTCATGTCTGCACTAAATCTTCCATAACTTTTGATTTATAGGTCCGAATGAGACGAATCTAATGCCCATATTAAGTTAGTTCAATTTTCTATATTGTGACAAAATTTGAAACAGAACTAGATACGACAAAGCGTCCAAGTAATCCAATCTATCCCAAACTGCGTGTTGCCGTGCTTCATGCCCATTTATAAGCCTTTACTTAATGAGCACCAATGATCATTTTCGAATGATCATTTTAACTCGCGATCAACTTGACATGTCCGCACTAAATCGTCCGCAAATTTTGATTTAGAGGTCAAGAACACACAAATCCAATGCCCACGTTAGGCTAGCTCAATTTTCTATTGTGAAACAAAATTTGAGACAGAAATAGATACGACAAAATGTCCAAGTAATCCAGTCCATCCATGCATTACTCTTCATTTATAAGCTTCTACTCAATGAGCACCAACAATCAGATTATAATGATCATTTTAACTGGCCGATCAACTTTACATGTATGCACTATATCGTCCATAACTTTTGATTTATATGTCCGAATGACACGAATCAATTTTGCACATTAAGCTAGTTCAATTTTCTATACTGTGACAAAATTTGAGACAGAACTAGATACAACAAAGCGTGCAAGTAATCCAATCTATCCCAAACTGCGTGATGCCATGCATTATGATTCATTTATATACCTTTACTCAATGAGCACCAATGATCAGTTTAGAATGATAACTTTATCGGGTCGATCAACTTGACATGTCTGCACTACATCATCTATAACTTTTGATTTGTAGCTCCGAATGACACAAATCCAATGCCCACTTTAAGCTAGTTCAATTTTTTATATTGTGACAAAATTTGAGACAGAAATAGATACGACAAAACGTCCAAGTAATCCAATCCATCCTAAACTGCGAATTGCCATGCATTATTTTTCATTTATAAGCTTTTACTCAGTGAGCACCAATGATCTGTTTAGAATGATCATTTTAACTAGCCGACCAACTCGACATTTCTGCACTATATTTTCCGCACTAAGTCATTCGTAACTTTAGATTTAGAGCTCGGAAACACGCGAATCCAATGCCCTGGTTAAGTTAGCTCAATTTTCTATAGTGTAACAAAATTTGAGACAGAAATAGATACGACAAAGCGTCCAAGTAATCCAATCTATGCAAAATTGTGTGATGCCATGCATTATGATTCATTTATAAGCATTTACTCAATCAGCACCAATGATCAATTTAGAATGATCACTTTAACTGGCCAATACAATTGACATGTCCGCACTAAATCGTCCATAACTTTTGATCTAGATTCAGAATGACACGAATCCAATGCCCACGTTAAGCTAACTCAATTTTCTATTTTGTGACAAAATTTGAGACACAAATAGATACGACAAAGCGTCCAAATAATCCAGTCTATCCCAAACTGCGTGACACCATGTATTATTCTTCATTTATAAGCTTTTACTCAATGAGCACCAACCATCAGTTTAGAATGATCATTTTAACTAGCAAATAAACTTGACATGTCTGTACAATATCGTCCATAACTTTTGATTTATAGCTTAGAATGCCACGAATCCAATGCCCATATTAAGCTACTTCAATTTTTTATATTGTGACAAAATTTGAAATAGAACTAGATACAACAAAGCATCCAAGTAATCCAATCTATCCCAAACTACATGATGCCATGCGTGATGCTTTATTTATAAGCCTTTACTCAATCAGCACCAATGATCAGTTTAGAATTATCACTTGAACTGGGCGATCAACTTGACATTTCCGCACTAAATCGTCCGTAACTTTTTGATTTAGAGCTCGGAATGACACGAATCAAATGCCCACGTTAAACTAGCTCAATTTTCAATATTGTGACAAAATTTTAGACAGAAATAGATACGATAAAGGGTCCAAGTAATCCAGTCCATCCCAAACTGCGTGATGCCACGTATTATTCTTCATTTAAGCTTTTATTCAATGAGAACCAACGATAAGTTTAGAATGATCATTTTAACTGGCCGATCAACTTGACATGTATGCACTAAATCATCCATAACTTTTTATTTATAGCTCAAAATGACAATTTAATGCCCACATTAAGCTAGTTCAATTTTCTATGTTGTGACAAAATTCGCAACATAATTAGATACGACAAAGCGTCCAAGTAATCCAATATATCCCAAACTTCGTGATGCCATGCTTCATTTCTCATTTATAAGACTTTACTTGATGAGCACCAATGATCATTTTAACTCGCCGATCAACTTGACATGTCCACAAGAAATCGTCCGTAACTTTTGATTTAGAGGTTAGAAACACACGAATCCATTGCCCACGTTAAGCTATCTTAATTTTCTATAGTGTAACAAAATTTCATACAGAAATAGATACGACAAACCGTCCAAGTAATCCAGTCCATCCAAAAGTGTGTGATGCCACACATTATTATTCATTTATAACCTTTTACTCAATGAGAACCAACGATTAGTTTATAATGATTATTTTAACTGGCCGATCAACTTGACATGTCTGCACTACATCGTCCATAACTTTTGATTTGTAGCTCAGAATGACACGAATCAAATGCCCACGTTAAGCTAGTTCAATTTTCTATTTTGATACAAAATTTGAGACCGAAATTGATACGACAAAGCGTCCAAGTAATCCAATCCATCCCGAACTGCGCGATGCCATGCATTATTTTTCATTTATAAGCTTTTACTCAGTGGGCACCAATGATCAGTTTAGAATGATCATTTTAACAAGCCGATCAACTTGTCATGTCTGTACCATATCGTTCGCATTAAATCGTCCGTAACTTTTGATTTATAGTTCAGAAACACAAGAATCCAATGCCCACGTTAAGCTAGCTCAATATTCTATAGTGTAACAAAATTTGAGACAGAAATAGATACGACAAAGCGTCCAAGTAATCCAATCTATCCAAAACAATGTGATGCCATGCATTATGCTTCAATTAAAAGCCTTTACTCAATCAGCACCAATGATTAGTTTAGAATGATCAGTTTAACTGGCCAATCAACTTGACATTTCCACACTAAATCGTCCGTAACTTTTGTTTTAGATCTCTGAATGACATGAATCCAATGTCCACGTAAAGCTACCTCAATTTTCTATATTGTGACAAAATTTGATACAGAAATAGATACGACAAAGTATCCAATTAATCCTGTTTATCCCAAAATATGAGATGTCATGCATTATTATTCATTTATAAGATTTTACTCAGTGAGCACCAACGATCAGTCTAAAATAATCATTTTAACTGGCCGATCAACTTGACACGTCTGCACTAAATCGTCCATAACTTTTGATTTATAGCTTGGAATAACACGAATCTAATGTCCACATTAAGCTAGTTCAATTTCCAATATTATAAAGAAATTCGAGACAAAACTAGATATGACAAAGCATGCAAGTAATCCAATCTATCCCAAACTGCGTGATGCCATGCCTAATCCTTCATTTATAAGCCTTTACTCAATGAGCACCAATGATCAGTTTAGAATGATCACTTTAACTTGCTGATCAACTTGACATGGCTGCACTAAATCGTCCGTAACTTTTGATTTTGAGCTTAGAATGACATGAATCCAATGATCCAACTGATCCAATCTATCCCAGACTTCAATTATAAGTCTTTACTCAAAGAGCACCAATGATCAGTTTAGAATGATTACTTTAACTGGCCGATCAACTTGACATATCCGCACTAAATCGTCGATTTAGAGCTCAGAAACACTCGAATCCATAGCCCACGTTAAGCTAGCTCAATTTTCTATATTTTGAAAAAAGTTAAGACATATATAGAGACAACAAAGCGTCCATGTAATCCAATCTATCCCAAAACTGCGTGATGACATGCTTTATGATTTAGTTTAAGCCTTTACTTAATGAGCACCAATGATCAATTTATAATAATTACATTAATTGGCCGATCAACTTGTCAAATCTGCACTAAATCGGGTGTAACTTTCGATTTACAGCTTTGAAACACACGAATCCAATGTCCACATTAAGCTAGCTCAATTTTCTATATTGTAACAAAATTTGAGACAGAAATAGATTTGACAAACCGTCCAAGTAATCAAATATATCCAAAACTGTGTGATGTGATGCATTATGCCTCATTTATAAGCCTTTACTCAATGAACACCAATGATCCGTTTATAATGATCACTTTAGCTGGCTGATCAACTTGACATGTCCGCACTAAATCATCTGGAACTTTTGATTAAGAGCTCAAAATGACACTAATCCAATGCCCACATTAAGCTAGCTTAATTTTCTATATTTATTTGAGATAGAAATACATACGACAAAGCGCCCAAGTAATCCAATCTATCCAAACTGCTTGATGCCATGCATTATGCTTCATTTATGAGCCTTTACTTAATGAGCACCAGTGATCAGTTTAAAATGATCACTTTAACTGGCCGATCAACTTGACATATGCGCACTAAATCGTCCGTAACTTTTGATCAAGAGATCAGAATGACACGAATCCAATACCCACATTAAGCTAGCTCAATTTTCTATATTTTAACTTAATTTGAGACAGAAATAGATACGACAAAACGCCCAAGTAATCCAATCTATCCAAACTGTTTGATTCCATGCATTATGCTTCATTTACGAGCCTTTACTTAATGAGCACCAGTGATCAGTTTATAATGATCACTTTAACTGGCCGATCAACTTGACATGTCCGCACTAAATCTTCTTTACCTTTTGATTTCAAGCTCTGAGTGACACGAATCCAATCCCACGTTAAGCTAGCTCAAATTTTATATTGTGACGAAATTTGAGACAGAAATAGATATGAAAAAGCGTCCAAGTAATTCAATCTATCCAAACTATGTGATGCCATGCATTTTGCTTCATTTATAAGCCTTTACTCAATGAGCACCAATGAACAGTTTAGAATGATCACTTTAACTAGCCGATCAAATTGACATGTCCGCTCTAAATCGTCTGTAACTTTTGATTTAGAGCTGAAAATGACATGAATCCAATGCCCACTATAAGCTAGCTCAATTTTCTATATTGTGACAAAATGTGAGACATAAATAGATACGACAAAGTATCTATGTAATCCAATCTATCCCGTAGTGCGTGATGCATGCATTATGCATCATTTATAAGCTTTTACTCAACGAGCACCAATTATCAGTTTAGAATGATCACTTTAAATGGCCGATCAACTTGACATGTCCGCACTAAATCGTCCGTAACCTATGAATTAGAGCTCACCATGACAAGAATGCAATGTCCACGTTAAGCTAGCTCAATTTTCTATATTGTGACAAAATTTGAGACAAAAATAGATACGACAAAGCGTCCAAGTAATCCAATCGATCCTGAACTGAGTGATGTCATGCATTATCTTTCATTTATAAGCCTTTAATCAATGAGCACCAATGATCAGTTTAGAATGATCACTTTAACTGGCCGATTAACTTGACATGTCCGCACTAAATCGTCTGTAACTTTTGATTTGGAGCTCAGACTGACATGAATCCAATTCCCACGTTAAACTAGCTCAAATTTTTATATTTTGATAAATTTTAAAACTAAAATTGTTTCAACAAGTCCTCCAAGCAATAAAATCTTTCTAAAACTATGTGATGTCATGCATTATGCTTCATTTATGAGCATTTACTCAATGAGCACCAATGATCATTTCAACTGGCCGATCAACTTGACATGTTGGAACTAAATCGTACGTAACTTTTGATTTAGAGCTCAAAATGACACAAATCCAATGCCCACATTAAGCTAGCTCAATTTTCTATATTGTGATAAGAGTTGAGACACAAATAGATACAAAAAACCATAGATGTAATCCAATCTAGCCAAAACTGCGATCCCATGCATTATGCTTCATTTATAAGGCTCTACTTAATGAGCACCAATGATCAGTTTAGAATGATCACTTTAACTTGCCGTTCAACTTGACATATCCGCACTAAATCTTCCGTAACTTTTGATTTAGAGCTCAGAATAACACGAATCCAATGCCAACGTTAAGGTACCTAAATTTTCAATATTGTGACAAAATTTGAGACAAAAATAGATACAAAAATGCGTTCAAGTAAACAAATCTAGACAAAACTTGCGTGATGCCATGCATTATGCTTCATTTATAAGCTTTTACTCAATGAGCACCAATGATTAGTTTATAATGATCACTTTAACTGGCCGATCAACTTGACAAAATCTGCACTAAATCGTCCGTAACTTTTGATTTAGAGCTCAGAATGACACGAACCAATGCCCACATTACGCTAGCTCAATAATTTATGATGTGACAGAATTTCGACTGAAGTAGATATGACAAAGCATCCAAGATATCCAATCTAACCCAAACTGTGTGATGCCATGCTTTATGCTTCACTTACAAGGGTTTACTTAATGAGCACCAATAATCACTTTAACTAGGTGATCAACATGACATGTCCACACTAAATTGTCTGTAACTTTTGATTTAGAGCTCAGAATAATAGGAATCCAATGCCCTTGTCAACCTATCTCAATTTTCTATATTGTGACAAAATTTGAGACATAAATAAATACGAAAACCGTTCAAGTAATCCAATCTAGCCAAAATTGCGTGATGCCATGCATTATGCCATGCATTATGCTTCATTTATAGGCATTTACTTTATCAGCACCAAATGATCAGTTAAGAATGATCATTTTAACATGCCGATCAACTTGACATGTCAACACTAAATCGTTCGTAACTTATGATTCGGAGCTCAGACTGACACGAAACCAATGCCCACGTTAAGCTAGTTCAATTTTCTATATTGTGAAAATTTTTGAGACATAAATAGATATGAGAAAGCGTCTAAGTAATCCAATCTATCCTAAACTGCGAGATGTGATGCATTATGCTTCATTTATAAGCATTTCCTCAATGATCACCAATGATCATATTAGAATGATCACTTTAACTGGCCGATCAACTTGTGCCGCCCCAAATCGTCCGTAACTTTTGATATAGAGCTTAAAATGACACGAATCCAATGCCCACATTAAGCTACCTCAATTTTTTATATTGTGATAAAATTTGAGGCATAAATAGATACGAAAAACCATTCAAGTAATCCAATCTAGCTAAAACTGCGTGATGCCATGCATTATGCTTCATTTATTAGGCTTTACTCAATAGGCAGCAATGATCAGTTAGAATGATCAATTTAATTGGGAGATCAACTTGACATGTCTAAACTAAATCGTCCATAATTTTTGATTTATAGCTCATAATTACACGAATCCAATGCCCACGTTAGGCAAGCTCAATATTTTATACTGTGACAAAATTTTCGATAGAACTAGATACAACAAGGCGTCCAAGTTGTCCAATCTATCCCAAACTGCATGATGTCATGTTTTATGCTTCATTCATAAGCATTTACTTAATGAGCACCAATGATCACTTCAGAATGATCACTTTAACTAGGCTATCAACTTGACATGTATGCACTAAATCGTCTAAACTTTTGATTTAGGGCTCATAATAACAGGAATACAATGCCCATGTTAAGCTAGCTCAATATTCTATATTGTGACAAAATTTGAGACATAAATAGATACGAAAAACCATTCAAGTAATCCAATCTAGCCGAAATTGCGTGACGTCATGTGTTATACTTCATTTATAAGCGTTTACTTTATCAGCACAATTGATTAGTTAATAATGATCATTTTAACATGCCGATCAACTTGACATGTCCGCACTATATGGTCCGTAACATATGATTTAGAGCTCAGAATGTCACGAATCCAATGCCCACTTTAAGCTAGCTCAGTATTCTATATTATGACAAAATTTGAGACATAAATAGATAAGACAAAGTGTCCAAGTAATCTAATCTAACTCAAACAGCGTGATGCCATGCATTATGTTTCCATTATAAGCCTTTACTCAATGAGCACCAATAATCAGTTAAGAATGATCAGTTTAACTGGTTGATCAACTTAACATGTCTGCACTAAATCGTCTGTAACCTATGATTTAGAGCTTAGAATGACACTAATCCAATGCCCACATTAAGCTTGCTCAATTTTCTATATTATGACAAAATTTAATACAGAAATAGATACGATAAAGCATCCAAGTATTCCAATCTATCCATAATTGGGTGATGCCATGCGTTATACTTCATTTATAAGCATTTACTCTATGGGCACCAATGATCAGTTAAGAATGATCATTTTAACTGGCTGATCAACTTGATATGTCCACACTAAATCGTCCCTAACTTTTGATGAGCTCAGAATGACACGAATCCAATGCCCACGTTAAGCTGGTTCAATTTTTTATATTTTGATAAATTTAAGACTAAAATTGGTTCAACAAATCCTTCAAGTAATCGAATCTATCCCGAACTGCATGATGTCATGCATTATGCTTCGTTTATAAGCCTTTACTCCATGAGCCCCAATGATCAGTAAAGAATGATCATTTTAACTTGCCGATAAACTTGACATGTCCGCATTATATTGTCTGTATTTTTGATTTATAGCTTAGAATAACACGAATCCAATGCCCACATTAAGCTAGCTCAATTTTCTATATTTTGAAAAAAAATTTGGAGAGAAATAGAGACGACAAAGCGTCTAAGTAATCCAATCAATCCAAAACTGCGTGATTTCATGCATTATGCTTCATTCATAAGCCTTTACTCAATGAGCACCAATGATCACTTGAGAATGATCACTTTAACTTGCCGCTCAACTTGACATGTCCACTCTAAATCGTTTGTAACATATGATTTAGAGCTCAGAATGACACGAATCCAATGCCCACGTTAAGTTGGCTCAATTTTCTATATTGTGATAAAATTTGGGACAGAAATAGATACGACAAAGCATCCAAGTAATCCAATCTATCCTGAACTGTGTAATGCCATGCATTATGCTTCATTTATAAGCCTTTACTCAATGAGCACCAATAAGCCGAACAACTTGACATGTGCGCACTAAATTGTGCATAACTTTTAATTTAGAGCTCAGAATGACACGAACCAAATGCCCACGTTAGGCTAGCTGAATCTTTTATACTGTGACAAAATTTCGACAAAACTAGATATGACAAAGCGTCCAAGTTATCCAATCTATCCCAAACTGTATGATGCAATGCTTTATTCTTCATTTATAAGCGTTTACTTAATGAGCACCAATGATCGCTTCAGAATGATCACTTTAACTAGCCGATCATTTTGACATGTCCACACTAATTCGTCCATAACTTATGATTTAGAGCTCAGGCTGACACGAATCCAATGCCCATGTTAAGCTAGCTCAATTTTCTATATTATGACAATATTTGAGACATAAATAGATAAGACAAAGCATCCAAGTAATCCAATCTATCCCAAACAGCGTGAAGCCATGCATTATGTTTCATTTATAAGCCATTACTCAATGACCACCAATAAACAGTTAAGAATGATCATTTTAACTGGCTGATCAACTTGACATGCTAGCACTAAATTGTCTGTACCTTATGATTTAGAGCTTAGAATGACACGAATCCAATGCTCATGTTAAGGTTGCTCAATTTTCTATATTATTACAAAATTTAATACAGAAATAGAAACGAGCGTTAAAGTAATCAAAAATATCCCGAACTGCGTGATGTCATGCACTATGCTTCATTTATTAGTCTTTACTCCATGAGCCCTAATGATCAGTAAAGAATGATCATTTTAACTTGCCGATCAACTTCACATGTTCACATTAAATCGTCCATAACTTTTGATTTAGAGCTCAGAATAACACGAATCCAATGACCACATTAAGCTAGCTCAATTTTCTATATTCTGACAAAATTATAGACAGAAATAGAGATGACAAAGCGTACAAGTAATCCAATCTATCCAAAAACTGTGTGATTTCAAGGATTATGCTTCATTTATACGCATTTACTCAATGAGCACCAATGATTAGTTTAGAATGATCACTTTAACTGGCCGATGAACTTGACATGTCCGCACTAAATCGTCCGTAACATATGATTTAGAGCTCCGAATGACACGAATCCAATGGTTCTACAAGTCCTCCAAGTAATCAAATCAGTCCAAAACTGAAGCATAATGCATCACATCTCACTGTCTATATTTTGACAAAAGTTGAGACAGAAATAGAGATGACAAAGGGGCCAAGTAATCCCACATATTCCAAACTACGTGATGCCACGCAGTATACTTCATTTATAAGCCTTTACTCAATGAGCATCAATGATCAGTTCATAATAATCATACTAACTAGCCTATCAACTTGAAACGTCCGTACTAAAACGCCTATGACTTTTGATTTAGAGCTTAGAATGACACGAATCCAGTGCCCACGTTAAGCTAGCTCAATTGTCTATATTTTGACAAAATTTAAGACATAGATAGAGACGACAAAGCATCCAAGTAATGCAATCAATCCCAAACTGCGTTATGCCATGCATTATGCTAACTTTAACTGGCCGATGATCCAAGAGTGGCAAGACTGGGAAAAGCAAGAAGGATAAGGCAAGAGGTGGTGAACCAAGCCAAAACATTTGAGCCTTGCTGAATCCGAATTTATTTGAGCATTCGGCGCATGTTGAGGCAACTAAGCAGGACCATCCGGAAGGTGAGGATGAGGAGTCTACTGTTCATTGCACACATGCGGGTGAAGTAGGACAACGTGACCAGGAAGCCGCGGATGTAAATCCTAATGCGTTTCCGAGCCCACAAGAAATGTGGAACACAATGAGAACCGTGATAAGTCAGTTGGCTATACTGACTGAGGCGGTTAAGCCCAATGCACCGGTTCCTGAGGTGCCACACATGGGCGATGAACCGGTTCCTATGGAGAACCAGGATGTGGTTATCCTAGATGACGCACCTAAGTCCGCTAGAAAGAAGGTGGGGTATTTGAGCATCCTTGAACACATGATACACATAAAAACAGGTAGTTTCGCTGGGGGCTCTGACCCATTTAAGGCTGACGAGTGGAAGAATCGATTGGTAAGGAACTTTCAGTCAACTAGGTGTCCCGGTGACTATCGCAAAGATATCGCACTCCACTTCCTGGAAGGGGATGCGCATAACTGGTGGGTTGCCGTGGATAAACGGTTGGGTGAAAGGATTCAAACCTTCAAGGAGTTTGAAGGAGAATTCAATAAGAAATTCTTTCCACCAGAGGTGTGGGACTGATTGGAGTGTTCGTACTTGGAATTGGTTCAAGGGAACCGAACTGTCCGGGAATATGAAGAAGAATTTAACCGCTTATGGCGTTATATGGGAAGAGATCTTGAAGATGAACTCGGGCAAGTGCGTCGGTTCATGCGTGGACTAAGGGTCGAAATCCGTAACCACTGCTTGGCGCAGAAGTTCCATTCAGTCACTGAATTGGTGAAAAGGGCTGCCTTGATCGAGGAGGGGATCCAGGATGAGAACCGGTTGAAAGAATCCAAATTCCCAAATCGTTACGGCCAGTCAAGTGGTGGTGATCCGAAAAGAAAGTGGGATAAGGTTGATGACTCCAGCCAACCCCTAGGAAAAGGTAGGGAATGCAAGACGTGTGGTAGGAGGCATGGTGGGGAATGCTGGAAGGCGATGGGAGCATGTGCACATTGCGGTAACAAGGAACATGCTACCCGAAACTGCCCAAAGATGGAGTAAAAACTGCCGAGTGATGACTCGAGGACTTGCTTCAACTGTGGTAAGTCAGGCCACATCAGGAAGGATTGCTCCAAAGAGACAACCAAAAGGCAACTCGAACGAAAGGACTATCGTGGGGTAATCGATCTAGCGGCTAAGAGGCAGGCCGTACACCGCGGGTTTATGAACTATCACGGGACATGGGCGATACGGGTAGGTACAGCTCGATCACTGGTACGTACATAACCCTAACTATTAAATAAAATCGAGCATTGCATGGCATGCATAAAAAGTAGGGTACTTAGCATTCAGGATGAATGTGTAGGGACCTTGGTTGTGGGCGGTGTTGAAACACACGTCCTGTTTGATTCCGGGGCTTCACATTGTTTTGTAAACCCGGAATGGTTTAAAAAGAGTGGGATTCAAGGAGAACCCATCTCTGGAATGAGTAAAGTACAAGCGGCAGGAGGGCAAATAATGAATTCCCTGGGAATTGTGCGGAACATCCCGGTTATGATTGGGAATGTCAGTTTGCCGGCCGACTTGGTTGTCGTCCAACTCAAGAATTACGAGGTTATCTTGGGTATGGACTGGCTGGGAATGAACAAGGCGACCCTAGAGTGTCATACGGGCTTAGTTCGGTTTGAAAAAGAGGGAGGGAGATTAGAGTTCCAAGGGATCCAACCCACTTCGCGAAGTTTGACAATCTCAGCAATCCAGGCAGAACGGATGCTAGAGAAGGGGTGCGAGGCCTATGTAGCCACGATAATTACTGAGGAAAATAAGAAGAGTTGGGAGTTAAAGGATATCCCAGTGGTCAATGAATTCACGGATGTGTTCCAGGCCTTGTCCGGGTTACCGCCTGATAGGTCGGATCTATTCACGATTGAATTGGAACCAGGGATTGGCCCAATCTCGAAAGCGCCATATCGTATGGCTCCACCCGAGATGGCTGAGTTAAAGAAACAGTTTGAAGAACTGTTGGATAAAGGATTCAACAGGCCGAGTGAGTCACCTTGGGGTGCACCGGTGCTGTTTGTGAAAAAGAAGGATGGAAGCTTTAGGCTTTGCATCGATTATCGGGGATTGAATCGGGTTACGGTAAAGAACAAGTACCCATTACCCTGAATTGATGAGTTATTGGATCAACTCAGAGGTGCGACCTGGTTCTCAAAGATCGATTTGGCCCAGGGATACCACCAAATTCCAATTGGGCCATTGGATATTCGGAAGACAGCCTTCTGGACAAGATATGGACACTATGGGTTTGTAGTGATGCCATTCAGTTTAACCAATGCACTGGCAGCCTTTATGAAGATGATGAATAGTGTATTTTGGGATTGTTTAGATGAGTTTGTTATTATTTTCATTGATGACATCCTCTTCTATTCAAGGGGCCATGAAATGCACCAAAGTCATCTAAAGGTGGTGATGGAACGGTTAAGGGAGCATAAGCTTTACGCCAAGCTGAGCAAGTGTAGCTTTTGGCAGAGAAGTATTGGGTTCTTGGGACACATTGTGTCGGACCAAGGGGTGTCAGTAGACCCGGAGAAAGTTAAGGCTATCAAAGATTGGCCGAGGCCTCGGAATGCAACTAAGATTAGGAGCTTCCTGGGTTTGGCCGGATACTATAGACGGTTTGTCAATGGGTTTGCGAAAATGGCTTATCCCATGACCTGGCTAACCGGGAAGGATGTTAAGTACGAGTGGACATACGAGTGCGAGGAATGTTTCCAACGGTTGAAGGAGATGCTGACGACTGCACCAGTCTTGGCACTGCCTGAACCGGATGAGCCCTATGCAGTATACACAGACGCATCCAGAACTGGGCTGGGTGCTGTTCTGATGCAAAAGGGTAGGGTGATTGCCTACGCATCAAGGCAATTGCGGAAACATGAAGGAAACTATCCCACTCATGACTTAGAAATGGCGGCAGTAATCTTTGCATTGAAGATTTGGCGGTCATACTTGTATGGAGCCAAAGTGCAAGTTTTTACCGACCATAAGAGTCTGAAGTACATTTCCACTCAACCCGAATTGAACCTTAGGCAAAGAAGGTGGATGGAATTCGTGGCTGATTATGACCTAGATATTGCCTACCACCGGGGAAAGGAAAATCTTGTGGCGGATGCCTTGAGTAGGAGGCGTTCAGATGTTCATACGGAAAAGGATGCGGAAACCCTTGTCGGACTGATTAAGATGATGCATTTGAGTGCAATATCAAGTGAACCAAAACCATTAGGTATAGACACAGCAAATCGGGCAGATCTATTGAGTAAGATCCGAATAGCCCAAGAAAAAGATGAACTGTTGAACCAAGCAGTCCAGAACAATCAGTCCGAGTTTGGGAAATCGAACAACGGGACAATTGTGATAAGAGGACGAGTGTGTGTTCCTAATGTACGGGAATTAAGAGAAGAAATCCTAAGGTAAGCACATCAGTCCAAATTTGCAATTCACCCGGGTGCAAGTAAGATGTACCAAGACTTGAAGCGGTACTACCATTGGGCAGGACTGAAGAGAAATGTCGCTGAATGGGTTGGCTAAGTGTCCGACTTGCCAACTGGTCATGGCAGAACACCAAGTACCGAGTGGTTTCTTGCAAAACTTACCCATTCCGAAATGGAAGTGGGACCATATCACAATGGATTTTGTGAGTGGGTTACCAAGGACCAAGGCACAGCATGATGCTATCTGGGTGGTCGTGGATAGGCTGACCAAGTTGGCACACTTCTTGGCTATCCAGAAAACAGATGGGGCTGAAAGAATTGCGGCACGTTATGTGGAAGAGATAGTCGAATTGCATGGAGTTCTGGTAAGCATTGTCTCTGATCAGGATCCACGATTCACAGCCCATTTTTGGAAGGCATTCCAAAAGGCCTTAGGAACGAGGGTGAACATGAGCACGGCTTACCACCCCCAAACAGATGGGCAATCCGAACGAACCATCCAGACACTCGAGGACATATTGCAGGCATGTGTTTTGGATTGGGGCGGATCATGGGAAAAATATTTTCCCTTAGCCGAATTTTCACAGAACAATAGCTTCCAGACGAGCATGGGAATGTCTCCTTATGAAGCATTGTATGGACGGACTTGTTGGACCCCATTGTGTTGGACCAAAGTGGGGGAGCGTAGGACTCTTGGACCCAATATTGTGGATGAAACCACTGACACGATCAAGTTCTTAAGGATCAAAATGAAGGAGGCCCAAGATAGACAGAAAAGTTATGCGGACAAACGAAGAAGAAATTTGGAGTTTGAGGTAGGTGATTGGGTATATTTGAAAACAATCACATTTAAGGGAAGGAATCGAACTTCGAAGAATGGAAAGTTGAATCCAAGGTACTCAGGCCCGTTTAAAGTCACAGAAAGAGTTGGGTTAGTTGCATACAAACTGCACTTGCCACCCGAAATGGACATGTTCCATAACGTCTTCCATGTGTCGCAACTAAGGAAGTGCCTATCGGACCAAGACATAGTCGTTTCTGCACCACCTACTGAACTAAGGGAAAATCTAACCTTAGAAGCTATTACAGTTCGGATCATCGACCGAATGGAAAGAGTTACCAGAAGAAAGGTAGTTCGGATGGTCAAGGTAGTATGGAAGTGCAATGGGACCGAAGAAATGACTTGGGAAACCGAAGCCAAAATGAAGGCCAAATTTCCTAAGTGGATCGAGGAGTGGGAAATCAACCAGATACTTGGCCTGGATTCAGGGACGAATGCACTTCAAGTGGGGGAGACTTGTAACACCCCCGATCCTTAGTAAGGATCGGTTGGGCGAGCTGGCCAGCAGTTGGGTGAGCTGGCCGGCAGTTAGATGAGCTGGTTGGTAGCTGGGCCAACTGGCCAGCTAGCATTTCGGAAAGTTGGTGCTGAACCGGTGCAACGACGAGGCACAACGGTTCGACTAGAAACGTTGATTGGTCAAGCAAAAGCCATGACTGTTCGTGAAAACCGACCACGAGCCCTATAAATATAAGGCTTAGGGTCGGTACAAGGCATGCTGTGAGAACCTCTTCGGACTGATAATCCGGGAAGGGTGTTTGAAGTTGATATCAGAGAATGCTTGGTCCTAGGACGGGTTAGATGTGGGTTAAGTAGACACCACTCATCGGGCACCAAGTCTTGCACATGTTAAAGACTAACTAAACGGTTTTGCAGATGGGCAAGAGTGGCAAGACTAGGAAAAGCAAGAAGGATAAGGCAAGAGGTGGTGAACCAAGCCAAAACATTGGAGCCTTGCCGAATCCGAATTTATTTAAGCCTTCTACGGCGCATGTTGCGGCAACTGAGCAAGACCATCCAGAAGGTGAGGATCAGGAGTCTACTGCTCATCGGACACATGCGGGTGAACAAGGAAAACGTGACCAGGAAGCCGCGGATGTAAATCCTAATGTGTTTCCTTGCCAACAAGAAATGTGGAAAAAGTTCTGGACGATTTTTTGCGGACATGTCAAGTTGATCGGCCAGTTAAAGTCATCATTCTAAACATATCATTGGTGCTCATTGAGTAAAGGCTTATACATGAAACATAATGCATGACATCACACAATTTTGGATAGATTGGATCACTTGGAAGCTTTGTCCTATATATTTCTGTTTCAAATTTTGTTCTAAATCAAAAGTTATTGACCATTTAGTGTGTACATGTCAAGTTGATCGACCAAACTGATCATTGGTGTTTGTTAACTAAAGGCTTATAAATTAAGTATAAAGCATGGCATCACACAGTTTGGTATAAATTGCATTACTTGGACGCTTTGTCGTCTCTATTTATATTTCCAATTTTGTCAAAATATAGGGAATTGAGCTAGCTTAACGTGGGTATTTGATTCGTATCATTCGGAGTTACAGATGATTTAGTGTGGACATGTCAAGTTGATCCACCAGCTAAAGTGATCATTCTAAAGTGATCATTGGAGCCCATTGAGTAAAGGCTTATCAATGAAGCATAATGCATGGCATCACACATTTTAGGATAGATTGGATTACTTGGACTCTTTCACTACAAGAAAACAGCCGTTTTGCGACCACGGAAGTGGTCGCAAAATAATAGTCGCAAAAAAAATTAGTCGCAAATCAGTCGCAATTTTGTGACTGATTTGCGACCACGGTCATAGTGGGTATTTTGCGACTATTTTGCGACCACAACCGTGGTAGCTTTTTGCGACTAATTTTCCACTGAATTTCCGTAACAAATTTTGCTACTGTATTGCGACTACTGTTGTGGGTGCTAAATTTGTAGTCACAAAACAGTTGAAAATTTTTGTGACTGATTTGCGACTACGGTAGAACCGCAGTTGCAAATCAGTCACTGTTTTTTGTGACTGTTTTGCGACTGCAGGTGAACCGTAGTCGCAAATCAGTCACAAAAAACAGTGACTGTTTTGCGACTACAGGAGAAACGCAGTCGCAAAACAGTCACAAATATTTGTGACTGATTTGTGACTACAGGTGAAACGCAGTCGCAAATCAGTCACAAAAATGTGTGACTGTTTTGCGACTACAGGGTGAACCGCAGTCGTAAATCAGTCACAAAAATTTGTGACTGATTTGCGACTGCACGTAGCTCGCAGTTGCAAAGGAGTCGCAAATCGGTGGCAAAAATTGCGACTGATTTAAGACTAATATGTGACTACACCGTAATTAGATTTTAAAAAAATAATATTAATATATTTTTTATTTTTATTATTGAAATAATATAATTAATAATTTAAAAATATATATATATATTTTTACTACTAAAATAATTTCGTATATTAGTGAAATATAATATTAATATTTTTTAAATTATTTTTAAAAAATGTAAAATAATATTTAAAAATTAAAATTTCAGTAATAATTTAGAAAATTAATTTCAATAATAAAAATAATTATTTGAAATTAGAAATATTAATAAAATAATTTAGATTAACTATTAATATAATTGGTTTAAAATATTATTATAATATTTATTAGAATATTTATTAATTTTTATTAATAAATTAAAAATTTTATAATAATAAATGAAAAAAATATGTAAACTAAATATTGAATTAAAAAATATACAAATTTAAAATTTAACATTTATTATAGAAAATTTTTAAATACATAAAAACAAATTCTAATTGTCCGGTGGCGGAAATTGGAAATCTGATGGCGAAAATGGGGTGGTTGGCGGAGCCGTTGATGGTTCCCCTGTACAATCGTTATCCCGCAATAAGGAGGCGAATGCGGGATCCGTCCGTTGGATATATCCGAGGAGCATCTCCAAGCTCGAGATCTTCTTCTGGTTTTGTCTGTTCAGCTCTTCAATCTTCTCATATTTTTCCATCATCTGCGCGTTTTGTGCTTTAATCAACGCGTTTTGTTCTTGAAGAATAACGTACTCGGGTGAATGGGTTTGTACCCCACTACTTCTACCCGTAGACTGTACGCGGTTGAGGCTACCGAGTCCATAAAGACGGCCTCGTTCATCAGGAACAGATGACTATAAAATTACGAAAACGTAAATTATATAATAAATGTAATTATTTTGTAATTAGGAAAATATGTAAAAAGAAAAAAGTTTGAAAATTTTTTTTTACCTGTAAGAAGATCTCATTCTTCTGTGCTTGAGTCAGCTCAATTGGACGGGAGGTTCCATCGGATGTTTCTGTTGGATCGACCTCCACGATCGCCATCTTCTCTTGGATGTTTCGTTCGTATGCTTCACAGATTTGTTTTGCTTTCAAATCTACATACGAACCATCCGGTCTTGTGTGAGTCTTTATAAAGACCTCACCTATTGAGACTGGTCGTCCCAAATTATGTTCCTTCACAGATATTAAAATATTATTTAATTATGAGAAAACATAATAATATGAAAAAAAAAAATTTTACTTACCATTTCCTGCTGGACCTGAATGTAGGATTTTTGGCCCGATAAATGTTTATGCGGGCCAAGACCATCCCGAGCGGAGTTGCGGTTATGAGAGGATTTCGTACTCCTCTCGGTAGATGTTTCGGTTGCCCAATGTGCTGTCATAATATTGTATAAACTTGGGGAAATCCATCTGGGACGTTTTCCGGTTGTATGAACCGTGCTCACCATCCCTTTCATCCGCCTTACGCAGACGGCCTCGAACTCTTTTCGTACCACCGAGGTGATCAGAGGATCCCAGGTGTACGATTGCTTGAAATTGAGTTAAAAAATATTAGTATATATTTTTTATATTTTATTAAATATTTACACAATTTAAAAAAAAATACTTACCGCAAATTCTATAAAATATTTCTCCTGCCTCTCAGGAGGTACGACGGTCCAACTGTAGTACGGACCGTCAAATTTATTTTTCAAAATTTTTGCGATTTGACGAGTAATAGACCCGTTATCGCGGTCAAACCTAATATTTATTACAAAAATGTAAAATTATATTAATATAATTTAAATTTTAATAAATATTTATTAAAAAATTAGCTATTAATGAACATGCTTACCACGTTGTATTCGGAGCCGCATCTGGAGAAAGCACAGTCAAATACTGTTCGCGGCCCGGAGTTTGTAACAAACTATCAAGAGTGATAGTTTGTTCATCCGTTCCCGTTTCGCAATCGGGAATTTGTTCGTCCTCATGTTCATCCGATTCCTGAAACCGTGGAGGTGTTTGGGTTTCAGGAACGGAGTGAGGAACAAAATTGTATTGCGGAGGGAGCCGCGATGCCGCTCTATTAGCGGATGGTGAAGGGTTCGAGGAGGCCGAAGAGGTTCCTCGGCCGGAAGACGATCCGAAAGATCGTCTTCCACGACCTCTCAACGACCTACCACCACTTGCCATTTATAGAAATAGTGTTTTTCTAAAGTGTTTAGGAAGTGTTTTTGAGAGAGTTTTGTAAAGTAGTTTGAGAGATTTGTGAAAAATGAGGGAAAACCATAGGGTATTTATAGATTTTTTTGCGACCACGGATGTGGTCGCAAATCAGTGGCAAAATACATGTTAATTTGGTGGGAACCAAAAACGTTCAAACTCCCTCCAAATTAATTGGTAGTCGCAAATCAGTCGCAAATTTGTGAGTGATT
>CM032159.1:27578664-27609849 GCA_018901935.1 Pugionium cornutum
GACAAAGTGGAGCTCAAGATTCATGAGCAGGTCACTGTGCCATTCAGTGTGGGCAAGTACCAAGACCAGGTCGTGTGCGACGTGGTGCTACAACTCTAAATGAGTAAGGAAAGAAACTTATCAAGTCTAATTTTCTTATTCAACCAAGCCATGTCCGGAGAGCTTTAGCCTCAAAGGATTTAATGTTACTAATGGTCTTCAAAGAAGTTTTGAGTGTAGAACAGGGACAGGTAGAGCTACCTCCTGAAGTAGCAACTCTCCTCAACAAATTCCAGGATGTATTTCCAGAGGAGATACCAGCAGGCTTGCCTCCTTTCGTGGCATAGAACACCAGATTGATCTAGTGCCCGGGGCAGGCCTGCCCAACCGGCCAGCCTACCGGATGAGTCCAGAGGAGTCCAAGGAGCTTGAGAAGCAAGTCAAGGAGCTCCTGGAGAAAGGATATGTTCTAGAGAGCCTCAGTCCATGTGCTGTACCAGTGCTACTAGTGCCCAAGAAAGATGGGACTTGGCGCATGTGTGTGGACTGCCGAGCAATCAACAACATCACAGTCAAGTATAGGCATCCAATACCATGACTGGATGACATGCAAGATGAGCTGAGTGGAGCCACGGTCTTCTCCAAGATAGACCTCAAAAGTGGATACCACCAGGTAAGAATGAAGGAAGGTGATGAGTGGAAGACTGCTTTCAAGACAAAGCAAGGGCTCTACGAGTGGACAGTCATGCCATTGGCTTGACTAATGCCCCAAGCACCTTCATGCGCCTTATGAACCAAGTTCTTAGGGCGTACATCAGTAAGTTTGTAGTGGTTTACTTTGATGACATACTAGTTTATAGTAAGTGCCTACAGGAACACCTCACACATCTTCAGATGGTACTTAAAACCCTTCGACAAGAAGAGCTTTATGCCAATCTCAAGAAGTGCATCTTTTGTACTGATAAACTTGTCTTTTTAGGCTTCGTTGTAAGTTCACAGGGCCTACAGGTAGATGAAAAGAAGATTCGAGCCATACAAGAATGGCCAACACCGGGCAACATCAGCCAAGTAGGAGCTTCCACGGACTGGCCAGCTTCTATAGGAGATTCGTGCCCAACTTCAGCAGTATTGCCTCACCACTGACGGCAGTAGTGAAGAAGAACGTGGGATTCAGCTGGGGAGAAGCTCAGGAGAAGGCATTCAGGCCTTGAAGGACAGCCTTACACATGCACCAGTGCTAGTCCTTCCCGACTTCAACAAGACGTTTGAAGTGGAGTGTGATGCCTCTGGAATAGGCATAGGAGCAGTGCTAACCCAAGGAGGGAGACCAGTGGCATACTTCAGTGAGAAGCTAGGTGGTGCCTCACTGAACTACCCCACTTATGACAAGGAGCTTTATGCCCTTGTCCGAGCATTGGAGACTTGGCAGCATTACTTGCTGTCCAAGGAGTTTGTGATCCACACTGATCATGAGACTCTCAAACACCTCAGAGGGCAAACCAATCTCAAGAGGAGACATGCCAGGTGGATGGAGTTCATAGACCTTCCGTCGTCATCCCGTACGTCAGCAAGTACAAGATGAGGGAGCAAAGATGCACAGTGGTATGGCCCTTCTACATCAACATGAGGAAGGAGGTTTGCCTTGATATCAACCATGGAGGCAAAGGTCCTAGGGTTCGAGCACATCAAGGACCTATACAAGGATGATCCTGACTTTTCTGAGAGCTACAAGGAGTGTGGCACAGGGAGTCATGGCAAGTTCTACATCCATGAGGGATTCTTGTTCCGAGAAAAAAGGCTGTGCATACCACAAGGATCATTAAGGAGCTTATCATCCGAGAAGCTCATGGAGGAGGACTCATGGGCCACTTTGGTGTCGACAAGACTCTAGCAGTGGTCAAGGAGCACTTCTACTGGCCACACATCAAGAGGACAGTAGAAGCTCATTGTGCAAGATGCATCACTTGCAAGAAGTCAAAGTCCCGAGTGCAACCTCACGGGTTGTATCTCCCACTGCCCATACCCACACATCTATGGGTGGACATCTCAATGGACTTTGTTCTAGGTCTGCCCAAGATCAACCACAAAGATGCAATCTTTGTAGTGGTGGACAGATTCTCCAAGATGGCACACTTCATTCCATGTGCCAATGTCAATGATGCCACACAAACAGCTGAGCTGTTTTTCAGGGAGATAGTACGGCTTCATGGAGTGCCAAGGACAATCGTATCATACAGGGACACCAAGTTCCTCAGCCATTTCTGGAGGACTCTTTGGAGAAAGCTAGGCACGAAGCTACTCTTCTCTACAACCTGCCATCCTCAAACCGATGGCCAAACTGAAGTTGTCAACAGGACACTATCAACTCTTCTCAGAACTACACTAGGGAAGAACCTAAAGACTTGGGTGGAGTGCCTGCCATTCATAGAGTTCGCTTACAACCGAGCCGTGCACTCAGCTACCAAGAAGACACCATTTGAAGTGGTATACGGCTTCAACCCTCTCATCCCATTGGAGCAAACACCACTGCCACCAGCTGAGATGACCAACCTCAACGGAGCATCCAAGGCAGAGTTCATAAGGAGATTACACCAGAAGGTAGCAGAAAACTTGGAGAAGAGGACCGGACAGTACGTGACTCATGCCAACAAGGGAAGAAAGGAGGTGATCTTTCAACCAGGCGATTGGGTGTGGCTACACCTCGGCAGGAGAGGTTCCCAAACCTAAGGAGTTCCAAGCTAGCACCAAGAGGAGATGGACCATTCAGAGTGCTCGAGAGGATCAACAACAACGCCTACCGGATCGAGCTCCCAGGTGAGTTTAATGTGTCCAATACGTTCAATGTTACTGACTTAGCCCCTTTCCATGCAGATGAACCAGTTTTGAGGACAAAACCTACTGAAGAGGGAGGGGATGATGAGGACATCAGGTCGTACATCCAGCCAGGAGACCAGACTGGCCGACCAGGAAGCTTGCCCGAGACAGCAGGACCATCTGGCACGTCTGCCGGACCAGGCAGTACCGCCGGACCCTCGACCTATAGGACCAGACCGGTCAGCATCACCGGCGGAGAGGCCCAAGCTTCCGGCACACTTGGTGGGGACGTGGATGACACCACCGGTCCCTCTGGTGATGCCGCCAACTCCGGGATCAACTTGGCCAGTCCTGAAGGCATCCCGGCCAGTACCACACACAATCCAGCCGGTACAGCCGATCCAGCCGAGTACACACGCATTTCCACTTCCACACAAGATGACTCGGACCAAATGAGCTACCAGCTCCAGGAAATGCACCTAGAAGAAGTATCTACACCAGTGGTACCTCAAGGAGCAATGACAAGAAGCAGATCAAGGGCACTCTTCCACAAATTCAGCTTATGGGTCGATAAGCTCCTAGAGGAAGATCAGCTAAGGACAATGGGCCAGAAGAGCAAAGTAGAGTCCAAAGGCTTCTCAACAACACAAGGAACATCAGAGACTTGGGCTTTAGTGGCAAGAGAGGTCAGGGCCCAAAGATTCTTAACCCTACTCCAAGTCGAAGACTAGGAGCAAGGCGCGTGCATGCCACAAGGACGGCCACCTTCCATTTCTTGGCCATGAGGTAAGTTAAGGTAAGTTTCAATTCGAATATATGCCTCTTTCTGTTTTGCAGGGTAGGATCTAGATGCTTTACATTTTTGAGTCAAGAACATTTTAGGAATAGGTCCTTTTTCGGTTATATACTTTTGTATCTTTTCCTTTTGTGCACTTTTGTAAACTTTCCTTTTCTTTGTTTGAGTCGACCCTAGAAGGTCAAGCTGTCGAGCATATTAATAAGGCTCCTTCCAGCATTGTAGTTCGACAACCTTTTTGATATTAATAAAGATCGAATTTTCTTTCAACAAGTTATTCTCTCCAGAGACTTGTGCGCTTAGAACCTAGTTGAGACCAGCCCTCCTAGCTCTAAGTTTGTGATTTATCACGAGGTTAATCATCCCTCGTGTTGTTCACTTCACCCTTCCATCTTTTACCAACCAGAAAACCCCCGTCCAGAAGCTTAAGGTTGAGTTTCTCACCTAATCTTCTACAAACAGCCCACGCGCATACATCCTTGAATCAAGGCTTGTATCACGTGCCATGTTAATCGACCAGTTAAAATGATCATTATAAATTAATCATTGGTGCTTATTAAGTAAAGGCTTACAAATGAAGCATAATAGAGAGCATCACGCAGTTCGGTATAGATTGGATTAATTGGACGCTTTGTCGTCTCTATTTTTGTCAATAATTTTGCCAAAATATAGAAAATTGAGCTACCTTAACGTCGGCATTGATTGGATTCGTGTCATTCTGAGATCTAAATCAAAAGTTACGGACGACTTTGTGCGGATATGTCAAGTTAATCAGCCAGTTAAAATGATCATTATTAACTGACCATTGGTGCTCATTGAGTAAAAGCTTTTAAATATAATACATGGCATGACGGAATTTAGGATAGATTGGATTATTTGGACACTTGGTCGTCTTTATTTCTTTCTATAATTTTGTCAAAATATAGAAAATTGAGCTATTTTAATGTGGGCATTGGATTCATGTCATTCCGAGCTCTAAATCAAAAGTTATGGACGATTTACACTACAAGAAAACATCATTTTCCCGAAGACAAAATTCGTCAGCAATCCGTCGGAAATAGCATTTCCCGTTGACTTTCTGACAAAAGTTGTCCATCAAGCCTATTTCATTGGAAACCAATTTCCGTCGAGAAATTTTTGGGCATTAACGACGGGTTTGCGATAAAAGTAGCAGTCGGCAAATGCCGACATATATTCGATGCATCCAGTCCATCGGTAATTACCGACGTATTTGCGATAGATTTAGTCAGTCGGGCTGCCGATGACTTCTGATGACAGGTGCCGTCGGGAATGACAACCAATGGTATATCCCGATGGTTTTCAGCCGTCGGGATGGAACGATGACATCGCGATGAAATAAGCTTCCCAACGGAAATGTGTACGTCGGTAATTCCCAACAGATTAGCGATAACGCTATCCGTCAGACCAATATCGATTTCTGATGACTTCTTCCATCGGAAATAACCAAACAATTGAAATTTTTTTTAATAATTGTTTTTAAATAATATTGATTAAATATTTTTCAAAAAATATTTATTTTTAAAATAATATTTTTAATTATTAAATTTAATAAATAGTTTTTAAATATTTAATAAAATATTCAAACAATTAAATAAAATTAATATTTAAAATTATAAATATAATAATATTTAAAGTTTAATTGTTTTAAAATCTACAAATTACATTGGAGGATGAGAAGAATGAAGAAAAAATTCATTCCAATAATCCGGAAATTTGGTTTTCATAAAATTAAAAATATTTTAGCTTGATTATCTCTATCTCCATAGCCGCCACATTTTGTTTGAGTTGTGCATTCTCCTCATTTCCAGCCTCAGATGTTGCACCACTGGTATATGCAACTTTGCCAACTCCTCAATGACGACCATTGGAAAATGGTACTTCCTGTAAAAACAAAATAATATTATTAAAAAATATTACAATATTAAATATAAAAATAAATAAAAGAGAAATCAATCTTACATCAAAAACCATACGGTTAATCTCAAAACGAGACAATTCGGAGACCAAAGATGAAGAACCAACTTGAGATTGCTGAGAAAAAATATCACTATATTTCTTTTTCACTTTTTTCATGATCTCAAAACCGAGACCATCTTGGATGCGATTAGTCTTTTTGTTCATGTGGACGGCCTCGAGAAGTTGCAAGTGATCTGGAGGCACTACAAATTCTTGTGCCTAAAAGTAAAAGATACTAAATTAGTATTTAAAATTTTTTTAAATAATAATAAATAAAATTAATATAATAATAAATTTACCAATGTATCGGCTCGTCTCAGAAAACTAGTCGATCTAACATTGTGAATGTAAATGCTTTTGCCTAAATTAGTACTAAAGGTGGCCTCAACACTGGAAGATTCCCAATAACGAATAAAGTCGTTCCAAACCGACTCATTCAACCCTCTTGCTTTGTTTTTTCCATTTTTTCCATTTTTGTTTCCACTCGTTCATGTGGCGGGAAAATTGTACGGTAACCTCTTTTTTAAAAGCATCTTCCACCAATTTTGTATTCATGGGATCCCATGTAAATTATTGCTGTGAAATTTACTTATATATTACTAAAAATATTTTAAACAATTACATATTTAAAAATAAATTAACGTACCACAAACGTCTTGAACTAAATCTGACGTTCATTGTACGGAATATCTCTAAATTTTGTATACGGTTTGTTCAAAAGAGAATGAAGCATCTTTAATATAGATTTTCTTATTCCATTGTTTGAAATACTAAACCTACGAATTTTTATTAGAATAACATTATAATAATTATTTTAAATCTAATTATAGAAAATATAATATACCATATCAAATTTTCTTAACGCCTCGGATCAAGAAAAGAAAGATGTTCACAAAGTTGCTGAACCAATTCTTCAATTGTCATTGGTCGAAAAGAATCATTTCCAAATTTTGCAACTTGAGTTGGTATAAAACTCGGAGTACACGACTCACAACGTTGGTACTCTTGATACGGCCTTAAAAATATTATTATTACATGAATACGACAACTACACTTGATGTTAATAATAATATTTAACACACATAAACTAATACAAAGTATAAATATAGAATATCTATTAGAATCGTTTAAATGATTTCAAATAATAATAAATAAATGATTTTCTTTATCCATAACTAAAAAAAAATATAGAATTTTTTAATAAAAATGTTGTTTTGTAAGAAAATATTTCACACTAGCTTAGGATCTCCAGCATAATGTTAAGCATATTTCATGAATATACACATAAAATATCATTCATAACTAATTTATAAAATAACTTATCTGTTACATAAAAAATTACCAATTCGAGTAATTATTTGACAAGTAAAAGTATGGCTGTTTTAGCTAACTGCAACTTTCCATGATCAAATAGCATACGTAAAACGTCAAAATAGCTTTCCATGATCAAAGACTTGTTTGATCAAACAAGTAACATATACGTTTTACTTTTGCAAAAAAAAAATTTTCAAAAATTGTAATTTTTATCTAATTAATTTTTTGGCTAACAATCAATCGATGAAAATAAAAAGAATCAGACATGAAACTCATTTAGACAATTCATCGAACATATTACTTTCATCCAACAGTACAAGAAACAACGTTCTTAATCTTATAAGAATTAACAATCACAAACACCACATCTTGTGTGACTAGAAACTATGAGTCAAAAATCTATTGGAACATTCAATTGAACAAGCGTCAGGTTCAATGGGTTTAGGTAAGAAAGAAAACCTGATTGAAATTTTTCTGGATATTTTTTTGACCTCTATAAAAAAATTGAGGGGAGAAGAAGAAAGAGAGATCTATATAACTCTCTCTCTCTAACCCAAATTAAGAACGGCTCCAAATTTAAAACGTCAAAATCTCTGAGAATAATATCGAGAGAGAGAGAGAGAAAGAACATTGTGAAGGTTTTATAAACTTATATTTCCGGCGATTATAGTTACACAGACCGAGAGGAGACTTCCGGCGACGTTAGCGGTGGGAGGGAGAGGCGGATTTCTGAACGGGAGAGGAAGAGGCCGATTTCTGAACGGAAGAGAAAACTGAAAGAGAAGTTATGGGGTCGTAGGTTATATTCGATATTTCTGATGGCAGAATCCATCGGAAACCCATCGGCCAAGTAATAAATATTTTTGCAAAAACCCCCGTGCTAAATTAACTTTCCCGCGTATAATTTCATATTTGTTGGTATTCCATCGGAAGTTACCAATGGATTTCTGACGGAAACTGAAAGTTCTGCATGCTCACCAAATTGTCAGTCCACATGGCAAAGGATATTTCCGACGGTTTTCCGTCCGATCTTGTGGCATGATCAGTAAGCCATCGGAATATTCCGATGGATTTCCGACGATCCTATTATTTGTTAACAAAAATAATGAATATTTTTATTTATAAAATGTGAAATAGTGCTTTCTCATAATTTATTATTTATTCAGATTTTGAAGTTTTTTATAACAAATAATGTTCATAGTATTTTTCATAGTATTGTTCTTTTTCGATCCGTACGCGAGGCTAGTTAAAGGTCACCGCCTTTTTGGCGATAGTAACCAAAAGTTTGCTATATTCTATGAATTTAATTATAACTTTGAGAGCTCGCCATTTAACTAGGGAGATGACTATGTCCCATAAATTGGATTTCAGTTTATATCAGTAATGTTTATAAAACTGTTTATTTTAAAAAAAAACTATCTAGTATATACCATTAGGAATGTGTACCATTTAGTCGTAGCCCATATATGTTTTATAGTTTTAAATCAATTAAACTCTACATTTGAAATTTATGTTCATCACATATCCGTCGGAAATTGCAGAGGGAATTCCGATGGGTATTCAAATTCCATCAGCAATCCGTCGGATAATCTTCTCCGACACGATAGAGTATAGTATCAATACCCTATGTCATCGAGAATCCGACTTTAGTTTCCGATGGCATTGTGACGGGTTCCGACGGGTATTCAAATTTCATCGCCAATCCATTGGATAATCTTCTCCAACACAATAGGGTATAGTATCAATACCCTATGTTGTCGGACTCCAACTAGAGTTTCTGATGGAATTGCGATGGATTTTGTAGTTCCCGTCGGAAATCCGTCGCACACATAAATAAAATTTTTAAAAAAAATATTATTTGACACTGAAAATTAAAGTATCATAAAAACTAAAACATTGCAATTACATATTTAATATGAATTTGATGAACATTCCGAAGTAGCTGAATTTTTTTCGTCAAACTCGCCAATCTCCTCTTCTGAATCTTGAAATATGTTGTAATCAGCGTCTGTGGTGTCATCAACAACAAGGTTAAGTTCAAGAGAAGTCTCTATGGAACCTAAGTTACCAATCGTGCTTTCCTGCATAGGGCCTTGCTCGAAAACACCACATACCATTCCTCTAGGTGTATTGATGTCACTATAGTCTGAGGATCTTGTTTGTTCTTCACACAACAAGATCATATATCGAATGTAACAAACCTGCTCCGCTTGTGATGCAAGTATAAAAGGATCATATTTTTATGTCACTTACGAGAGTGGACGATGTAACACCGAATTCGTCTTGACGCTGACCAATGACAGGGTCATACCAGTCACAGTAGAATACAATACACCTCAAACCAATCATTCCTCGATAGTGAACTTCTAATATTTCACGAAGAACGCTGTTTTATACAATTTCACCAGAATGAGATGATATACCATAATTTGAAATTGTGTGTGATCTTCCTTCACGATGAGTCTTAAAAGAATATCCACGAATGCAATACATTGGATAAGATTTTGCCTTAAATGTAGGACCATTCACCAACTCAATTAACCACGTGGGAAACGTTATCCCCGTAGAAAGACCTGTAGTAACTTGCAAAATAGTTGAATACACTCAACTATATATTTATATATATAGGAAATTATTATTGAAAACTACATAATTAATTAACACTGACGTAAAAGTGTAACCAACTTGCAAATTCGCTCTTTTTAAGTTCAACCAACTCATTCTCTATGTAATTTGAATAATAAAGACGTATTTGATCCATGTATATCCTGTTAATTATAAACATAATAATTAAAAATAAAGTATAATAACATTTACAAAAATAATTAACTGAATGTACCTTTCATATTCCAAAACGTCATTGCAATTTTTCAAAATATACAGATGCAAGTGTTTGTGTTCCTTCTATGATAGGCGCCACGTCTTCCTTTTTCCACTTAAATGTCAAATTTGTGCAAATACTTCTGGCACATACACTGGAAAACGTGGTTTTTCTCCTCCATCATCATGTCGTGCAGGTCATCTATTTTTGTTTGGACTTGCGATGAAAAATAGTAGGTGGCAAAGTTAGATGTTTTCTCATTAACACTTTGTGCGATGATTGAACCTTCAACCCTGGAAAGATTTTTAACTTCTTTCTTTAGGTGGAACATATATCTCTCAAAAGGATACATCCATCAGTACTGAACAGGTCCTTCAAGCACTGCTTCTCCAGGCAGGTGAATAGGAAGATGTTCCATAATATCAAAAAATGCTGGTGAAAATATTTTCTCAAGGTTACAAATGAGAACCGGTATTTTTTCCTCCAAATTTCGTATATCATGTCCAGTAAGTGAACCTGTACATAAATGTCGGAAAAAAACACCAATCCCTGCATCATAAAAAAAGTTAATCCAGCCAGAAAATTATGGTTATATATAAAATAATGTAAACGTACCAGCAATTGCTCCATGGACGGTTTTTATGCAAAAGATCGCAAAAGGCAAATCAAAATAGTCTTTGCATGACAACATGACAATCATGACTTTTCATCCCTGTAAATTTGCCTTCAGTAGTATCGACACAATTACGAAGATTAGATTCGTATCCGTATGGAAATTTGACACTATGATTAATACACTAAAAAAACTTGTCTTTTGCATGCGCATCCAACCGGAATGTGGGAGACAATGATTTCCATTCGATATTAAATGTAGTTCCTTTCGGGAACAAATATCTGGCAAATCCAATCTAGCTTTCAAATTATCTTTCATTTTTACTTATACATTTAGAATAATATTCATCATGTTGTCGAAGAATTCTTTTCAATGTGCATAACATCTAGATTGTGGTGCAACATATGGTCCTTCCAATATGGTAAATCCTAAAAAAATACACTTCTTGTACCAATTATGGTATTCACCACAACCATCAACAGAATAATGTCTGTTACCTCCACATGAAGCCGTTCTCTCAGCACCAAAATCTCTAAGTTGAGTCATCATATGATTCCCATCAAGCAAAGGAGGTGGACCATCTGTTTTTTTTTATTTTCCTAAACAATGTCGTGCTCCGGCGATATGGATGATCTTGTAGTAAAAAGCATCGATGAAAATCGAACCAACTAGTCTTTCGTCCGTGTTTCAGTTGGAACACATTAGTATTATCTTGACAATATGGGCATGCTAATTTTCCATGCGTCGACTATCCTGATAACATACCATATGCTAGAAAATCACTTATGGTCCACATAAGTATTGTTTGCATCAAGAAGTTCTATTGGTTGGAAACATCAAATGCTTCGACAACATTTTCCCATAACATTTTTAACTCATGAATTAGTGACTGTAAGAAAAGATCAAACGATCGCTTAGGATGCTCTGGACCGGAAACGAGAATTGATAGAAACAAAAACTTTCGTTTCATGCACAACGAAGAAGGAAAATTATAAGGTGTCACGATAACTGGCCACAACGAGTATTGCCTCCCATGATTCCCAAAAGGGTTGAATCCATCTGTAGATAACCCGAGGTATACGTTCCTAGGCTCATATGCAAAACTAGGATAAAACTCTTTAGAATGTTTTCATGCTTTTGCATCCGAGGGATGCACAATTTCTCCATTCGAATTATGGTAGCATGCCATCTCAAACGCTTTGCCGTGTATTAAGATTGATATAACCTCTTTAACCTCTATGTTAATGGCAAATACCACATCCCTTTATGCGGAATAGATACTCTGCCACTTGTCTCTTGAAATCGAGGTTTGTGATAAAATCGGCAATTCATGCGGTTTTCATCATTTCTCCAATAGTTTCATGCAGTTGTCACATACATCAATCATCTGATACGACAATCCAAAGCCAGCTACAAGTTTTTGAATCTCGTAATATGAAGCAAAATCAGCTGTTGCATTCACACAATTTTCAGCCAAGTTGAAATCCGTCTTTATCGTCATCAACTTGCTTGCAACAGATAAAGGCGATAATCCATCTCTACATCCTTTATACAAAGGCTGCTTGGATGTATCAAACATATTAAAAAAATTTGGGCTTCCAAATTAGGTTCCTCTATTCTACACCTATCTTCAATGTACGACGCTCTTTGTTCACGAAACACATCATTCACCATCTGAACAGTACCTCCGTTTATATCAACTTCTGATGCCGGTTCCTCTACCCTAACATTAGTACTATCTAACGTTTTTGAAATACTACCATAATATTGCATCGTTGTATCAGTTTCTCTATGAATACCAAATTTTGTAACCCGGCATAAATCCAGTCCTATACAAATGATTACGTACTTCTCTAACAGAGATTAATCTATGATTTCAACATTTAATACACGGACAATAAATTTTACCATATAACAATGTCATGCTATTTTTTGATGCAAATGTCTTGAACTCTTCAACACCTTGTGCAAATTCATCCGTCAATTCCCCCATTGTTGAATCATACCAAGGTTTATCCATCCACGATCGAAAATAATCATAAGAACCAGAAGAAGACATTTTGCTAAGATTTTTTTTGTTCTGTTGAAATTGTGAAGGAGTAGAGCGTATTTATATTAAAAATTAGAAGATTATTACGACTTTTTAACAGATTATTACGAATTTTTACCAGATTATTACGAATTTTTAATAGATTATTACGAATTTTTAACAGATTATTTACGAATTTTTAACAGATTATTACGAATTTTTAACAGATTATTACGAATTTTTAACAGATTATTACGAATTTTTAACAGATTATTACTAATTTTTAACAGATTATTACTAATTTTTAACAGATTATTAGGAATTTTTAACAGATTATTATGAATTTTTAACAGATTATTACAAATTTTTAACAGATTATTACAAATTTTTAACAGATTATTACGAATTTTTAACAGATTATTACGAATTTTTAACAGATTATTACGAATTTTTAACAGATAATCCCAAATGTTTAATAGATTATTCTTAAGAATATTCTTGTTTCCGACGGTTTCCGACCACTGCCAGAAATTTCCGAAGACCAACCGATGACCCTCTACGTTTACTGATCGGCCAATCTAACAACTGCCAAAACATAGAATTTCGTTGGAAAGTCATCGGAACTACCAATGGATTTCCGACGACGTTTAGATTTATTTATCTAAAAAATAATTAAGTGGAATAAGTCAACCCGATATATTCCCGAAGGATAGTTAAAACAAGAATCCGTCGAGAAGTAGTCGGTAGAAAACCGATGCTTTTGATTTCGTCAGCAATATCTGACGGTTTCGAGAGGATATCCAGACGCCGATGTTGTCGTCGGTAATTGGATGGATGTGCGTCGGGTTTACCATTGATTTCCCGATGGTGGTGCAAACATCGGGATTGGCCGATGTAATACCGATGATATGTTTTCGCTCGGTAATTCATCCAAAAAATAGTCTCAAATTTTAATGTTTACTTGTAGTGTAGACATGTCAAGTCGATCGGCCAGTTAAAATGCTTATTATTAACTGATCATTGGTGGTTATTCAGTAAAAGCTTATAAATGAAGAATAATGCATGGCATCACACAGCTTGGGAGAGACAAGGCTACTTATAAATCACAACTTAAAATGATCATTCTAAAATGATCACTGGTGATCATTGAGTAAAGGCTTATAAATTAAGCATAATGCATTGTATCTCGCTGTTTGGGATAGAATGGATTACTCGGCCACTTTGTTGTATCCATTTTTGTCTCAAATTTTGTCTCAATATAGAAAATTGAACTAGCTGAACGTGGGCACTAGATTCGTGTCATTCTAAGCTATAAATCAAAAGTTACAAATGATTTAGTGCAGTCATGTCAAGTTGATCGACCAGTTAAAATGATCATTCTAAACTGATCATTGGTGTTCATTGACTAAAAGCTTATAAATGACGAATAATGCATTACATCACACAGCTTGGGATATACAAGACTACTTAGACGCGTGCCATATCAATTTCCATCTCATATTTTGTCACAATACAGGAAAATTGAGCAGGTTTAACGTGAGCAATTGATTTGTGTCATTCTTCACTCTAAATTAAAAATTACGGACGATTTGGTGAAGTCATGTCAAGTTGATCGGCCAGTTAAAATAATCATTCTAAACTAATCATTGGTGCTCATTGAGTAACAGCTTATAAATGAAGTATAATGCATGGAATCACACAGTTTTGGATAGATTGGAATACTTGGATGCTTTGTCGTATCTAATTTGCCTCAAATTTTTTGTTAATATAGAAAAGTGAGCTAGCTCAATGTCGGCATTGGATTCGTGACATTCTAAGCTCTCATTCAAAAGTTACGGACGATTTAGTACAGCCATGTCAAGTTGATCGGCATGTTAATATGATCATTCTAAACTGTTAATTGATGCTCATTGAGAAAAGGCCTATAAATGAAGTATAATGCATGACATTACACACTTTTGGATAGATTGGATTAATTGGACCCTTTTTCAAAGAAATTTTATCACTATATCAAAAATTGAGCTAGCTTAACATGGGCATTGGATTCGTGTCATTCTTAGCTCTAAATCAAAAGCGACGAACTATTTAGTGTGGACATGTCAAATTGATCGGCCAGTTAATATGATTATTCTAAACTGATCATTGGTGCTCATTTAGGAAAGGCTTATAAAGGAAGCATAACGAATGGCATCACGTAGTTTTGGATAGATTGCATCTCGCCGTTTGGGATAGAATTGATTACTTGGCTGCTTTGACGTATCTATTTCTGTCTCAAAATTTGTCTCAATATGGAAAATGAACTAGCTTAACATGGGCATTGGATTCGTGTCATTCAAAGCTATAAAACAAAAGTTACGAACGATTTATTGTGGACATGTCATGTTGATTGGCTAGTTAATATTATCATTCTAAAATGATCATTGCTGCTCCTTGAGTAAAGGCTTATAAATGATGCATATTGCATGATATTACGAAGTTTGAGATATATTGGATTACTTAGACGCTTTGTCGAAGCAGTTTTATTCTTAAATTTTATCACAATATAGAAAATTGAACTAGCTTAATGTTGGCATTGGATTCCTGTCATTATGAGCTATAAAAAAAAAGTTATGAACGATTTAGTGCAATCATGTCAAGTTGCTCGGCCAGTTAAACTGATCATTTTAAACTTATCATTGTTGCTCATTGAGTAAAGGGTTATAAATGAAGCATAATGCGTGGCATCTCGCAGTTTGGGAGAGAATGGATTACTTAAAAGCTTTGTTGTTTCTATTTTTGTATCAAATTTTTTCTCAATATAGAAAATTGAACTAGTTTAACGTGGGCATTGGATTCGTTACATTCTACGCTGTAAAGCAAAAGTTACAAACAATTTAATGTAGACATGTCAAGTCGATCGGCCAGTTAAAATGATAATTTAAAAATGATCATTGGTGCTCATTGGTGCTCATTGATTAAAAGCTTATAAATGAAAAATAATGCATGCCATCACGTAGTTTCGGATAGACTGGATTACTTGGACGCTTGTCGTATCTATTTCCCTATAAAATTTTGTCACAATACAAAACATTGAGCGAGCTTAACGTGGGCATTGGATTCGTGTCATTTTGCGCTCTAAATAAAAACTTACGGACGATTTACTGCACATGTCAAGTTGATAGGACATTTAAAATGATTATTCTAAACTGATCATTGGCGCTCATTGAGTAAAAGCTTATAAATTAATAATAATGCATGGCATAACTCAGTTTGGGATACACTCGATTACTAGGATGCTTTGTCCTATCTATTTCCATCTCCAATTTTGTCACAATATAGAAAATTGAGCTAGATTAATGTGGACATTTGATTCGTGTCATTCTGAGCTATAAATCAAAAGTTATGGACGTTTGAACGTGGACATGTCATGTTGATCGGACAGTTAATATGATCATTCTAAACTGATCATTGGTGCTCCTTGAGTAAATGACTATAAATAAAGCATAATGCATGACATTACACAGTTTTGGATAGATTGGATTATTTGGAAGGTTTGTCGAAGTAATTTTATTCTTAAAATTTATCACAATATAGAAAATTAAGCTAGTTTAATGTGGGTATTGGATTCGTGTCATTCGGAGCTCTAAATCAAAAGTTACGGACGATTTAGTGCGGACATGTCAAGTTCATCGGCCAGTTAATATGATTATTCTAAACTGACCATTGCTGCTCCTTCAATAAAGGCTTATAAATGAAGCATAATGCATGGTATCACGCAGTTGTGGATAGATTGTATTACTTGGACACTTTGTCGTAACTATTTCTATCATAAATTTTGTCACAATATAGAAAATTGAACTAACATAACATGGGCATTGGATTCGTGTCATTCTGATCTATAAATCAAAAGTTACAAACGATTTAGTGCATATATCAAGTTGATCGGCCAGTTGAAATGATAATTCTAAACTGATCACTGGTGCTCATTGAGTAAAAGTTTATAAATAAAGAATAATGCATGGCATCACGCAGTTTGGGATGGATTGGATTACTTGAACACTTTTTGTATCTATTTCCGTCTCAAATTTTGTCACAATATAGAAAATTGAGCTAGGTTAACGTGGGCATTGGATTCGTGTCATTCTAAGCTCTCATTCAAAAGTTACGGAAGATTTAATGTGGACATGTCAAGTTTATCGGCCAGTATGATCATTCGAAACTGATAATTGGTGCTCACTGAGTAAAGGCTTATAAATGAAGCATAATGCAAGGCATCATGCACTTTGGGATAGAACGGATTACTTGGACGCTTTGTTGTATCCATTGCTGTCTCAAATTTTGTCTCAATATAGAAAATTGAACTGGCTTAACGTGAGCATTGGATTCGTTACATTCTAAGCTATAAAGAAAAGTTACAAACGATTTGCTAGAGACATGTCAAGTTGATCTGCTAGTTAAAACGATCATTCTAAAATGATCATTGGTGCTCATTTTGTAAAAGCTTATAAATGAAGAATAATTCATGGCATCACGCAGTTTGCGATAAACTAGATTACTTGGATGCTTTTTGTATCTGCTTTTGTCTCAAATTTAGTCACAATATAGAAAATTGAGCTATCTTAACGTGGGTTGGATTCGAGTCATTCTGAGGTACAAATAAAAAGTTACGGCTGATTTATTGTGCACATGTAATGTTGATCGGAGAGTTAATATGATCATTCTAAACTGATCACTGGGGCTCATGTGTAAAGGCCTATAAATGAAGTATAATGCATGACATTTCGCAGTTTTGGATAGATTGTATTACTTGGATGCATTTTCGAAGCAATTTTATCACAATATAGAAAATTGAGCTAGCTTAAGTTTGGCATTGGATTCGTGTCATTTTGTGCTCTAAATCAAAAGTTACGGACAATTTAGTGCGAAAATGTTAACTTGATCGTTAAGTTAATATGATTATTCTAAACTGATCAATGTTGCTCATTGCGTAAATGCTTATAAATGAAGCATAATGAATGGCATCACGCAGTTTTGGATATATTGCATTACTTGGACGCTTTTTCATATCTAGTTATGTTATAAATTTTATTACAATATAGAAAATTGAACTAACTTAACGTGTGCATTGGATGCGTGTCATTCTAAGCCATATATCAAAACTTACGGACGATTTAGTGGAGACATGTCAAGTTGATCGGCCAGTTAAAATTTTCATATTCAACTTATAATTGGTGTTGTTTGAGTAAAAGCTTATAAATGAAGAATAATGCATGGTATCATGCCGTTTAGATCTCAAATTTTTTCAAAATACAAAAAATTGAGCCAATTTAACGTGGGCATTGGATTCGTGTAATTTGGCGCTCTAAATAAAAACTTACGAACGATTTAGTTTGGACATTTCAAGTTGATCTGCCAGTTAATATGACCATTCTAAATTGATCATTGGTGCTCATTGAGTAAATGCTTATAAATGAAGCATAATGCATGACATCACGGAGTTTGGGATAGAATGGATTAGTTGGACACTTTGACGTATCTATTTCTGTCTCAAATTTTGCCTCAATATAGAAAATTGAACTAGCTTAACGTTGGCACTAGATTCTTGTAATTCTGAGTTATAAATCAAAAGTTACACACAATTTAGTGCAAAACATGTCAAGTTCATAAGCTATAAATCAAAACTAACAGACGATTTAGTGAAGACATGTCAAGTTATTGGCTTGTTAAAATGATCATTCTAGACTGATCATTGGTGCTCATTGAGTAAGAACTTATGAATATAGAATAATGCATGGCATCACACTGTTTGGGATAGAATGGCTTACTTGGATGCTTTGTCGTATCTATTTTTGTCTAAAATTTTGTCGCAATATAGAAAATTGAGCTAGCTTGATGTGGGCATTTGATCCGTAAAATTTTGAGCTATCAATCAAAAGTTACGGACGATTTAGTGTGGAAATGTCATGTTGATTGGCCACTTAATATGATCATTCTAAATTGATCATTGGTGCTCATTGTGTAAAGGCTTATAAATGAAACATAATGCATGACATTAAGCAGTTTTGGATAGATTGGATTATCAATTTTAGTATTAAATTTTATCACAATATAGAAGATTGAGCTAGCTTAATGTGGGGATTGGATATGGTCATTTTGTACTCTAAATCAAAAGTTACAGACGATTTAGTGCGGACGTGTCAAGTTGGTCGGCCAGTTAATATGATTATTTTAAACTGATCATTGGTGCTCATTGAGTAAAGGCTAATAAATGAAGAATAATGCATGGCATCACGCAGTCTTGAATCGATTAAATTACTTGGACACTTTGTAGTATCTAGTTCTGTGTTAGATTTTGTCCCAATATATAAAATTGAGCGAGCTTAACGTGGGCATTGGATTCGTGTCATTCTGAGCTATAAATCAAAAGTTACAAGTGATTTCGTGCAAAAATGTCAAGTTGATCAGCGAGTTAAAATGATCATTATAAACTGATTATTGGTGGTCATTCAAAAAAGCTTATAAATAAAGAATAATGCATAGCATCACACAGTTTGGGATAGAGTGGATTACTTGGACGCTTTGTCGTATCTATTTTTGTCTCAAATTTTGTCACAATATAGAAAATTTAGCTAGCTTAACGTAGGCATTGGATTCGTGTCATTCTGAGATATAAATGAAAATTACAGAAAATTTAGTGTGGAGATGTCAAGTTGATCGGCCACTTAATATGATCATTCTAAACTGATCATTCCTGCTCATTAAGTAAAGGCTTATAAATGAAGCATAATGTAAGGCGTCATGCAGTTTGGGATAGATTGGATTACTTGTATACTTTGTTGTATCTATTTCTATCTCAAATTTTGTCTCAATATAGAAAATTGGGCTAAATCAACGTGGGCATTGGATTCGTGTCATTCTGAGCTTTAAATCAAAAGTTACGTACGATTTACTGAAGACATGTCAAGTTGATCGGCTAGTAAAAATGATCATTCTGAATTGATCATTGGGGCTTATTGAGTAAATGTTTATAAATGAAGCATAATGCATGACATCTCGTATTTTGGGATAGAATAGAATACTTGGATGCTTTGTCGTATCTAGTTTTTTGTCTCAAATATTGTTACAATATAGAAAATTAAATTATATTATCGTGGGCATTGGATTCGTTACATTCTAAGCTATAAAGAAAAAGTTACAAACGATTTAGTGCAGACATGTCAAGTTGATCAAGCAGTTAAAATGATAGTTCTAAACTGATCATTGGTGCCAATTGAGTAAGAGCTTATAAATGAAAAATAATACATGGCATCATGTAGTTTGGGATATACTAGATTACTTGGACGCTTTCGTACCTATTTCCGTCTCAAATTTCATTACAACATAGAAAATTGAGTTAGCTTAACGTGGGCATTGTATTCGTGTCATTCTACGTCCTAAATAAATACAGACAATTTTGTGTGCACATGTCTAATTGATAACCCAATATATGATCATTCTAAACTGATCACTGCAATTCACTGAGTAAATGCTTATAAATGAATCATAATGCATAACATGACACAATTTTGGATCGATTTGATTGCTTGGATGCTTTATCGTATCTATTTCTGTGTCAAATTTTGTCTCAATATAGAAAATTGAACAAGATTAACGTGGGCATTGGATTCGTGTCATTCGGAGCTACAAATCAAAACTTACGAATGATTTGGTGAAGACATGTCCAGTTGATCTGCCAGTTAAAATGATCATTCTAAACTAATCATTGGTGCTCATTGAGTAAAGGCCTATAAATGAAGCATAATGCATGGCTTCACGAAGTCTCAAATATTTGTCTCAATATTGAAAATTGAGCTAACACAGCGTGTGCATTGGATTCGTGTCATTCTGAGCTATAAATCAAAAGGTACAGACGATTCAGTGCAGACATGTCAAGTTGATCGGTCATTAAAAATGATCATTCTAAACTGATCATTGGTGCTCATTGAGTAAAGGCTTCTAAATGAAGAATAATGCATGGCATCTCGCAGTTTCGGATAGAATGGATTACTCAGACGCTTTGTCATATCTCTTGTTGTCTCAAATTTTTTCACAATATAGAAACTTCAGCTAGCTTAACGTGGACATTGGATTCATGTCATTCTTAGCTCTAATTCAAAAGTTAAGGACGATTTAGTGTGGATGTGTCAAGTTGATTGGTGAGTTAATAGATCATTCTAAACTGCTCATTGGTGCTCATTGAGTAAAGGCTTACAAATGAAGCATAATGCATGGCATCTTGCAGTTTGCGATAGAATGGATTACTTGGATGCTTTGTCGAATCTGTCTCAATATAGAAAATTGAACTATCTTAACGTGAGCATTGGATTCGTTACACTCTAAGCTATAAAGCAAAGTTATGAACGATTTATTGGAGACATGTCTAGTTGATCGGCAAGTTAATATGATCATTCTAAACTGATCATTGGTGCTCATCGAGTAAAGGCTTAGAAATGAACCATAATGCAAGGCATCACGCAGTTTGGGATATATTGGATTACTTGGACGGTTTGTTGTATCTATTTTCGTCTCAAATTTTTTCACAATATAAAAAATCGAGCTAGTTTAACGTGGACATTGGCTTCGTGTCATTCTGCGCTCTAAATAAAAACTTACTGACGATTTTTCGTATCTGTTTCTATCTTGAATTTTGTCTTAATAGAGAAAACTGAACTAGTTTAGTGTGGGCACTTGATTCGTTACATTTTGAGTTATAAATCATAAGTTACAGATGATTTAGTACAGAAATGTCAATTTGATAGGCCTCTTAAAATGATTATTCTAAATTGATATTCGGTCATCATTGAGTAAAAGCTTATAAATAAAGAATAATGGATGGCATCACGCAGTTCGGAATAGAGTGGATTACTTGGATGCTTTGTCGTATTTATTTCTATCTCAAATTTTGTTACAATATAGAAAATTGAGTTAGCATAATGTGGGCATTGGATTTGTGTCATTCTGAGCTATAAATCAAAAGTTACGGACGATTTAGTGTGGACATGTCATGTTGATCAGCCGGTTAATATGATCATTCTAAACTGATCATTGGTGCTCATTGAGTAAATGCTTATAAATGAAAAATAATGCATGAGATTACGCAGTTTTGGATAGATTGGATTACTTAGGAAATACGGACTTTGTCTTTAGTCTTATATTTTATCACAATATAGCAAATTGAGCTAGCCTAATGTGGGCATTGGATTAGTGTCATTCTGTATGTGTCAAGTTGATCGGCCTGTTAAAATGATCAATCTAAACTGATCATTGGTACTCATTGAGTAAAAACTTATAAATAAAGAATAATGCATGGTATAACGTAGTTTCCAATAGACTGGATAACTTGGACGTTTTGTCGTATCTACTTTTGTCTAAAATTTTGTCGCAATATTGAATATTGAGCTATTTTAACCTGGGCATTGGATTTGTGTCATTCTAAGCTGTTATTCAAAAGTTACGGACGATTTAGTGTGGAGATGTCAAGTTAATCGGCCACTTAATATGATCATTCTAAATATTTCATTGGTGCTCATTGAGTAAAGGCTTATAAATGAAGCATAATGCGAGGCGTCATGCAGTTTGGGATTGATTGGATTACTTGAACACTTTGTTGTATCTATTTCTATCTCAAATTTTGTCTCAATATAGAAAATTGGGCTAGCTTAACGTGGGCATTGGATTCTTTTCATTCTGAGCTATAAATCAAAAGTTACGGATGATTTAGTGCAAACAGTCAAGTTGATCGGCCTGTTAAAATGATCAGTCTAAACTAAGCCTTGGTGCTCGTTGAGTAAAGGCTTATAAATGAAGCATATTGCATGGCGTCACGCAGTCCCGGATAGATTGAATTACTTGGACACTTTGTCGTTTCTAATTCTGTCTCAAATTTTGTCATAATATAGCAAATTGAACTAGCTTAACGTGGGGATTGGATTTGTGTTATTCTGAGCTATAAATCAAAAATTACGGAAGATTTAGTGTGGACATATCAAGTTGATCGGCCACTTAAAATGATTATTCTAAACTGATAATTGGTGCTCATTGAATAAAAGCTTATAAATAAAGAATAATGCATGGCATCACGCAGTTTGCAATATACTGGTTTACTTGGACGCTTTGTCGTATTTGTTTCTGTCTCAAATTTTTTCACGTTATAGAAAATTGATATAGAGTAACGTGGGCATTGGATTCCTGTCATTCAGAGCTTTAATTGAAAATTTACGGACGATTTAGTTGGATATGTCAAGTTGATCGGCCAGTTAATATGGTCATTCTAAACTAATCATTGGTGCTCATTGAGTAAATGCTTATAAATGAATCATAATGCATGGCATCACTCGGTCCTGGATAGATGGAACTACTTGGACGCTTTGTCGTATCTACTTCTATCTCAAATTTTGTTACAATATAGAAAATGGAGTTGTTTAACGTGGGCATTGGATTTGTGTCATTCTGAGCTATAAATCAAAAGTTACTGACGATTTAGTGTGGACATGTCATGTTGATCAGCCGGTTAATAGGATCATTCTAAACTGATCATTGGTGCTCTTTGAGTAAAGGCTTATAAACGAAAAACAATACATGAGATTACGTAGTTTTGGATAAATTGGATTACTTAGATGCTTTGTCGAAGCAACTTTAGTCTTATATTTATCACAATATAGCAAATTGAGCTAGCCTAATGTGGGCATTGGATTCGTGTCATTCTGTATGTGTCAAGTTGATCAGCCAGTTAATATGATCATTCTAAATTGATCATTGGTGCTCATTGAGTAAAGCCTTATTAATGAAGCATAATGCAAGGCATCTAGCAGTTTGCTATTGAATGGATTACTTGGATGCTTTGTCGTATCTATTTCTTTCTCCAATTTTGTCTTAATATAGAAAATTGAACTATCTTCACGTGGGCATTGGATTCGTTACATTCTATGCTATAAAGCAAACGTTACTGACGATTTAGTGCTGACATGTCAAGTTGATCGGCCGGTTAATATGATCATTCCAAACTGATCATTGGTTCTCATTGAGTAAAGGCTTACAAATGAATCATAATGCAAGGCATCACGCAGTTTGGGATAGATTGGATTACTTGGACGCTTTGATGAATCTATTTCCATCTCAAATTTTGTCACAATCTAGAAAATTGAGCTAGTTTAACGTGGGTATTGGCTTCGTGTCATTCTGCGCTCTAAATAAAAACTTATAGATGCTTTGTTGTATCTGTTTCTGTCTCGAGTTTAGTGTCAATAGAGAAAATTGAACTAGATTAAGGTTGGGCACTGGATTCGTTACATTCTGAGTTATAAATCAAAAGTTACAGACAATTTAGTGCATACATGTCTGGTCAATAGGCCAGTTAAAAGTATTATTATAAACTGATCTTCGGTGATCATTGAGTAAAAGCTTACAAATAAAGAGTAATGCATGGCATCACGCAGTTTGGGATAGAATGGATTACTTGGACACTTTGTCGTATCTATTTATGTCTAAATTTTGTTACAATATAGAAAATTGAGCTATATTAATGTGGACATTGGATTTGTGTCATTTTGAGCTATAAATCAAAAGTGACGGACGATTTAGTGTGGACATGTCCTGTTGATAAGCCGGTTAATATGATCTTTCTAAACTGATCATTGGTGCTCAATGAGTAAAGGCTTATAAACGAAGCATAATGCATGAGATTGTGCAGTTTAGATTGGATTACTTGGATGCTTTGTCAAAAGAACTTTAGTCTTAAATTTTATCACAATATAGCAAATTGAGCTAGCTTAACGTGGACACTGTATTCGTGTCATTACGTGCTCTAAATCAAAAGTAACATATGATTTAGTGCGAACATGTCAAATTGATTGGCAAGTTAATTTGAATACTAAACTGATCATTGGTCCCCATTATGTAAAGGCTTATAAATGAAACATAATGCATGGCATCACGCAGACTTGGATAGATTGAATTACTTGGACGCTTTGTCGTATATAGTTCTATCTCAAATTTTGTCACAATATAGAAAATTGAACTACCTTAACGTAGGCATTGGATTCGTGTCATTCTGAGATATCAATGAAAATTACGGACGATTTAGTGCAGACATGTCAAGTTGATCGGCCTATTAAAATGATCATTCTAAACTGATCACTGCTGCTCATTGAGTAAAAGCTTATAAATAAAAAATAATGCATGGCATAACATAGTTTGCGATAGACTAGATTACTTGGACGCTTTGTCGTATCTATTTTTTTCTAAAATCTTGTCACAATATTGAATATTGAGCTAAATGGAATTCTATTTAATTCAAAAGTTACGGACGATTTACTGTGGAAATGTCAAGTTGATCGGCCAGTTAAAATGATCATTCTAAATAAATAATTGGTGCTCATTGAATATAGGCTTATAAATGAAGCATAATGCAAGGCATCATGCAGTTTGGGATAGATTGGATTACTTGTACACTTTGTTGTACCTATTTCTATCTCAAATTTTGTCTCAATACAGAAAATTGAGCAAGCTTAACGTGGGCATTGTGTTATTTTCATCTGAGCTATAAATCAAAAATTACGGATTATATAGTGCAAACAGTCAAGTTGATCGGCCTGTTAAAATGATCATTCTAAACTAATCCTTGGTGCTCATTGAGTAAAGGCTTATAAATGAAGCATAATGCATGGCATCACGCAGTCCTGGATAGATTGAACTGATTGGACACTTTGTCGTTTCTAATTCTGTCTCAAATTTTGTCACAATATAGGAATTGAACTAGTTTAACGTGAGGATTGGATTTGTGTCATTCTGAGCTATAAATCAAAAATTACAGACGATTTAGTGTGGACATATCACGTTGATCGGCCAGTTAAAATGATCATTCTAAACTGATCATTGGTGCTCATTGAATAAAAGCTTATAAATAAAGAATGTGCATGGCATCACGCAGTTTGCAATATACTGAATTACTTGGACGCTTTGTCATATTTGTTTATGTCTCAAATTGTTTCACATTCAAGAAAATTGATATAGAGTAACGTGGGCATTGGGTTCGTGTCATTCAGAGCTTTAATTGAAAATTTATGGACGATTTAGTTGGATATGTCAAGTGTATCGACCAGTTAATATGATCATTCTAAACTAATTATTGGTGTTCATTTAGTAAATGCTTATAAATAAATCATAATGCATGGCATCACTTGGTCCTGGATAGGACGCTTTGTCGTATCTAGTTCTGTCTCAAATTTTGTCACAATATAGCAAATTGAACTAGCTTAACGTGGGCATTGGATTCTTGTCATTCTGAGATATAAATCAAAAGTTATGGACGATTTAGTGCAGACATGTCAATTTGATCGGCCAGTTAAAATGATCATTCTAAACTGATCATTGGTGTTCATTGAGTAAAAGCTTATAAATGAAGAATAATGCATGGCATCACGCGGTTTGGGATAGAATGGATTGCTTGGATGCTTTGTCGTATCTATTTTTGTCTCAAATTTTGTTACAATATAGAAAATTGAGTTCGTTTAACGTGGACATTGGATTTGTGTCATTCTGAGCTATAAATCAAAAGTTACTGACGATTTAGTGTGGACATCTCATGTTGATCAGCCGGTTAATATGATCATTCTAAACTAATCATTGGTGCTCATTGAGTAAAGGCTTATAAACGAAAAACAATGCAAGAGATTACGCAATTTTGGATAGATTAGATTACTTGGACGCTTTGTCGAAGCAACTTTAGTCTTATATTTTATCACAATATAGCAAATCGAGCTAGCCTAACGTGGGCATTGGATTAGTGTCATTCTGTTGCCTAATTCAAAACTTACGGATGATTTTGGGTGTATGTGTAAAGTTGATCAGCCAGGTAATATAATCATTCTAAACTGATCATTGGTGCTCATTGAGTAAATCCTTATTAATGAAGCATAATGCAAGGCATCTAGCAGTTTGCTATTGAATGGATTACTTGGATGCTTTGTCATATCTATTTCTTTCTCAAATATTATCTCAATACAGAAAATTGAACTATCTTCACATGGGCATTGGATTCGTTACATTCTATGCTATAAAGCAAAAGTTACGGACAATTTAGTACTGACATGTCAAGTTGATCGGCCTGTTAATATGATCATTCAAAACTGATCATTGATTCTCATTGAGTAAAGGCTTACAAATGAATCATAATGCAAGGCATCACGCAGTTTGGGATAGATTGGATTACTTGGACGCTTTGATGAATCTATTTCCATCTCAAATTTTGTCACAATATAGAAAATTAAGCTAGTTTAACGTGGGTATTGGCTTCGTGTCATTCTGCACTCTAAATAATAACTTATAGACACTTTGCCGTATCTGTTTCTGTCTTGAGTTTAGTGTCAATAGAGAAAATTGAACTAGCTTAAGGTTGGGCACTGGATTCGTTACATTCGGAGTTATAAATCAAAAGTTACAGACAATTTAGTGCAGTCATGTGTGGTAAATAGGCCAGTTAAAATGATTATTATAAACTGATCTTCGGTTATCATTGAGTAAAAGCTTACAAATAAAGAGTAATGCATGGCATCACGCAGTTTGGGATAGAATGGATTACTTGGATACTTTGTCGTATCTATTTATGTCTAAATTTTGTTACAATATAGAAAATTGATCTAGATTAATGTGGGCATTGGATTTGTGTCATTCTGAGCTATAAATCAAAAGTTACGGACGATTTAGTGTGGACATGTCATGTTGATAAGCCGGTTAATATGATCTTTCTAAACTGATGATTGGTGCTCAATGAGTAAAGGCTTATAAACAAAGGATAATGCATGAGATTGTGCAGTTTAGATTGGATTACTTGGATGCTTTGTCAAAGGAACTTTAGTCTTAAATTTTATCACAATATAACAAATTGAACTAGCTTAACGTGGACACTGTATTCGTGTCATTATGTGCTCTAAATCAAAAGTTACATATGATTTACTGCAAACATGTCAAATTGATTGGCAAGTTAATTTGAATACTAAACTGATCATTGGTCCTCATTAAGTAAGGCTTATAAATGAAACATAATGCATGGCATCACACAGACTTGGATAGATTGAATTACTTGGACGCTTTGTCGTATATATTTCTATCTCAAGTTTTGTCACAATATAGCAAATTGAACTACCTTAACGTAGGCATTGGATTCGTGTCATTCTGAGATATCAATGAAAATTACGGATGATTTAGTGCAGACATGTCAAGTTAATCGGCCTATTAAAATGATCATTCTAAACTGATCACTGCTCCTCATTGAGTAAAAGCTTATAAATAAAGAATAATGCATGGCATAACGTAGTTTGCGATAGACAGGATTACTTGGACGCTTTGTCGTATCTATTTTTGTCTAAAATCTTGTCACAATATTGAATTTTGAGCTAGTTTAACGTGGCCAATGGATTCGTGTCATTCTAAGCTTTAATTCAAAAGTTACGGACGATTTACTGTGGAAATGTCAAGTTGATCGGCCAGTTAATATGATCATTCTAAATAAATCATTGGTGCTCATTGAGTATAGACTTATAAATGAAGCATAATGCAAGGTGTCATGCAGTTTGGGATAGATAGAATTACTTGTACACTTTTTTGTATCTATTTCTATCTCAAATTTTGTCGCAATATAAAAAATTAAGCTAGCTTAACGTGGGCATTGGATTATTTTCATTCTGATCTATAAATAAAAAATTACGGATGATATAGTGCAAACAGTCAAGTTGATCGGCCCGTTAAAATGATCATTCTAAACTAATCCTTGGTGCTCGTTGAATAAAGGCTTATAAATGAAGCATAATGCATGGCATCACGCAGTCCTTGATAGATTGCATTACTTGGACACTTTGTCATTTCTAATTCTGTCTCAAATTTTGTCACAATATAGTAAATTGAACTAGTTTAACGTGGGGATTAGATTTGTGTCATTCTAAACTATAAATCAAAAGTTACGTACGATTTAGTGTGGATATATCAAGTTGATCGGCAAGTTAAAATGATCATTCTAAATTGATCATTGGTGCTCATTGGATTAATTGGACACTTTGATGAATCTAATTCCATCTCAAATTTTGTCACAATATAGAAAAATGAGCTAGTTTAACGTGGGTATTGGCTTCATGTCATTCTACACTCTAAATAAAATTGAGCTAGCTTATCTCAATATAGAAAATTGAGCTAGCTTAACGTGGACACTATATTCGTGTCATTATGTGCTCTAAATCAAAAGTTACATATGATTCAGTGCAAACATGTCAAATTGATTGGCAAGTTAATTTGATTACTCTAAACTGATCATTGGTCCTCATTAAGTAAAGGCTTATAAATGAAACATAATGCATGGCATCATACAATTTGGGATAGATTGGATTACTTGGACACTTTAATGAATCTATTTCCATCTCAAATTTTGTCACAATATAGAAAATTGATCTAGTTTAGCGTGGGTATTGGCTTCGTGTCATTCTGCGCTCTAAATAAAAACTTATGGACGTTTTGTCGTATCTATTTGTATCTCGAGTTTAGTGTCAATAGAGAAAATTGAACTAGCTTAAGGTTGGGCACTGGATTAGTTACATTCTGAGTTATAAATCAAAAGTTACGGACGATTTAGTGCAAACATGTCTGGTTAATAGGCCACTTAAAATGATTATTGTAAACTGATCTTCGGTGATCATTGAGTAAAAGCTTACAAATAAAGAGTAATGCATGGCATCACACAGTTTGGGATAGAATGGATTACTTGGACACTTTGTCGTATCTATTTATGTCTAAATTTTGTTGCAATATACAAAATTGAGCTAGATTAACATGGGCATTGGATTTTTGTCATTCAGAGCTATAAATCAAAAGTTACGGACGATTTAGTGTGGACATGTCATGTTGATCAGCCGGTTAATATGATCTTTCTAAACTGATCATTGGTGCTCAATGAGTAAAGGCTTATAAACGAAGCATAATGCGAGATTGCGCAGTTTAGATTGGATTACTTGGATGCTTTGTCGAAGGAACTTTAGTCTTAAATTTTATCACAATATAGCAAATTGAGCTCATTTAGTCTTAAATTTTGTCACAACATATACAATTGTGGTAGCTTAACGTGGGCATTGGATTCGTATCATTATGAGCTTTAAAACAAAAGTGATGCACGATATAGTGCACACATGTCAAGTTTATTGGCCAGTTAATACGATCATTCTAAACATATCATTGGTGCTCAATGAGAAAAGGCTTATAAGTGAAGCATAATGCATGACATCACGCAGTTTTGTATAGATTGGATTACTTGGACGCTTTGCCGTATCTAGTTTTGTCTCAAATGTTTTCCAAATATAGAAAATTGGGCTAGCTTAACATGGGCATTGGATTTGTGTCATTGTGAGCTATAAACCAAAAGCTATAAATCATTCTAAACTCATCATTGGTGCTTATTGAGTAAAGGCTTACAAATGAACCATAATATATAGCATCACACATTTCGGTGTAGATTGGATTACTTGGATGCTTTTTCGTATCTATTTCCATCTCAAAATTACTCATAATATAGAAATTTGAGCGTAGACAATGGATTTGGGTAATTTGGAGCTTTAAATCAAAAGTTATGGATGATTTTGTTTGGACATGTCAAGTTGATCGGCTAGTTAAAATGATCATTTTTTACTGATCATTGGTGCTTATTAAGTAAAAGCATATAAATAAAGCATAAGGCATGGGATCACGGAGTTCAGGATAGATTGGATTACTTGGACGCTTTAGTGTAGACATGTCAAGTTGATCGGCCAGTTAAAATGATCATTCTAAACTAATCATTGTTGCTCAATGAGTAAAAACTTATAAATGAAGCATAATGCAGAGCATTACGCAGTTCAGGATAGATTGGATTACTTGGACGCTTTTTCATATCTATTTCTGTTTCAAATTTTGTCACAATATAAAAACTTTAGCTGCCTTAACGTGGGCATTGGATTCGTGTCAGTCAGAGCTCTAACTCAAAAGATACAGACGATTTAGTGCGGACATGTCAAGTTGATCAACCAATTAAAATGATCGTTCTTAACTGATCATTGGTGCTCGTTGAGTAAAAGGCTTATAGATTGGATTATAAATGAAGGATTATAGATCGGCCAGTTAAAATGATCGTTCTTAACATCACGAAGTTCATGATAGATTGGATTACTTGGACGCTTTGTCATATCTATTTTTGTCTCCAATTTTCTCTCAATATAGAAAATTGAACAAGCTTTACGTGGACATTGGATTCGTTTCATTATGAGCTCTAAATCAAAAGTTACAGACGATTTAGTGTGGACATGTCAAGTTGGTCGGCACGTTAAAATGATAATTCTTAACTGATAATTGGTGCTCATTGAGTGAAGTCTTATAAATCAAGCCTAATGTAGAGCATCACACAGTTCAGGATCGATTTGATTACTTGGACTCCTTGTCATATTTATTTTTTTCTCAAATATTTTCACAATATAGAAAATTGAGCTAGCTTAACGTGGGCATTGGATTCGTATCATTCTGAGATCTAAATCAAAAGGTACGCACGATTTAATGCAGACATGTCAAGTTGATCGGCTAACTAAAATTATCATTCTTAACTGAGTAAAAGCTTATAAATTAAGCATAATGCATGTGATCACGTAGTTCGGGATATATTGGATTACTTGGATGCTTCTTCTTCTCTATTTCTGTCTATAATTTTGGCAAAATATAGAAAATTTAGCTAGTTTAACGTGCGCATTCGTGTCATTATGAGCTATAAATCAAAAGGTATGGATTATTTAGTGCAGACATGTAAAGTTGATTGACCAGTT
>CM032159.1:27610349-27820293 GCA_018901935.1 Pugionium cornutum
ACTGCGTGATGCCATGCATTATGCTTCACTTATTAGCCCTTACTCAATGAGCACAAATGATCAGCTTAGAATGATCATTTGAACTGACCAATTAACTTGAAACGAACGCTCTAAATCGTCTATACCTTTTTATTTAGACCTCATAATGACATGAATCCAACACCCACGTTATGGTAGCCCAATTTTTATACTATGACAATTTTTCAGACTCAAATTGATACAACGAAGCCTCCAAGTAATCCAATATATCCCACACTGCGATATGTCATGCATTATGCTTTGCTTATATGCCTTTACTCAATGAGCACCAACGATCAGCTTAGAATGATAATTTGAAATGACTAATCAACCTGACATGCCGACACTAAATCATCCATAACTTTTGATTTAGAGCTCAGAATGACATGAATCCAACGCCCACGTTATGCTAGCCCAATTTTCTATATTGTGACAAAATTTCAGACTCAAATAGATACAACAAAGCCTCCAAGTAAACCAATCTATCTAAACTGCGTGATGCCATGCATTATGCTTCACTTATAAGCCTTTACTCAATGAGCACCAATGATCAGCTTAGAATGATCATTTGAACTGACCAATCAACTTGACATGTCCGCACTAAATCGTCTGTAACTTTGGATTTAGAGCTCAGAATGACATGAATCCAACGCCCACGTTATACTAGCTCAATTTTCTATATTGTGACAAATTTTCAGACTCAAATAGATAGGAAAAAGCCTCCACATAAACCAATCTATCCAAAACTGTGTGATGCCATGCATTATGGTTAACTTATAAGCCGTTACTCAATAAGCACCAATGATCAGCTTAGAATGATCATTTGAACTGACCAATCAACTTGACCTGTTCGCACTAAATCGTCAATAACTTTTGATTTAGAGCTCAGAATGACATAAATCCAACGCCCACGTTATACTAGCTCAAATTTCGATAATATGACAATTTTTCAGACTCTAATAGATACGACAAAGCCTCCAAGTAAACCAATCTATCCAAAACTGCGTGATGCCATGCATTATGCTTTCACTTATAAGCCTTTACTCAATGAGCACCAATGATCAGCTTAGAATGATCATTTGAACTGACCAATCAACTTGACCTGTCCGCACTAAATCATCAATAACTTTTGATTTAGAGCTCAGAATGACATGAATCCAACGCCCACGTTATACTAGCTCAATTTTCTATATTGTGACAAAATTTCAGACTCAAATAGATAGGAAAAAGCCTCCACATAAACCAATCTATCCAAAACTGTGTGATGCCATGCATTATGGTTAACTTATAAGCCGTTACTCAATGAGCACCAATGATCAGCTTAGAATGATCATTTGAACTGACCAATCAACTTGATATGTCCGCACTAAATCGTCTGTAACTTTTGATTTAGAGCTCAGAATGACATGAATCCAACGCCCACGTTATGTTAGCTCAATATTCTATATTGTAACAAATTTTAGACTCAAATAGATACGACAAAGCCTTCAAGTAAACCAATCTATCCAAAACTGAGTGATGCCATGCATTATGCTCACTTATAAGCCGTTACTCAATAAGCACCAATGATCAGCTTAGAATGATCATTTGAACTGTCCAATCAACTTGAAAAATTAGCACTAAATCGCCTCTAACTTTTGATTTAGAGATCAGAATGACATGAATCCAACGCCAACATTATGCTAGCTCAATTTTCTATATTGTGACAAAATTTCAGACTCAAATAGATACAACAAAGCCTCCATGTAAACCAATTTATCCCAAACTGCGTGATGCCATGCATTATGCTTCACTTATAAGCCGTTACTCAATAAGCACCAATGATCAGCTTAGAATGATCATTTGAACTGACCAATCAACTTGACATGTCACTAAATCGTCTCTAACTTTTGATTTAGAGCTCAGAATGACATGAATCCAACGCCCACGTTATGCTAGCTCAATTTTCTATATTGTGACAATTTTTCAGACTCAAATAGATACGACAAAGCCTCCAAGTAAACCAATCTATCCAAAACTGCGTGATGCCATGCATTATGCTTCACTTATAAGCCGTTACTCAATAGCACCAATGATCAGCTTAGAATGATCATTTGAACTGACCAATCAACTTGACATGTCCGCACTAAATCGTCTGTAACTTTTGATTTAGAGCTCAGAATGACATGAATCCAACGCCCACGTTATGCTAGCGCAATTTTCTATATTGTGACAAAATATCAGACTCAAATAGATACGACAAAGCCTCCAGTAAAGCAATCTACCCAAAACTGTGTGATGCCATGCATTATGCTTCACTTATAAGTCGTTACTCAATAAGCACCAATGATCAGCTTAAAATGATCATTTGAACTGACCAATAAACTTGACATGTCCGCACTAAATCGTCTGAAACTTTTGATTTAGAGCTCAGAATGACATGAATCCAACGCCCACGTTATGCTAGCTCAATTTTCTATATTGTGACAATTTCAGACTCAAATAGATACGACAAAGCCTCCAAGTAAACCAATCTATCCAAAACTGTGTGATGCCATGCATTATGGCTAATTTATAAGCAGTTACTCAATAAGCACCAATGATCAGCTTAGAATGATCATTTGAACTGACAATCAACTTGACATGTCCTAAATCATCGCATAACTTTTGATTTAGAGCTCAGAATGACATGAATCCAACGTTATGCTAGCTCAATTTTTTATATTGTGACAAAATTTCAGACTCAAATAGATACGACAAAGCCTCCAAGTAAACCAATCTATCAAACTGTGATGCCATGCATTATGCTTTCTTATAAGCCGTTACTCAATAAGCACCAATGATCAGCTTAGAATGATCATTTGAACTGACTAATCAACTTGACATGTCCGCACTAAATCATCCATAACTTTTGATTTAGAGCTCAGAATGACATGAATCCAACGCCAACATTATGCTAGCTCAATTTTCTATATTGTGACAAAATTTCAGACTCAAATAGATACAACAAAGCCTCCATGTAAACCAATTTATCCCAAACTGCGTGATGCCATGCATTATGCTTCACTTATAAGCCTTACTCAATAAGCACCAATGATCAGCTTAGAATGATCATTTGAACTGACCAATCAACTTGACATGTCGCACTAAATCGCGTCTCTAACTTTTGATTTAGAGCTCAAAATGACATGAATCCAACGACCACGTTATGCTAGCTCAATTTTCTATATTGTGACAAAATTGCAGACTGAAATAGATACGACAAAGCCTCCAAGTAAACCAATCTATCTAAAACTGCGTGATGCCATGCATTATGCTTCACTTATAAGCCGTTACTCAATAAGCACCAATGATCAGCTTAGAATGATCATTTGAACTGACCAATCAACTTGACATGTCCGCACTAAATCGTCTGAAACTTTTGATTTAGAGCTCAGAATGACATGAATCCAACGCCCGCATTATGCAAGCTCAATTTTCTATATTATGACAATTTTTCAGACTCAAATAGATACGACAAAGCCTCCAAGTAAACCAATCTATCTAAAACTGCGTGATTCCATGCATTATGCTTCACTTATAAGCCGTTACTCAATAAGCACAAATGATCAGCTTAGAATGATCATTTGAACTGTCCAATCAACTTGAAACGTCTGCACTAAATCATCTGTAACTTTTGATTTAGTGCTCAGAATAACATGAATCCAACACGTTATGCTAGCTCAATTTTCTATATTGTGACAAAATTGCAGACTGAAATAGATACGACAAAGCCTCCAAGTAAACCAACCTATCTAAAACTGCGTGATGCCATGCATTATGCTTCACTTATAAGCCGTTACTCAATAAGCACCAATGATCAGCTTAGAATGATCATTTGAACTGACCAATCAACTTGACATGTCCGCACTAAATCGTCTGAAACTTTTGATTTAGAGCTCAGAATGACATGAATCCAACGCCCGCATTATGCAAGCTCAATTTTCTATATATGACAAATTTCAGACTCAAATAGATACGAAAAGCCTCCAAGTAAACCAATCCTATCCAAAACTGCGTGATGCCATGCATTATGGTTAACTTATAAGCCGTTACTCAATAAGCACCAATTATCAGCTTGGAATGATCATTTGAACTGACAATTCAACTTGACATGTCCGCACTATATCGTCTATATCTTTTGATTTAGTGCTCAGAATGACATGAATCCAACGCCCACGTTATGCTATCGCAATTTTCTATATTGTGACAAAATTTAGACTCAAATAGATACGACAAAGCCTCAAGTAAACCAATCTATCCAAAACTGCGTGATGCCATGCATTATGCTTCTTATAAGCTTACTCAATGAGCACCAATGATCAGCTTAGAATGATCATTTGAACTGACAATCAACTTGATGCACTAAATCATCCATTACTTTTGATTTAGAGCTCAGAATGACATGAATCCAACGCCCACGTTATGCTAGCTCAATTTTCTATATTGTGACAAAATTTAGACTCAAATAGATACGACAAAGCCTCCAAGTAAACCAATCTATCCAAAACTGCGTGATGCCATGCATTATGGTTAACTTATAAGCCTTTACTCAATGAGCACCAATGATCAGCTTAGAATGATCATTTGAACTGACCAATCAACTTGACATGTCCGCACTAAATCGTTACGTAACTTTTGATTTAGAGCTCAGAATTGACATGAATCCAACGCCCATGTTATGCTAGCTCAATTTTATATATTGTGACAAATTTCAGACTCAAATAGATACGACAAAGCCTTCAAGCAAACCAATCTATTTAAAACTGCGTGATGCCATGCATTATGCTTCACTTATAAGCCTTTACTCAATGAGCACCAATGATCAGCTTAGAATGATCATTTGAACTGACCAATCAACTTGACATGTCCGCATTAAATCGTCTGTAACTTTTGATTTAGTGCTCAGAATGACATGAATCCAACCCCCACGTTATGCTAGCGCAATTTTCTATATTGTGACAAAATTTCAGACTCAAATAGATAAGACAAAGCCTTCAAGTAAACCAATCTATCCGAAACTGCGGGATGCCATGCATTATGTTTAACTTATAAGCCGTACTCAATAAGCACCAATGATCAGCTTAGAAGGATCATTTCAACTGACCAATCAACTTCACATGTTCGGCCTAAATCATGTGTAACTTTTGATTTAGTGCTCATAATGACATGAATCCAACAGCCACGTTATGCTAGCGCAATGTTCTATTGTGACAAAATTTAAGACTCAAATAGATACGACATAGCCTCCAAGTAAACCAATTCTATCCAAAACTACGTGATGCCATGCGTTATGCTCACATAAAAGCCGTTACTCAATAAGCACCAATGATCAGCTTAGAATGATCATTTGAACTGCCCAATCAACTTGAAAAATCCGCACTAAAGCGCCTCTAACTTTTTGATTTAGAGTTCAGAATGACATGAATCCAACGCCAACATTTTGCTAGCTCAATTTTCTATATTGTGACAAAATTTCAAACTCAAATAGATACGACAAAGCCTCCAAGTAAACCAATCTATCAAACTGCGTGATGCCATGCATTATGCTTCACTTATAAGCCGTTACTCAATAAGCACCAATGATCAGCTTAGAATGATCATTTGAACTGTCAATCAACTTGACATCGCACTAAATCGTCTGTAACTTTTGATTTAGTGCTCAGAATGACATGAATCCAACGCCCACGTTATGCTAGCTCAATTTTCTATATTGTGACAAAATTTCAGACTCAAATAGATACAACAAAGCCTCCAAGTAAACCAATCTATCCCAAACTGCGTGATGCCATGCATTATGCTTCACTTATAAGCCTTTACTCAATGAGCACCAATGATCAGCTTAGAATGATCATTTGAACTGACCAATCAACTTGAATCCACTAAATCATCTAACTTTTGATTTAGAGCTCAGAATGACATGAATCCAACGCCCACGTTATGCTAGCTCAATTTTCTATATTGTGACAAAATTTCAGACTCAAATAGATATGACAAAGCCTCCAAGTAAACCAATCTATCCCAAAACTGCGTGATGCCATGCATTATGCTTAACTTATAAGCCGTTACTCAATGAGCACCAATGATCAGCTTAGAATGATCATTTGAACTGACCAATCAACTTGACACATGTCCGCACTAAATCTCCATAACTTTTGATTTAGAGCTCAGAATGACATGAATCCAACACCCACGTTATGCTAGCTCAATTTTCTATATTGTGACAAAATTTCAGACTCAAATAGATACAACAAAGCCTCCAAGTAAACCAATCTATCCAAAACTGCGTGATGCCATGCATTATGCTTCACTTATAAGCCGTTACTCAATAAGCACCAATGATCAGCTTAGAATGATCATTTGAACTGTCCAATCAACTTGACATGTCCGCATCATTTGTAACTTTTGATTTAGAGCTCAGAATGACATGAATCCAACGCCCACGTTATGCTAGCTCAATTTTCTATACTATGACAATTTTTCAGACTCAAATAGATACGACAAAGCCTCCAAGTAAACCAATCTATCTTAAACTGCGTGATGCCATGCATTATGCTTCACTTATAAGCCGTTACTCAATAAGCACCAATGATCAGCTTAGAATGATCATTTGAACTGTCCAATCGACTTGAAAAATTCGCACTAACTCGCCGCTAACTTTTTGATTTAGAGATCAGAATGACATGAATCAACGCCAACATTATGCTAGCTCAATTTTCTATATTGTGACAAAATTTCAGACTCAAATAGATACGACAAAGCCTCCAAGTAAACCAATCTATCCAAACTGCGTGATGCCATGCATTATGCTTCACTTATAAGCCTTTACTCAATGAGCACCAATGATCAGCTTAGAATGATCATTTGAACTGACCAATCAACTTGACATGTCCGCACTAAATCGCTGTAACTTTTGATTTAGAGCTCAGAATGACATGAATCCAATGCCCAATGCTATGCTAGCTCAATTTTCTATATTGTGACAAAATTTCAGACTCAAATAGATACGACAAAGCCTCCAAGTAAACCAATCTATCCAAACCTGCGTGATGCCATGCATTATGCTTCACTTATAAGCCTTTACTCAATGAGCACCAATGATCAGCTTAGAATGATCATTTGAACTGACCAATCAACTTGACATGTCCGCACTAAATCGTGTAACTTTGATTTAGAGCTCAGAATGACATGAATCCAACGCCCACGCTATGCTAGCTCAATTTTCTATATGTGACAATTTCAGACTCAAATAGATAATACAAAAGCCCAAGTAAACCAATCTATCCAAACTCTGCGGATGCCATGCATTATGCACTTATAAGCCTTTACTCAATGAGCACCAATGATCAGCTTAGAATGATCATTTGAACTGACCAATCAACTTGACATGTCCGCACTAAATCGCTCTAAACTTTTGATTTAGAGCTCAGAATGACATGAATCCAACGCCTAATGCTATGCTAGCTCAATTTTCTATATATGACAAATTTCAGACTCAAATAGATACGAAAAGCCTCCAAGTAAACCAATCTATCCAAACTGTGATGCCATGCATTATGCTTACTTATAAGCCTTTACTCAATGAGCACCAATGATCAGCTTAGAATGATCATTTGAACTGACCAATCAACTTGACATGTCCGCACTAAATCGTCCGTTAACTTTTGATTTAGAGCTCATAATGACATGAATCCAACGCCCACGTTATGCTAGCTCAATTTTCTATATTATGACAATTTTTCAGACTCAAATAGATACGACAAAGCCTCCAAGTAAACCATTCTATCTAAAACTGCGTGATGCCATGCATTATGCTTCACTTATAAGCCGTTACTCAATAAGCACCAATGATCAGCTTAGAATGATCATTTGAACTGACCAATCAACTTGACATGTCCGCACTAAATCGTCCGTAACTTTTGATTTAGTGCTCAGAATGACATGAATCCAACGCCCATTTTATGCTAGCTCAAGTTTCTATATTGTGACAAAATTTCAGACTCAAATAGATACGACAAAGCCTCCAAGTAAACCAATCTATCCAAAACTGCGTGATGCCATGCATTATGCTTCACTTATAAGCCGTTACTCAATAAGCACCAATGATCAGCTTAGAATGATCATTTGAACTGACCAATCAACTTGACATGTCCGCACTAAATAAATCCTAACTTTTGATTTAGAGCTCAGAATGACATGAATCCAACCACGTTATGCTAGCTCAATTTTCTATATTGTGACAAAATTTCAGACTCAAATAGATACAACAAAGCCTCCATGTAAACCAATTTATCCCAAACTGCGTGATGCCATGCATTATGCTTCACTTATAAGCCCTTTCTCAATGAGCACAAATGATCAGCTTAGAATGATCATTTGAACTGACCAATCAACTTGACATGTCCGCTAAATCGTCTAACTTTTGATTTTAGCTCAGAATGACATGAATCAACGCCCACGTTATGCTAGCTCAATTTTCTATACTATGACAAAATTTCAGACTCAAATAGATACGAAGCCTCCAAGTAAACCAATCTATCCCAAACTGCGTGATGCCATGCATTATGCTTCACTTATAAGCCGTTACTCAATAAGCACCAATGATCAGCTTAGAATGATCATTTGAACTGTCCAATCGACTTGAAAAATTCGCACTAAATCGCCTCTAACTTTTTGATTTAGAGATCAGAATGACATGAATCAACGCCAACATTATGCTAGCTCAATTTTCTATATTGTGACAAAATTTCAGACTCAAATAGATACAACAAAGCCTCCATGTAAACCAATCTATCCAAAACTGCGTGATGCCATGCATTATGCTTCACTTATAAGCCGTTACTCAATAAGCACCAATGATCAGCTTAGAATGATCATTTGAACTGACCAATCAACTTGACATCCGCTAAATCGTAACTTTTGATTTAGAGATCAGAATGACGTGAATCCAACACCAACATTATGCTAGCTCAATTTTCTATATTGTGACAAAATTTCAGACTCAAATAGATACAACAAAGCCTCCATGTAAACCAATTTATCCCAAAACTGCGTGATGCCATGCATTATGCTTCACTTATAAGATCTTACTCAATGAGCACAAATGATCAGCTTAGAATGATCATTTGAACTGACCAATTAACATGACACGAACGCTCTAAATCGTGTATACCTTCTTATTTAGACCTCATAATGACATGAATCCAACACCCACGTTATGGTAGCTCAATTTTTTATAGTATGACAATTTTTCAGACTCAAAGAGATACGACGAAGCCTCCAAGTAATCCAATATATCCCACACACTGCGATATGTCATGCAGTATGCTTTGCTTATAACCCTTTACTCAATGAGCACCAATGATCAGCTTAGAATGATAATTTGAAATGACTAATCGACCTGACATGCCCGCACTAAATTATCCATAACTTTTGATTTAGAGCTCAGAATGAGATGAATCCAACGCCCACGTTATGCTAGCTCAATTTCCTATATTGTGACATAATTTCAGACTCAAATAGATACGACAAAGCCTCGAAGTAAACCTATCTATGCAAAACTGCGTGATGCCATGCATTGTGGTTAACTTATAAGCCGTTCCTCAATAAGCACCAATGATCAGCTTAGAATGATCATTTGAACTGTCCAATCAACTTGAAAAATCCGCACTAGATCACCTCTAACTTTTTGATTTATAGATCAGAATGACATGAATCCAACGCCAACATTATGCTAGCTCAATTTTCTATATTGTGACAAAATTTCAGACTCAAATAGATACGACAAAGCCTCCAAGTAAACCAATCTATCCAAAACTGCGTGATGCCATGCATTATGGTTAACTTATAAGCCGTTACTCAATAAGCACCAATGATCAGAGTAGAATGAACATTTGAACTGACTAATCAACTTGACCTGTCCGCACTAAATCGTCAGTAACTTTTGATTTAGAGCTCAGAATGACATAAATCCAACGCCCACGTTATACTAACTCAAATTTCGATACTATGACAATTTTTCAGACTCTAATAGATACGACAAAGCCTCCAAGTAAACCAATCTATCTAAAACTGCGTGATTCCATGCATTATGCTTCACTTTTAAGCCGATACTCAATAAGCTTTAACGATCAGCTTAGCATGATCATTTGAACTGTCCAATCAACTTGACATGTCCGCACTAAATCGTCTCTAACTTTTGATTTAGTGCTCAGAATGACATGAATCCAACGCCCACGTTATGCTAGCTCAATTTTCTATTATGTAACAACATTTTAGACTCAAATAGATACGAAAAAGCCTTCAAGTAAACCAATATATCCAAAACTGCGTGATGCCATGCATTATGCTCACTTATAAGCCGTTACTTAATAAGCACCAATGATCAGCTTAGAATGATCATTTGAACTGTCCAATCAACTTGAAAAATCTGCACTAAATTGCCTCTAACTTTTTGATTTAGAGCTTAGAATGACGTGAATCCAACGCCCACATTATGCTAGCTCAATTTTCTATATTTGACAAAATTTGGATCAAATAGGTACGAAAAAGGCTCTAAGTAAACCAACCTATCTAAAACTGTGTGATTCCATGCAGTATGCTTCACTTATAAGCGGTTACTCAATAAGCACCAATGATCAGCTTAGAATGATCATTTGAACTGCCAATCAACTTGAAACGTCCGCACTAAATTGTGTGTAACTTTTGATTTAGTGCTCAGAATGACATGAATCCAACGCCCACGTTATGCTAGCTCAATTTTCTATATTGTGACAAAATTTCGTACTCAAATAGATACAACAAAGCCTCCAAGTAAAACAATCTATCCAAAACTGCTTGATGCCATGCATTATGCTCAACTTATAAGCGTTACTCTGAGAAAAATGATCACAGAATGATCATTTGAACTGATCTAATTATTGACAGTCTAAATTACATACTTTTATTTGAGACCTCATGATGACATGAATCCAACACCACGTTATGGTAGCTCAAGTATACTATGAAATTTTTCATACTCAAAGAGTGCAAAGCCTAAGTAATCCAATATATGCTTTGCGATGTCATGCATTATGCTTTTATAACTTTACTCTTCAATGAGCACCAATTGATCAGCTTAGAATGATAATTTGGATGACTAATCAACGTGATTGAGAAATCATCCATAAATAAACGGTTTTGAGGTCTTGATTGCTTACGCCTGAGAAAAACGTCCGAAAGCGAATCTAAACATCAAAATTTTGGGTCAAAAACATTTACGATGGATCTTCGACCGAATGGTACGTCAGAGATTTTTGAGACAGCTTTCCTAAATGATATTGTCGACCATGTATTTATAGCGGTGAAAAACTTATAGCATTTAAAAAATATGACATTTTGCGATAGATACATAAAAATTGAGCGAATTAAAAAATAGGTGCAATATGAGGACTACCCAGGAGGTTAACCATCCCAATACTACTCTCACCCGAGTATGTTTAGCTGCAGAGTTCTGATGGGAACCGGTAAAATAGTGTTGGTACGATCGCACCCGGTCGTACCTGTCATGCAATCGTAAATATGCTTTTCATCCAGTGTTTCAATGTTTCTCTTTTTTCTTGACTCTATAAAGAAGAATCCACAAAATGTGTAGCCCTCTTCAAGATGGTTGAAAGTTTTGGATCGTCGATGCGATGAGTTTGAGATGGCCGATAAAAGGTTTTGAGGTTGTGATTGTTTCCGCCTGAAAAAATTGTCCGAGAGACCATCTAAACATCAAAATTTGAGGCCGAAAACATTTCCAATGGGTTTCGACCAATTGGATCATCGGAGATATTTAAGAGAGCTTTCAAGAATGGTATTGTTGGCTGTGTACTTCATCGTGGTACAAAATTTATGGCATTTCAAAAATACGACATTTTGCGATAGACACATAAAAACCTGAGTGAATAAGAAAAGCGGTGCAACACGATGACTTACCAAGAGGTCACCCATCCCAATACTACTCTCGCCAAAGAACGCTTGACTACAGAGTTTTGATGGGATCCGGTGCATTAGTGCTGAAATGATCGCACCATGTAGTATATGTCATGCAATCATAAGTATGCTCCTCGTCCACTTTTTAATGTTTGTTCTTGAGCTCCATTCGATAAAGAAGAACCCACAAAATGAATCAGCTTCCTCTAGAAGGTTGAAGCGTTTTGGATCGTCGATGGAATGAGTTTGAGATGGCTGATAAAACGTTTTGAGGTCGTGATTGTTTCCACTAGAGAAAAACGCCCAAAAGAGCATCTAAACATCAAAATTTGGGGTCGAAAAAATTTCTAATGGGACTATGACCTATTGGCATGGGAAAGATCTTTGAGAAAGCTTTCCAAAATGGTATTGTCGGTCAGGTTGCGAAACATATGGCATTTAAAAAATACGACATTTTGCGATAGACACAAAAAAAAACGAGTGAATAAAAACGGGTGCAACCAAGGACTTCCCAGGAGGTCACCCATCCTAGTACTACTCTCACCCAAACATGCTTAACTAAGGAGTTCTAATGGGATCCACTGCATTAGTGCTGGTATGATCGCACCCGGTAGTACATATCATGCAATCGTAAATATGCTTTTAATTCACTTTTTCATTGTTTCTTCTTAGGACCACTTGATAGAGAACAATCCACATGATGTTATGGCCTCGTCTACATGGTTGAAATGTTTTGGATCATCGATTTGATGAGTTTGAGATGGCAGATAAAATGGTTTTGAGGTCTTGATTGCTTCCGCCCAAGAAAAACGTTGGAAAGTGAATCTAAGCATGAATTTGGGGTCAAAAACATTTACGATGGGTCTTTGACCAAATGGCACATTAGAGATTTTTGAGAGAGCTTTCCTAAATGGTATTGTCGGCCGTGTAGTTTATAGCGGTGAAAAAATTATTCATTTCGAAAACATGATGTTTCGCGATAGACGCATAAAAACTGAATGAATAAGAAAAGGGGTGCAACACGATGCCTTTCCAAGAGGTCACCCATCCCACTACTACTTTCGCCAAAGCACGCTTGACTGCAGAGTTTTGATGGGATGTGCATTAGTGCTGGAATGATCACACCATGTAGTATATGTCATGCAATCGTAAGTATGCTCCTCATCCACTTTTTAATGTTTGTTCTTGAGCTCCACTGATAAAGAAGAACCCACACGATGAATCATCGTCCTCTATACGGTTCAAACGTTTTGGATCATCGATGCGATGAGTTTGAGATGGCTGATAAATTGTTTTGAGGTCGTGATTGTTTCCACTAGAGAAAAACGTCCGAAAGAACATCTAAACATCCAAATTTGGGGTCGAAAAAATTTCTGATGGGATCCGCTGCATTAGTGCTGGTATGATCGCACCTAGTAGTACATATCATGGAATCGTAAATATGCTTTTAATCCACTTTTTCAATGTTTCTTCTTAGGTCCACTTGATAAAGAACAATCCACACGATGTTATGGCCTCGTCTAGATGGTTGAAATGTTTTGGATCGTCAACGCGATGACTTTGAGATGTCTTATAAAACACTTTTGAGGTCGTGATTGCATCTGTCTGAGAAATTCCTCCGAAAGAGCATCTAAACATCAAAATTTGGAGTCAAAAACATTTCCAATGGGTCTTCAAGTGATTGACACATCAGAGATCTTTGAGAGAGCTTTCCTGAAATTGTATTGTTGGCCGTGTAGTTTATCGTGGTGCGTAACTTATGGCATTTTGGAAATGCGATGCATTGCGATAGACACATAAAAAACCGAGTGAATAAAAAAAAGGATGCACACAAGGAATTCCCAAGGAGGTCACCCATCCCAGTAATACTCTTGCCCTAGCACGCTTAACTACAAAGTTTTGATGGGATCCAGCGCATTAGTGCTGGTATGATCGCACCCCGTAGTACTTGTTGCAATCATAAATTTATTCTTTTCATCCACTTTTTCAAGGTTTCTTCTTGAGCTCCACTCGATAAAAATGAATCCTTATGATCTGTGGGCTTTTTCTAGATGGTGACACGTTTTGGATCATTGATGCAATTATTTCGAGATGGCCGATATAATTGTTTTGAGGTCGTGATTGCTTTCGCCCTAGAAAAACATCCAAAAGAGCATCTAAACATCAAAATTTGGGGTCAAAAACATTTCCAAAGGGTTTTTCATCCTTGATAGAGCTTTCCCAAATGGTTTTGTGAGCCGTGTCGTTCATCGCAGCGCAAAACTTATGGCATTTCGAAAATACAATGAACTAAACAGCTCCCGAAGGAATATGCTCTTCATCCAACTTTTCAATGCTTCTTCTGCAGATCCATTCGATAATAAAAAATCCACATGATGTGTGGACGTTATCTAGATGGTTGAAATGTTTTACTCGTCAATACAATGAGTTGAATTTGGCTGATAAAACGACTTTGATGTCGTGATTGCTTCCGCCCGAGAAAAGCGTCCAAAAGAGCATCTAAACATCAAAATTTGGGGTCAAAAATATTTCCAATGGGTCTTGAAAACTTGGCACATCACAGATCTTTGAGAGCGCTTTTCGAAATGATATTGTCGGTCGTGTAGTACATCACGGTGCAAAACCTATGGCATTTAGAAAACACGACGTTTTGCAAAACCGAGTGAATAAAAAAAAGATGCAACAAGAGGATTTCCCAGGAGGTCACCCATCCCAGTACTACTCTCGCCCAAGCACGCTTAACTGTGGAGTTCTGATGGGATCCGGTGCATTAGTGCTGGTATTATCGCACCCCGATACTATATGTGATGCAATCGTAAATATGCTCTTAATCCAATTTTTCAATTTTTCTTCTTGAGCTTCCCTCGATACAGAAGAATCCAAAAGATGTGTGGGCCTCATCTTGATGGTCGAACGTTTTGCCTCATCAATACGTTGAGTTTCAGATGGCCGATAAAATGGTTTTCAGATCGTGATTGCTTTCGCCCGAGAAAAACATCCGTAAGAGCATGTAAAAAACTAATATTTGGGGTTGAAAACATTTCCAATCGGTTTTTGACCAATTGGTACGTCAGACTTCTTTGAGAAAGCTCTCCGAAATGGTAATGTTGGCCGTATATTTCATCACTGTGTGAAAATTATGGCAATTTGAAAATATGACGTTGTGCGATAGACACATAAAAAACTGAGTGAATGAAAAAAGGGGTGCAACACGAGGATTTCCCTGGAGGTCACCCATCCTAGTATTACTCTCGCCCAAGCACGCGTAACCGTGGAGTTCTGATGGGATCTATGGCATTAGTGCTGGTATAATCGCACCCAATAGTACATGTCATGCAATGGTAAATATGCTCTTCATCCTCTCTTTCAATGTTTCCTCTTGAGCTCAGCTCGATCAAGTATAATCCAGACGATGTGTGGACCTCATCTAGATGGTTGAAACATTTTGGATCGTCCATGTGATGAGTTTGAGATGGCTTATAATATGGTTTTGAGGTCGTGATTGTTTCCGCCTGAGAAAAACGTCTGACAAACCACCTAAACAGCAAGTGTTGGGGTCAAAACCATTTTCAATGGGATTTGGACTAGTTGGCATGTCGGCTGTGTTCTTTATCGTGATGCAAAACTTATAGCATTTACAGAATATGACATTTTGCGATTGACACATAAAAAACCGGGTGAATTAAAAAAAAGTTACAACACAAGGACATCCCAGAAGGTCACCCATCCAGTACTACTCTCGCCCAAGCACGATTAACTATGGAGTTCTGATGGGATCCGGTGCATTAGTGTTGCTGTGATCGCACCCGGTAGTACAAGACATGCAATCACAAAATATGCTCTTCATCCACTTTTTCAATGTTTTTTCTTGAGATCCACTCGGTAATGAAGAATCCATAGGATGTGTGGGCCTCATCTAGATGGTTAAAATGTTTTGGATCGTCAATGTGATAAGTTTGAGATTTTCATTTAAACAATTTTAGGTTGTGATTGCTTCCGCATGAGAAAAACGTTCGAAAGAGTATCTAAACATCAAAATTTAGGGTCAAAAACAATTTCAATGGGTCTTCGACCAATAGGCTTGTTAGAAATTTTGCGTATCTATTTTATACTGAAAGCTGGTCATAATATAGAAAATTAGGTTAGCTGGACGTGGGCGCGGAATTCGTGTTATTCTGAGCTCTAAATCAAAAGTTATGGGCGATTTAGTGTGGACGTGTCAGGTTCACCAACTAGTTAAAATGATCATTGTTAACCGATCATAGTGATATCAGAAATGAAATTTCTTGCCGCTCTTGTGAGCAGTCAAATTAGTCCATCATTGTTTGTTTGATCAAATTTTCTAAAAATTTGATATTTTTGTTTTGAGTCAATCTAATATCTATAAATAACGTAACTCGGAATTTTTTAAAAAGTTGAACTTATTTTTCTGTTTATATGTTATTGTAGTAAATAAGACGTTAATGTTCATTCTGGATCAAAATTTTAATGTTTCAATCCATTCAGAGCTGAATTCTTATTAATCTCATTCTTTTTTATGTTATTATTGTGTATCTAATTTCATGTTTTTCCTTTGTTTTTGAACATGTGTACGTAGTCTTGCGTTTTGGTTTTCCATTTATATGTTATGAAAATATCTTGATTGATCCATGTTGTTTTACTGATTGGCGTCTTTAGATTCCTTCATTTATGATATCTTTCATGCTGCATTATACTTGATCACCAGATATCTAGAGATCGTATATATTTTGCACCCGGTATGTGTTTGATTAGCATGGAATCTTTTGTTTTCAAGTTCATGTGTATCTTTCAGTTCGTTGTTTTCTGTTGCATTTGTAGTCTTGTTATCTATTAGATCAAGTTGCGTTATAGTATTCCTACTGTATATGTTTCTTTTATTGACCTATATGCGTTCGTATTGGTTTTTACGAGCGGCTAAACGCACATGAGTTGAATACAACTTGAAGCGAGAAGAAAACGCGTTTTGGAATAGATTGTAAGGGATGGACACTTTTGAAATAATAGTACAACTTTGGATACATAATTGAAAATGGAGTTAGTTTCATTTTATGGTGAACAATATGACACTCACATATGAGATTCAAAATTCCGGTCGTTCAGGTAAAGTTTTATCATTGAAGCAAAATTCATGGCATTACACAGTATTTGAATGATATGATTAAAGGGAGACTTTTGCTTATCTATTTTAGGCTGAAAGCTGGTCATAATATAGAAAATTAGGTTAGCTGAACGTGGGCGCTGGATTCGTGTTATTCTTAGCTCTAAATCAAAAGTTATGGGCGATTTAGTGTGGACGTGTCAAGTTCACCAACTAGTTAAAATGATCATTGTTAACCGATCATAGTGATATCAGAAGTTAAATTTCTTGCCGCTCTTGTGAGCAGTCAAATTAGTCCATCATTATTTGTTTGATCAAATTTTCTAAAAATTTGATATTTTTGTTTTGAGTCAATTCAATATCAATAAATGATGTAACTCGGAAACTTTAAAAAAGTTGAACTTATTTTTCTGTTTATATGTTATTATAGTAAATAAGACGTTAATGTTCATTCTGGATGAAAATTTTAATGTTTCAATCCATTCAGAGCTGAATTCTTATTGATCTCATTCTTTTTTACGTTATTATTGTGTATCTAATTTCATGTTTTTCCTTTGTTTTTGAACATGTGTACGTAGTCTTGCGTTTTGGTTTTCCATTTATATGTTATGAAAATATGTTGATTGATCCATGTTGTTTTACTGATTGGCGTCTTTAGATTCCTCCATTTATGATGTCTTTCATGCTGCATTATACTTGATCACCAGATATCTATAGATCGTATATATTTTGCACCCGGTATGTGTTTGATTAGCATGGAATCTTTTGTTTTCAAGTTCATGTGTATCTTTCAGTTCGTTGTTTTCTGTTGCATTTGTAGTCTTGTTATCTATTAGATCAAGTTGCGTTATAGTATTCCTACTGTATATGTTTCTTTTATTGACTTATATGCGTTCGTATTGGTTTTTGCGAGCGGCTAAACGCACATGAGTTGAATACAACTTGAAGCGAGAAGAAAAGGCGTTTTGGAATAGATTGTAAAGGATGGACACTTTTGAAATAATAGTAAATTTTTGGAAACACAATTGAAAATGGAGTTAGTTTCATTTTATGGTGAACAATATGACACTCACATATGAGATTCCAAATTGCGGTCGTTCAGGTAAAGTTTTATCAATGAAGCAAAATTCATGGCAATACGCAGTATGTGAAGGATATGATTAAGCGGAGACTTTTGCGTATTTATTTTAGGCTGAAAGCTGGTCATAATATAGAAAATTAGGTTAGCTGGACGTGGGCGCTGGATTCGTGTTATTCTTAGCTCTAAATCAAAAGTTATGGGCGATTTAGTGTGGACGTGTCAAGTTCACCAACTAGTTAAAATGATCATTGTTAACCGATCATAGTGATATCAGAAATGAAATTTCTTGCCGCTCTTGTGAGCATTCAAATTAGTCCATCATTATTTGTTTGATCAAATTTTCTAAAAATTTGATATTTTTGTTTTGAGTCAATCCAATATCAATAAATAATGTAACTCGGAAACTTTTAAAAAGTTGAACTTATTTTTCTGTTTATATGTTATTATAGTAAATAAGACGTTAATGTTCATTCTGGATGAAAATTTTAATGTTTCTATCCATTCAGAGCTGAATTCTTATTAATCTCATTCTTTTTTATGTTATTATTGTGTATCTAATTTCATGTTTCTCCTTTGTTTTTGAACATGCGTACGTAGTCTTGCGTTTAGGTTTTCCATTTATATGTAATGAAAATATGTTGATTGATCCATGTTGTTTTACTGATTGGCGTCTTTAGATTCCTCCATTTATGATGTCTTTCATGTTGCATTATACTTGATCACCAGATATCTATAGATCGTATATATTTTGCACCCGGTAGGTGTTTGATTAGCATGGAGTCTATTGTTTTCAAGTTCATGTGTATCTTTCAGTTCGTTGTTTTCTGTTGCATTTGTAGTCTTGTTATCTATTAGATCATGTTGCGTTATAGTATTCCTACTGTATATGTTTCTTTTATTGACCTATATGCGTTCGTATTGGTTTTTGCGAGCGGCTAAACGCACATGAGTTGAATACAACTTGAAGCGAGAAGAAAACGCGTTTTGGAATAGATTGTAAAGGATGGACACTTTTGAAACAATAGTAAAACTTTGGATACACAATTGAAAATGGAGTTAGTTTCATTTTATGGTGAACAATATGACACTCACATATGAGATTCAAAATTGCGGTCGTTTAGGTAAAGTTTTATCAATGAAGCAAAATTCATTGCATTACGCAGTATGTGAAAGATATGATTAAACGGAGACTTTTGCACATCTATTTTAAGATGAAAGCTGGTCATAATATAGAAAATTAGGTTAGCTGAACGTGGGCGCTGGATTCGTGTTATTCTGAGCTCTAAATCAAAAGTTATGGGCGATATTGTGTGGACGTGTCAAGTTCACCAACTAGTTAAAATGATCATTGTTAACCGATCATAGTGATATCAGAAATGAAATTTCTTGCCGCTCTTGTGAGCATTCAAATTAGTCCATCATTATTTGTTTGATCAAATTTTCTAAAAATTTGATATTTTTGTTTTGAGTCAATCCAATATCAATAAATAATGTAACTCGGAAACTTTTAAAAAGTTGAACTTATTTTTCTGTTTATATGTTATTGTAGTAAATAAGACGTTAATGTTCATTCTGGATCAAAATTTTAATGTTTCAATCCATTTAGAGCTGAATTCTTATTAATCTCATTCTTTTTTATGTTATTATTGTGTATTTAATTTCATGTTTTTCCTTTGTTTTTGAACATGTGTACGTAGTCTTGCGTTTTGGTTTTCCATTTATATGTTATGAAAATATGTTGATTGATCCATGTTGTTTTACTGATTGGCGTCTTTAGATTCCTCCATTTATGATGTCTTTCATGCTGCATTATACTTGATCACCAGATATCTATAGATCATATATATTTTGCACCCTGTAGGTGTTTGATTAGCATGGAGTCTTTTGTTTTCAAGTTCATGTGTATCTTTCAGTTCGTTGTTTTCTGTTGCATTTGTAGTCTTGTTATCTATTAGATCAAGTTGCGTTATAGTATTCCTACTGTATATGTTTCTTTTATTGACTTATATGCGTTCTTATTGGTTTTTGCGAGCGGCTAAAAGCACATGAGTTGAATACAACTTGAAGTGAGAAGAAAACACATTTTGGAAGAGATTGTAAGGGATGGACACTTTTGAAATAATAGTAAAACTTTGGATACACAATTGAAAATGGAGTTAGTTTCATTTTATGGTGAACAATATGACACTCACATATGAGATTCCAAATTGCGGTCGTTCAGGTAAAGTTTTATCAATGAAGCAAAATTCATGGCATTACGCAGTATGTGAAGGATATGATTAAACGGAGACTTTTGCGTATCTATTTTAGACTGAAAGCTGGTCATAATATAGAAAATTAGGTTAGCTGGACGTGGGCGCTGAATTCGTGTTATTCTGAGCTCTAAATCAAAAGTTATGGGCGATTTAGTGTGGACGTGTCAGGTTCACCAACTAGTTAAAATGATCATTGTTAACCGATCATAGTGATATCAGAAATGAAATTTCTTGCCGCTCTTGTGAGCAGTCAAATTAGTCCATCATTGTTTGTTTGATCAAATTTTCTAAAAATTTGATATTTTTGTTTTGAGTCAATCTAATATCTATAAATAACGTAACTCGGAAACTTTTAAAAAGTTGAACTTATTTTTCTGTTTATATGTTATTGTAGTAAATAAGACGTTAATGTTCATTCTGGATCAAAATTTTAATGTTTCAATCCATTCAGAGCTGAATTCTTATTAATCTCATTCTTTTTTATGTTATTATTGTGTATCAAATTTCATGTTTTTCCTTTGTTTTTGAACATGTGTACGTAGTCTTGCGTTTTGGTTTTCCATTTATATGTTATGAAAATATGTTGATTGATCCATGTTGTTTTACTGATTGGCGTCTTTAGATTCCTTCATTTATGCTGTCTTTCATGCGGCATTATACTTGATCACCAGATATCTATAGATCATATATATTTTGCACCCGGTAGGTGTTTGATTAGCATGGAGTCTTTTGTTTTCAAGTTCATGTGTATCTTTCAGTTCGTTTTTTTCTGTTGCATTTGTAGTCTTGTTATCTATTAGATCAAGTTGCGTTATAGTATTCCTACTGTATATGTTTATTTTATTGACTTATATGCGTTCGTATTGGTTTTTGCGAGCGGCTAAACGCACATGAGTTGAATACAACTTGAAGCGAGAAGAAAACGCGTTTTGGAATAGATTGTAAGGGATGGACACTTTTGAAATAATAGTAAAACTTTGGATACACAATTGAAAATGGAGTTAGTTTCATTTTATGGTGAACAATATGACAGTCACATATGAGATTCAAAATTCGATCGTTTGGTAAAGTTTTATCAATGAAGCAAAATTCATGGCATTACGCAGTATGTGAAAGATATGATTAACGAGAGACTTTTGATCTATTTTAGGCTGAAAGCTGGTCATAATATAGAAAATTAGGTTAGCTGAACGTGGGCGTTGGATTCATGTTATTCTGAGCTCTAAATCAAAAGTTATGGGCGATTTAGTGTGGACGTGTCAAGTTCACCAACTAGTTAAAATGATCATTGTTAACCGATCATAGTGATATCAGAAATGAAATTTCTTGCCGCTCTTGTGAGCATTCAAATTAGTCCATCATTATTTGTTTGATCAAATTTTCTAAAAATTTGATATTTTTGTTTTGAGTCAATCCAATATCAATAAATAATGTGACTCGGAAACTTTTAAAAAGTTGAACTTGTTTTTCTGTTTCTATGTTATTGTAGTAAATAAGACGTTAATGTTCCTTCCGGATGAAATTTTAATGTTTCTATCCATTCAGAGCTGAATTCTTATTAATCTCATTCTTTTTATGTTATTATTGTGTATCTAATTTCATGTTTCTCCTTTGTTTTTGAACATGCGTACGTAGTCTTGCGTTTAGGTTTTCCATTTATATGTAATGAAAATATGTTGATTGATCCATGTTGTTTTACTGATTGGCGTCTTTAGATTCATCCATTTATGATGTCTTTCATGTTGCATTATACTTGATCACCAGATATCTATAGATCGTATATATTTTGCACCCGGTAGGTGTTTGATTAGCATGGAGTCTTTTGTTTTCAAGTTCATGTGTATCTTTCAGTTCGTTGTTTTCTGTTGCATTTGTAGTCTTGTTATCTATTAGATCATGTTGCGTTATAGTATTCCTACTGTATATGTTTCTTTATTGACCTATATCGTTCATATTGGTTTTTGTATGCTAAACGCACATGAGTTGAATACAACTTGAAGCGAGAAGAAAACGCGTTTTGGAATAGATTGTAAGGGATGGACACTTTTGAAATAATAGTAAAACTTTGGATACACAATTGAAAATGGAGTTAGTTTCATTTTATGGTGAACAATATGACACTCACATATGAGATTCAAAATTCCGGTCGTTCAGGTAAAGTTTTATCAATGAAGCAAAATTCATGGCATTACGCAGTATGTGAAAGATATGATTAAACGGAGACTTTTGCGTATCTATTTTATGCTGAAAGCTGGTCATAATATAGAAAATTAGGTTCGCTAAACGTGGGCGCTGGATTCGTGTTATTCTGAGCTCTAAATCAAAAGTTATGGGCGATTTAGTGTGGACGTGTCAAGTTCACCAACTAGTTAAAATGATCATTGTTAACTGATCATAGTGATATCAGAAATGAAATTTCTTGCCCCTCTTGTGAGCAGTCAAATTAGTTCGTCATGATTTGTTTGATCAAATTTTCTAAAAATTTGATATTTTTGTTTTGAGTCAATCCAATATCAATAAATAATGTAACTCGGAAAATTTTAAAAAGTTGAACTTATTTTTCTGTTTCTATGTTATTGTAGTAAATAAGACGTTAATGTTCCTTCCGGATGAAAATTTTAATGTTTCTATCCATTCAGAGCTGAATTCTTATTAATCTCATTCTTTTTTATGTTATTATTGTGTATCTAATTTCATGTTTCTCCTTTGTTTTTGAACATGTGTACGTAGTCTTGCGTTTTGGTTTTCCATTTATATGTTATGAAAATATGTTGATTGATCCATGTTGTTTTACTGATTGGCGTCTTTAGATTCCTTCATTTATGATGTCTTTCATGCGGCATTATACTTGATCACCAGATATCTATAGATCATATATATTTTGCACCCGTTAGGTGTTTGATTAGCATGGAGTCTTTTGTTTTCAAGTTCATGTGTATCTTTCAGTTCGTTGTTTTCTGTTGCATTTGTAGTCTTGTTATCTATTAGATCATGTTGCGTTATAGTATTCCTACTGTATATGTTTCTTTTATTGACCTATATGCGTTCGTATTGGTTTTTGCGAGCGGCTAAACGCACATGAGTTGAATACAACTTGAAGCGAGAAGAAAACGCGTTTTGGAATAGATTGTAAAGGATGGACACTTTTGAAACGATAGTAAAACTTTGGATACACAATTGAAAATGGAGTTAGTTTCATTTTATGGTGAACAATATGACAGTCACATATGAGATTCAAAATTGCGGTCGTTCAGGTAAAGTTTTATCAATGAAGCAAAATTCATGGCATTACGCAGTATGTGAAAGATATGATTAAACGGAGACTTTTGCGTATCTATTTTAGGCTGAAAGCTGGTCATAATATAGAAAATTAGGTTAGCTGAGCGTGGGCGCTGGATTCGTGTTATTCTGAGCTCTAAATCAAAAGTTATGGGCGATTTAGTGTGGACGTGTCAAGTTCACCAACTAGTTAAAATGATCATTGTTAACCGATCATAGTGATATCAGAAATGAAATTTCTTGCCGCTCTTGTGAGCAGTCAAATTAGTCCATCATGATTTGTTTGATCAAATTTTCTAAAAGTTTGATATTTTTGTTTTGATTCAATCCAATATCAATAAATTATGCAACTCGGAAACTTTTAAAAATTTGAACTTATTTTTTTGTTTCTATGTTATTGTAGTAAGTAAGACGTTAATGTTCCTTAACTTTTTATTTGGAGCTCAGAATGACACAAATCCAATGCCCACGTTAAGCTAGATCAATTTTCTATATTGTAAGAAAATTTGATACATAAATAGAGACGACAAAGTGTCCAAGTAATCCAATCTATCCAAAAATATGGGATGCCATGTATTATGCTTCATTTTTATAAGCATTTACTCAATGAGATGAATGATTAGTTTAAAATGATCACTTTAACTCGCTGATCATCCTGACATGTTCTCACTAAATCATCCGTATCGTTAGATTTAGAGCTCAGAATGACACGAATCCAATGCCCACGTTAAGCTAGCTCAATTTTCTATATTGTAACAACATTTGAGCAGAAATAGATTCGACAAAGTGTCCAAGTACTCCAATCCATCCCAAACTGCGTGATACCATGCATTAATTTTCATTTATAAGCTTTTACTCAATAAGCACCAATGATCAGCTTAGAATGATCATTTATCTGGCCGATCAACTTGTCATGTCCGCAGTAAATCGTCCATAACTTTTGATTTATAGCTCAGAATGACACGAATCCAATGCCCACATTAAGCTAGTTTAATTATCTATATTGTGACAATTTTGAAACTAAACAAGATACGAAAAAGCGTCCAAGTAATCCACTGCATGTTTCCATGCTTTATGCTTCATTTATAAGCCTTTACTTACAAAACACCACTAATCAGCTTGGAATGATCACTTTAACTAGGCGATCAACTTGACATGTCCGCATTAAATCCTCTGCCACTTTTGATTTAGAACTCATAATAACACCAATCTGTTGCCCACATTAAGCTAGCTCAATTTTCTATACTGTAACAAAATTTGAGATAGAAATAAATACGAAAAAGCGTTGAAGTAATCCAATCTAGCCAAAATTGCATGATGCCATGCATTATGCTTCATTTATAAGCCTTGACTCAATGAGCACCAATGATAAGTTTAGAATAATCACTTTAACTGGCCGATCAACTTGACATGTCAGCACTAAATCGTACGTAACTTTTGATTTAAAGCTCAGAATGACACGAATCCAATGCCCACACTAAGCTAGCTCAATTTTTAATATTATAACAAAATTTGAACAGAAATGGATATGACAAAGCGTCCAAGTAATCCAATCCATCCCAAAATACGTGATGCCATGCATTATGCTTCATTTATAAACTTTTAATCAATGAGCACAAATGATGAATTAAGAATGATCATTTTAACTGCATGGTCAACTTACCATGTCCGCACTAAATCGTCCATAAATTTTGATTTAGAGCTCAGACTGACATGAATCCAATGCCCACGTTCAGCTAGCTAAATTTTCTGTATTGTGAAAAAATTTGATACTGAAATAGATACGACAAAGCGTACAAGTAATCCAATCTATCCCATATTTCGTGATGCCATGCATTATGCTTCATTTATAAGCCTTTACTCTATGGGCACCAATGATAAGCTAAGAATGATCATTTAACTAGCCGATCAACTTGACATGTCCGCACTAAATTTTTCGTAACTTTTGATTTAGAGCTCAGAATGACATGAATTCAATGCCCACGTTAAGCTGCCTCAATTTTATATATTGTGAAAAAATTATAGACAGAAATAGATACGAAAAAGCATCCAAGTAATCCAATCTATCCCAAACCATGATGCCATGCATTATACTTCATTTATAAGCCTTTATTTAATGAGCAACAATGATCGGTTTAGAATTATCATTTTAACTGGGCGACCAACTTGACATGTCCACATATGAGATTCAAAAATTCCAGTCGTTTGGGTGAAGGTTTATCAATGAAGCTAAACGTATAGCGTTACAGAGTTTGTAAAAGATAGGAATATATGGACAATTTTCCGTTTCTGATTTAGTTTCAAATCTGGTCTTAATATAGAAAATTAAGTTAGCTTAATGCGGGCGTTGGATATTGTGACTAAATTTGAGACTGAAATAGATACGACAAAGCGTCCCAAAAATCCAATGGATCCTGAACTCCGTGATGCCATGAGTTATGCTTCGTTTATAATTATTTACCCAATGAGCACCAATGATCAGTTTAGAATGATCATTTTAACAGGCCGATCAATTTGACATGTCCACACTAAATCGTGTATAACTTTTGATTTAGAGCTCAAAATGACACGAATACAATGGCCATAGTAACCTAGCTCAATTTTCTAAATTGTGACAAAATTTGAGACAAAATAAGTACGACAAAGAGTCCAAGTAATCCAATCTATCCTGAATAGTGTAATTCCATGCATTGTGCTTCATTTATAAGCTCTTACTCAATGAGAATTAATGATCAGTTTAGAATGATCATTTTAACAGGTGGCTCAACTTGACATGTGTGCATTAAATCGTGCATAACTTTTGATATATAGCTTAAGTTTTGATTTAGAGATCATTTTAAGTGGCCGATCAACTTGACATGTCCGCACTAAATCGTCCGTAACTTTTGATTTAAAGCTCAGAATGACACGAATCTAACGCCCACGTTAAGCTAGCTCAATTTGTTATATTGTGAAAAAATAATAGACAGAAATAGATATGAAAAAGCATCCAAGTAATCCAATCTATCCTGATCTGCATGATACCATGCATTATGCTTCATTTATAAGCCTTTACTTAATGAGCACCAACAATAAGGTAAGAGTGATAATTTTAACTAGCCGATGAACCTGACATATCAGCACTAAATCCTCTGTAACGTTTGATTTAGAGGTCATAACTACTCGAATCCAATGCCCAGGTTAAGCTAGCTACATTTTCTATATTGTTACTAAATTTGAGACTGAAATATGTACGACAAAGCGTCCAAAAAATCCAATGGATCCCAAACTGCGTGATGCCATGCATTATGCTTCGTTTATATTCCTTTGCCCAATGAGAACCAATGATCAGTTTAGAATGATTACTTTAACAGGCCAATCAACTTGACATGTCTACACCAAATCGTGTATAATTTTTGATTTAGAGCTCCAAATTACACGGATCCAATGCCCACATTAACCTATCTTAATTTTCTATATTGTGACAAAATTTAAGGTAAAATATGTATGACAAATAGTCCAAGTAATCCAATCTATCCTGAATAGCGTGATTCCATGCATTAAGCTTCATTTATAAGCCCTTAATGAGCACTAATGATCAGTTTAGAATGATCATTTTAACTGGTGGCTCAACTTGACATGTGTGCATTAAATCGTGCATAACTTTTGATTTATAGCTTAAGTTGTGATTTAGAGATCATTTTACAGGCCGATCAAATTGACATGTCCGCACTAAATCGTCTGTAACTTTCGATTTAGAGCTGAGAATGACACGAATCCAACGCCCACGTTAAGCTTGCTCAGGTTTCTATACTTTGCCAAAATTATACACAAAAATAGAGACAACAAAGAGTTCAAGTAATCCAATCTATCCAAACTACATGTTGCCATGCATTATGCTTCATTTGTAAGCTTTTAATCAATGAGCACCAATGATCAGTTAAGAATGATCATTTTAACTTGCCAACCAACTTGACATGTTTGCACTAGATCGTCCGTTACTTTTGATTTAGAGTTCAGAATGACACATATCCAATGCCTACATTAAACTAGCTCAATTTCCTATATTGTGACAAAATTTGAGACAAAATAGATATAATAAAGCGTCCAAGTAATCCAATCTATATTTTGATTTAGAGCTCAGAATGACACGAATGCAAAGCACATGTTAAGATAGATCAATTTTACATATTTTGACAAAATTATAGACAGAAGTAGAGACGACAAAGCGTTCAAGTAATCCAATCTATCCTAAACTGTGTGGTGCCATGCATTATGTGTCATTTATAATCTTTTTATCATTGAGAACCAATGATCAGTTTAAAATGATCACTTTAACTGGCCGATTAACTTTTCATGTCTGTAACTTTTGATTTAGAACTCCGAATGACACGAAACCAATGCCCATGTTAAAGTAGCTCAATTTTATATATCGTCACAAAATTTAAGATAGAAATAGATATGAAAAAGTGTCTAAATAATCTAATCTATCCAAAACTGTGTGATATTATGCATTATACTTCATTTATAAGCCTTTACTCAATGAGCACTACTGATCAGAAGAATTATCATTTTAACAGGCCGATCAACTTGACATGTCCGGACTAAATCATCCATAACTTTTGATTTAGAGCTCAGAATGACACGAATCCATTGTCAACGTAAAGCTTGTTCAAATTTTTATATAGAGACAAAGCATCTAAGTAATCTAATCTATCCACGACTGTGTGGTGCTCTGCATTTTGCATCATTTATTAGCCTTTACTCAATGAGCACCAATGATCAGTTTAGAATGATCATTTTAACTTGTCGATAAGTTGACATCAGCGCACTAAATCGTCTGTCACTCTCGATTTAGAGCTCAGAAGGACACGAATCCAATTCCCACGTTAATCTAGCTCAATTTTGTATATTGTGACAAAATTTCAGACATAAATAGATACGATAAAGCGTCCAAGTAATCCAATCTATCCCGAACTGCGTGATGCCATGCATTATGTTTCGTTTATAAGCTTTTAATAGAAGAGCACCGATGATCAGTTTAAAATGATCATTTTAATTGGCCGATCAACTTCACATGTCTGCACCAAATCGTCTATAACTTTTTATTTATAGCTCATAATGACACGAATCCAATGCCCACGTTAAGCCAACTCAATTTTCTATATTGTGAAAAAATTTTCGGCAAAAATAGATACGACCCAGCGTCCAAGTAATCCAATCTATCTCGAACTGTGCGATGCCATGCATTATGCTTCATTTATAAGCTTTCAATCAATGACCACCAATGATAAAGTTAAGAATGATCATGTTAACTGGACTATCAACTTGATATGTCCACACAAAATCATCCGTAACTTTTGATTCAGAGCTCCGAATGACACGAATCCAATGACCACGTTGAGCTAGCTCAATTTTCTATATTTGACAACAGTATAGACAGAAACAGAGATGACCAAGCATCCAAGTAATCCAATCTATCCAAAACTGCATGATGCCATGCATTATGCTTCATTTAAAAGCTTTTAACTAGTGAGAACCAATGATCAGTTAAGAATGATCATTTAAATGGCTAATTAACTTGACATGTCCGCACTAAATCATCCGTAACTTTTGATTTAGAGATCAGAATGACATGAATCCAATGCCCACGTTAGAAAGCTCAATTTAGTATATTGTGAAAAAATTATAGACAGAAATAGAGACGACAAAGCATCCAAGTAATCCAATCTATACCGAACTGCGTGATGCTATGCATTATGCTTCATTTGTAAGCCTTTACTCAATAAGCACCAATGATCAGTTTAGAATGATCATTTTAACTGGCCGATCAACTTGACATGTTTGAACTAAATCGTCCATAACTTTTGATTTATAGCTCATAATGACACGAATCAAATGCACAAGTTAAACTAGCTCAATGTTCTATATTTTGCCAAAATTATAAACTGAAATAGAGACGAAGAAGCATCCAAGTAATCCAATCTATCACGAACTGCGTGAAACCATGCATTATGCTTCGTTGATAAGCTTTTAATCAAAGAGCACCGATGATCAGTTAAAAAAAATCAATTTAACAGGCGGATCAACTTGACATGTCTGCATTGAATCGTCCATCACTTTTGATTTAGAGCTCCCGATGACACGAATCCAATGCCCACGTTAAGGTAGCTCAATTTTTTATATTGTGACAATATTAGACAAAAACAAATATGAAAAAGCATCCAAGTAATCCAATCTATCCCGAGTTGTGTGATGCTTTGCATTATGCTTCATTTATAAGTGTATACTCAATGATCACCAATTATCAGTTAAGAATGATCATTTTAACGGGCCGATCAACTTGACATGTGCACACTAAATCTTTCGTAACTTTTTATTTAGAGCTCAGAATGACAAGAATCCAATGCCCACGTTAAACTAGTTCAATTTGAGATAGAAATAGATATGACAAAGCGTCCAAGTAATCCATTATATCCCGAACTGTGTGATGTTATGCATTCTCCTTCATTTATAAGCCTTTACTCAATGAGCAGCAATGATCAGTTAAGAATGATCATTTTAACTGGCCGATCAACTTGACATGCCAACACTAAATCGCCTGTAACTTTTGATTTAGAGCTCCAAGTGACATGAATCCAATGCCTACGTTAAGATAGCTTGATTTTCTATATTGTGACAAAATTTGAGATAGAAATAGATATAACAAAGCGTCAAAGTAATCTAATCTATCCTGAACTAGGTGATGCTCTGCAGTATGCTTCATTTATAAGTCTTTACTCAATGGCCACCAATGATCACCTTAGAATGACCATTTTAGCTGGCCAATCAACTTGAGTCATCTGCACTAAACCGTCCATAAGTTTTTATGTATAGCTCATAATGACACGAATCCAATTTCCACATTAAGCTAGCTCAATTTTCTATATTATGAAAAATTTTGAAACAAAAATGGATACGACAAAGTGGCCAAGTTATCCAATTTATACTAAACTGTGTGATGCTCTGCATTATGCTTCATTTGTAAGCCTTTACTCAATAAGCACCAATGATCAGTTTAGAATAATCATTTTAACTGGCCGATCAACTTGACATGTATGCACTAAATCATCCATAACTTCTGATTTATAGCTCATAATGACACGAATCGAATGCCCACATTAATCTAGCTCAATTTTCTATATTATGACAAAATTAAAGACAAAAATAGATATGACCAAGCATCCAAGTAATCCAATATATCTCGAACTACGTGATGCATGCATTATGCTTCATTTATAAGCTTTTATTTAATGAGCACCAATGATCAGTTAACAATGATCATTTTAACTTGCCGATCCACTGGACATGTCCATTCTAAATTGTCCCTAACTTTTTATTTAGAGTAAAGAATCACATGAATCCAATGCCAATTATAAGGTAGCTCAATTTGCTATATTTTGACAAAATTATAGGCAACAATAGAGACGACAAAGCGTCGAAGTAATCTAATCTATCCTAAATTGCGTGATGCCATGCATTATGCTTCATTAATATGCTTTTACTCAATGAGCACCAATGATCAGTTAAGAATGATCATTTTCACTGGACAATCAACTTGATATGTCCGCCGCACTAAATTGTCCATAACTTTTGATTCAGAGCTCCGAATGACACGAATCCAATGCCCACGCTAATCTAGCTCAATAATCCATATTTTTACAACATTCTTAAAAGAAATAGAGACGACAAAGCATCCAAGCAATCCAATCTATCACAAACTGCGTGATGCCATGCATTATGCTTCATTTATAAGCTTTTAATCAATGAGCACAAATGATGAATTAAAAATGATCATTTTAACTGCATGGTCAACTTGACATATCCGCACTAAATCGTCTGTAACTTTGATTTAGAGCTCCGAATGAGACAAATCCAATGCCCACGTATAGGTAGCGCAATTTCGTATATTGTGACAAAATTTGAGACAAAAATAAATACGACAAAACGTACAAGTAATCCAATCTATGCCGAACTGTGTGATGCTATGCATTATGCTTCATTTGTAAGCCTTTACTCAATAAGCACCAATGATCAGTTTAGAATGATCATTTTAACTGGCTGGTCAACTTGACATGTTTGCACTAAATCGTTCATAACGTTTGACTTATAGCTCATAATGACACGAATCCAATGCCCACATTAAGATAGCTGAATTTTCTATATTGTAATAAAAGTTGAGACAAAAATAGATACGACTAAGCGTCCAAGTAATCCAATATAACCTATGATCAGTTAAGAATGATCATTATAGCTGGCTGATAAACTAGACAAATCATCCAAGGAATCCAATGTGACAAAATGTGACAAAATTTTGTGACAAAATTTTCCCGAACGGTGTGATGCTATGCATTATGCTTCATTTGTAAGCCTTTACTCAATAAGCACCAATGATCAGTTTAGAATGATCATTTTAACTAGCTGATCAACTTAACATGTCTGTAGTAAATCATCCATAACTTTTGACTTATAGCTCATAATGACACGAATCCAATCCCCACGTTAAGCTAGCTCAATATTCTATATTGTGAAAAAATTTGAGACAAAAATAGATACGACCAAGCGTTAAAGCAATCCAATCTATCCCGAATTGCGTGATGCCATGCATTATGCTTCGTTTATAAGCTTTTCCTCAAGAGCACCAATTATCAGTTAGGAATGATCATTATAACTGGCTTATCAACTTGACATGTGCGCACTAAATTGTCCGTAACTTGTGATTTGGAGCTCCGAATTAGAGGAATCCAATGCCCATGTTAAATTAGCTCCATTTTCTAAAATGTGACAAAATTTGAGAAACAAATATATATGAGAAAGCGTCCAAGTAATCCAATCAATCCCAAACTGCGTGATGCTCTGTATTATGCTTCATTTATAAGCCTTCACTCAATGAGCACTAATGATCAGTTTATAATGATCATTTTAACAGGCCGATGAACTTGACATGTCTGTACTAAATTGTCTATGACTTTTGATTTATAGCTCATAGTCACACGAATTCAATGCCCATGTTAAGCTAGCTCAATTTTCTGTATTGTAACAAACTTTGAGACAAAAATAGATACACCCAAATGTCCAAGTAATCCAATCTATCCCAAATTCTGTGATGCCATGCATTATACTTCATTTATAAGCTTTTAATCAATGAGCACCAATGATCAGGTAGGAATGATAATTTTAATTGGACGATCAACTTGACATGTCCGTAGTAAATTGTCCGTAACTTTTGATTTAGCGCTCCGAATGACACGAATGCAATACCCACGTTAAACTAGCTCAATTTTCTATATTGTGACAAAATTTAATACAAGAATAGATACAACAACGTGTCTAAGTAATTCAATCTATCTCGAACTGCGTGTTGCTGTACATTATGCTTCATTTATAAGCCTTTACTCAATGAGCACTAATGATCAGTTTAGAATTATCATTTTAACAGGCTGATCAACTTGACATGTATGCACTAAATTGTCTATAACTTTTGATTTATAGCTCATAGTCACACGAATTCAATGCCCGCGTTAAGCTAGCTTAATTTTCAATATTCTGACAAAATTTAAGACAAAAATAGATATGACCAAGCATCAAAGTAATCCAATCTATCTCGAAATGCGTGATGCTATACATTATTCTTCATTTATAAGCTCTTAATCAATAAGCACCAACGTTCAATTTAGAATGATCATTTAAACTGGACAATCAGTTGACATGTCTGCACTAAATCGTTCGTAACTTTTGATTTTGACCTCAGAATGATACGAATCCAATGCCCACATTAAAGTAGCTCCATTTTCTACATTTTTTCAAAATTATAGACAGAAATAGAGATGACAAAGCCTCCAAGTAATCCAATCTATACCAAACTATGTGATGCTCTTCATTGTGCTTCATTTGTAAGACTTTACTCATTTAGCACCAATTATCACTTTATAATGATCATTTTAACTGGCCGATCAACTTGACTTGTCAGAACTAAATCGTCTATAACATTTCATTTATAGCTCATAATGTCAAGAATAAAATGTTCACGTTAAGCTAGCTCAATTTTCTATGTTGTGAAAAAATTTGAAACAAAAATAGATATGACCAAACCTCCAAGTAATCCAATCTATCTCGAATTGCGTGATGCATTGCATTATGCTTCGTTTATATCCTTTCACTCAATGGCACCAATGATCAGTTTAAAATGATCATTTTAATTGGCCGATCAACTTCACATGTCTGCACCAAATTGTCCATAACTTTTGATTTATAGCTCATAATGACATGAATCCAATGCCCACGTTAAGCTAGCTCAATTATCTATATTGTGACAAAATTTGAGACAAAAATAGATACAAAAGCGTCCAAGTAATTCAATCTATCCCAAACTGCGTGATGCTCAACATTAGGCCTCATTTATAAGCCTTTACTCAATGAGCACGAATGATGAGTTTAGAATGATCATTCTAACTGGCCAATCAACTTGATATGTCTGTGCTAAATCGTCCATAACTTCTGATTTATATCTCATAATGAAACGAATCCAATGTCCACGTTAAGCTAGCTCTATTTTCTATATTATGAAAAAATTTGAAACAAAAATAGATATGATAAAGCGTCCAAGTAATCCAATATATCCCGAAATGCGTGATGCCATGCACTATTCTTCAATTATAAGCTTTTACTCAATGATCACCATTGATCAGTTAAAAATGATCATTTTAACTGGACGATCAACTTGATATGTCCGAACAAATTCGTCCGTAATTTTTGATTTAGAGCTCAGAATGACACGAATCCAATGCCCACGTTAAACTAGTTCAATTTGAGATAGAAATAGATATGACAAAGCGTCCAAGTAATCCATTATATCACGAACTGCGTGATGTTATGCATTCTCCTTCATTTATAAGCCTTTACTCAATGAGCAGCAATGATCAGTTAAGAATGATCATTTTAACTGGCCGATCAACTTGACATGCCCACACTAAATCGCCTGTAACTTTTGATTTAGAGCTCCAACTGACATGATCAGTCACTATTTTTTGTGATTGTTTTGCAACTTCAGGTGAACCGTAGTCGCAAATAAGTCACAAAAATTTGTGACTGTTTTGCGACTACAGGAGAAACGCAGTCGCAAATCAGTCACAAAAATTTGTGACTGTTTTGCAACTACAAGAGAACCGCAGTCGCAATTCAGTCACAAAAATTTGTGACTGATTTGCGACTGCACATAGCTCGCAGTCGCAAATCAGTCGCAATATTTTGTAACTGATTTGCGACCACATGTATGAAAGAGTCGCAAATCGGTGGCAAAAATTACGACTGATTTATGACTAATTTGCGACTACACCGTAAATAGATTTTTTAAAAAATAATATATTTTTTTTATTATTGAAATAATTTTGTATATTAGTGAAATATAATATTAATATTTTTTAAATTATTTAAAAAAAATGTAAAATAATATTTAAAAATTTAAATTTCAATAATAATTTTGAAAATTAATTTCAATAATAAAATTATTTATTTGAAATTCGAAATATTAATAAAATAATTTAGATTAATTATTAATATAATTTGTTTAAAATATTATTATAATATTTATTATAATATTTATTAATTTTTATTAATGAATTAAAAATATTATAATATTAAATGAAAAATATGTAAACTAAATATTGAATAAAAAAATATACAAATTTAAAATTATAACATTTATTACTGAAAATTTTTAAATACACAATCGTTATCCCGCATAAAGGAGTTGGATATATCCGAGGAGCATCTCCAAGTTCGAGATCTTCTTCTGGTTTTCTCTGTTGAGCTCTTCAATCTTCTCACATTTTTCCATCATCTGCGCGTTTTGTGCTTTAATCAACGCGTTTTGTTCTTGAAGCATAACGTACTCGGGTGAATGGGTTTGTACCCCACTACTTCTACCCGTAGATTGTACGCGGCTGAGGCTACCGAGTCCATAAAGACGGCCTCGTTCATCAGGAACAGATGACTAGAAAATTACAAAAACGTAAATTAAATAATAAATTTAATTATTATTTAATTAGAAAAATATGTTAAAAGAAAAAAGTTTGAAAATTTTTTTTACCTGTAACAAGATCTCATTCTTCTGTGCTTGAGTCAGCTCAATTGGACGGGAGGTTCCATCGGATGTTTCTGTTGGATCGACCTCCACGATCGCCATCTTCTCTTGGATGTTTCGTTCGTATGCTTCACAGATTTGTTTTGCTTTCAAATCTACATATGAACCATCCGGTCTTGTGTGAGTCTTTATAAAGACCTCACCTATTGAGACTGGTCGTCCCAAATTATGTTCCTTCACAGATATTAAAATATTATTTAATTGTGAAAAAAAATATTAATTAAAAAAAAATTTTACTTACCATTTCCTGCTGGACCTGAATGTAGGATTTTTGGCCCGATAAATGTTTATGCGGGCCAAAACCATCCATAATATAAATGGGACGTTTTCCGGTTGTATGAACCGTGCTCACCATCCCTTTCATCCGCCTTAGGCAGACGGCCTCGAACTCTTTTCGTACCACCGGGGTGATCAGAGGATCCCAGGTGTACGATTGCTTGAAATTGAGTTAAAAAATATTAGTATATATTTTTTATATTTCATAAAATATTTACACAATTTAAAAAACAATACTTACCGCAAATTCTATGAAATATTTCTCCTGCCTCTCAGGAGGTACGACGGTCCAACTGTACTACGGACCGTCAAATTTATTTTTCAAAATTTTAGCGATTTGACGAGTAATAGCCCCGTTATCACGGTCAAACCTAATATTTATTAAAAAAATTAAATTTATATTAATATAATTTCAATTTTAATAAATATTTATTAAAAAAATTTGTTATTTATAAAAAATGCTTACCACATCAAACTATCAAGAGTGATAGTTTGTTCATTGAATTTGTTCCTCCTCATTTCATCCGATTCAGAAATTGTGTTTAGGAAGTGTTTTTGAGAGAGTTTTGTAAAGTAGTTTGAGAGATTTGTGAAAAATGAGGGAAAACCATCGGGTATTTATAGATTTTTTTGCGACCACGGATGTGGTCGCAAATCAGTCGCAATGACTGATTTGCGACTGATTTGCGACTACCAATTAATTTGGTGGGAACCAAAAACGTTCAAACTCCCTCCAAATTAATTGGTAGTCGAAAATAGGTCGCAAATTCGCGACTGATTTGCGACCACGGGTACATTTATCGAAACTGTAATTGTGGTCGCAAATCAGTCGCAAATTTGCGACTGATTTGCGACTACCAATTAATTTGGTGGAGTTTGAACGTTTTTGGTTTTGTCAACCTCCCTCCAAATTAACTGGTAGTCGCAAATCAGTCGCATCTTTGCGACTGATTTGCGACCACAATTACATTTATCGAAACTGTAAATGTGGTCGCAAATCAGTCGCAAATGTGCGACTGATTTGTGACTACCAGTTAATTTAGTGGGACTTTGAACGTTTTCGATTTTATCAAAGTCCCACCAAATTAATTGGTGGTCGCAAATTAGTCGCACATTTGCGACTGTATTGCGACCACATGTAATTTATTGCTTGTAGTCGCAAATCAGTCGCAAATTAGCGACTGATATGCGACTACATCAGCATTTGCGACTGATTTGCGACTGCACATAAATTTTTAGAATGTAGTCGCAAATCAGTCGCAACTATATGGAATTTTTTGTGACTGAAATGCGACCACATTGCCAAAGCAGTTGCAAAGTGGTGGCAAATCAGTCACAAATAATACCCTAAACCCTAAATTTTGAGATTTTGAGGAATGCATATAATTATATAAGATTGAGTCATTGATTATAAGTTATAAAAATTTCAATTACTATGAAAACAATAACATTTCCCAAATTTTCAAATAACTTACCTAAATCCTTAACAAATTTACTTAACCTTATACTTCTTATATACATTCCAAATGTTATCTAAATATGAAATCATTACAAATATGGTTTTCAATATATGTTATCACTTCTAATGGTTAGTAGTCTTATAGAATAGAAATACAAGTTTTAAATGTGGAAAATACTTAGGGAAAATGTGAATTAACCATATGTGGTCCCAAATCAGTCGCAAATTAGCGACTGATTTGCGACTACACATCAAATTTTAGAATGTAAATCAAATCAGTCGCAAATTAGCGACTGATTTGCGACTACATTAAATATTTGTGACTGAAATGCGACCACATTGCCAATGCAGTTGCAAAGTGGTGGCAAATCAGTCTCAATTACTTAAAAAATCTATATATATATATATATATATATATATATATTGGTAATACATTAAATTATATGAAAATCATATGTACAAAATACATAGCATAACTATATTTATTACATTTCTTCGTTCTCGTCATCATCTGAAGATGAAATATTACATTGAAATTCATCTTCTAGTTCCGCATCTCCGACATCGAAATCAATTTCTTCAGTATGGTTAACTGTATCGACCAACCGATCTACCTCTATCTCTTGAACATGCATTACGTCTTCATCATTTTCTTGTTGCAAAAGGCCAATCTCGTCTTTGTTTTTGTATTTCCCCAAAATGTTAGATCTTGGATTAACTTTCAAAACATTGAGCCATGTTTGTTTTGATGATGATTTTGTGTGTGGATAGGGAATATAACAAACTTGATCTGCTTGAGATGCTGATACATCGTACGTATTGAAATATAAATTAGTTATAAATTTGTAAGAAAAAATATATAGTAAATTATTACCAAATACGTACGTACCGAGAATAAATGGTTCGTATTTGTAGTATTTCCCCGATGATAAGACATCAACGACACCATTTTCCGACTTCCGAGTACCTCTCGAGGGTGTAGGATCGTACCATTCACATTTAAAAAGCGTGATCTTCAAATTTAGGAGTCCGACATACTCAAGTTGAATGATATCTGTTAAAATACCGTAGAAATCAGCTTCATCAGATGCATCTGAGTAATTGTCCCCCTTCACACAAATACCATAGTTACATGTCTTTCTTCTATGTCCATGTTTCTTCGTGTGGAACATATAACCTCTTGTAAAATACATCAGCCAAGTGGATGCTTTATTCATTGGACCTTGAACTAATTCTTGAGCCCATATAGAAAAGACACGTGAATCTGTGGAACTACATGAATTGACCTTAATTTGATCATATATCAAAAATTAAACTTAATTAGTATTTCCAAAGTAATAAATAAAATATAATATATATGTCAAATCATTAATTAAACATACATAATCCCTAACCCATATGTGGAACTCTTCCTCTCTTTTAGATGAAATGTCATCTTCCGAAAGATATGGATACGTACATCGAATATGATCTTCAAACATGCTACAACACTAAATATTGCAAATTATTATATATTTTGTAATACAATGAAATGAAATGTAATCAATGTAATTAATTGTTTTCATATACCTCTCTAGTGGCCGAAAATATTCACAATTCCATAATACATATGCATGTGCATATTTATATTCTTTTTCGGAGAGCCATATTTCTTTACATTTACCACTTGGACGACCCATTTGCGTAAATATATCCGGTACTCCGGGATCTGGATATACAGGCACGTCACCTTCATCGAATCTTGTAGACCTGTACATATATGGTTTATATATATATTATATATTACTTACATTCATATATTATATAATAAAATAATTAATTCATAAACGTCATAACATGGTTACCTGTTCTTCGTGCGTATGTGTTCAGCAAAGTAATGTTCTGAGAAGTAAGATATCTCATCATTCACATATGATTCAACAATCTACCCTGCAGCATATCGTTTGTTCTTCGCCTTGCTTTTAAGTTTTTTAAAAAACCTTTCAAATGGATACATCCACCTATATTGCACAGGTCCACCAAGTTCAGCTTCGTATGGTAGATGTACAAGAAGATGCTCCATGATGTCGAAAAATGAAGGCGAAAATATCTTTTCTAAATTGCACAAAATTATGACTATATTTTCCTTCAGAATTTGGACACGGTTTTGTTGTAATGATCTGGAGCATAAATCACAGAAAAATCCTCCATTCCCTATATATATATATATATTAATTACCATCGATAATTAATTAGTTCAGACAATTATTATTAATTTACGTATTTCCAATTAAAAATATAGTTATTACTATATTTACCTGATAATGCTAGATGAACGTTCCGTGGTAAAAGTTCTGCAAATATGAAAGGGAGAAGTCTTTCCATAAAAATATGGCAGTCATGGCTTTTCATGCCCGAAAACTTTAGTCCATCCATATCCACGCAATTTGCTAAATCTGCCGCATAGTCGTCCGGAAATTTGACATCATTTTTTATACATTCCAATAACCGTTCTTTCGCTTTTTGGGTCAATCGAAATATAGGGAATGGAGCATTACCCCGACCATCCACGTGCAACTCTTTTCGAGAGCAAAACTTCGCAATATCCAACCTTGACTTCACTGTATCTTTTGATTTCTCTTTCACATTCATAATAGTATTAATGATGTTATCGAAGAAATTCTTCTCTATATGCATCACATCAAGATTATGTCGAAGGTTAAGATCTGTCCAGTACGGCAACTCCCAAAATATACTTTCTTTGTGCCAATTATGCCAGCTGCCATAACCTTCTTCTTTACTTTCATGACCGTTTTTGCCGCACTCAGATGTTCTTAAAGGATTCACAGTTTTTATTCGCTCGTACAAAACTTGTTCACCTGTCAATGATTGTGGAGGACAGTCATTCAAAGCGTGCTTCCCTTTTAAAAAATTTGTTTTATTTTTCCATAACGGGTGACCATTAGGAAGAAACCATCGATGACAATCAAACCAACACGTCTTTCTCCCATTTGGTAATTGAAATGCCTTCGTATCATCCATACAAATTGGATAGGCCAGCCTTCCATGCGTTGTCCATCCTGATAACATTCCGTAAGCGGGAAAGTCGCTTATCATCCAAAGTAACACAGCTTTTAGATTGAAATTTTGGTTCAGCGATACATCGTATGCATCAACTCCGATAGACCATAATTCTTTCAACTCATCAATCAAAGGTCGTAGGAATATGTCCAGACTAGCACGCGGATGATTTGGCCCCGAATTCAAAATAGTTAGAAACAAATACTCTTTCTTCATACACATTTCCGGTGGCAAATTATATGGAGTGATAATCACCGGCCATAATGAATGATTACGAGACATCCCAAATGGGTTGAACCCATCAGTACATAAGCCAAGATAAACATTTCGAGATTCAGCAGCAAATCTAGGATGTAAATATTGAAAAATTTTCCACTCTGCAGCATCAGATGGATGACTCATTTCTCCGTCTTCTGCTTCATGCTCTGCATGCCACCTCATTGCCTCTGCGGTTTTCTCGCTTTGATACATTCTTTCAAGTCTATCACCTATAGGTAAATACCACATACGACTGAAAGGTATTCTCGTCCTGCCCTCGCTTGGCTTATACCGGGGGGAATCGCAAAATTTGCATTTTTCCCATTTCTCATCTTCTTTCCAAAATATCATACAATTTTTAACACACACGTCAATTGTATAAAACGGGAGGCCTAAATTTCGCATCAATTTTTCGGTTTCATAATATGAACCCATCGCCTGATTCTCGTTGGGTAAATATTCTGTAAATAGCTCCGCCCAAGAATCCATACATTTTTCTGGTAAATTAAAATCAGATTTGATGTTCATAAACCGAGCAGTTAAAGATAATTGTGAGTGCCCTTCATGACAACCATCATACAATGGATTTTTTACAGCTTCTAACATGTTGTAAAACTTTTCTGCTTCTTCATTAGGCCGTTCTTCTTCATAATTATAATTATAATTTTCTTCGTTCTGATTATAGTACTGATGCTGATCATCAATTGTTGTCTCATGAAATGCATCCGTCACCATTTCAACATATCTATTACCGGATATACCAATTGTTTCATCACTACTACAATCACGTCCCTGATTTCTTGGTACATCACCCCGACTAGTACTACTCGTCCCTAACTGAACATTCAGCTCTTCTCCATGTTTATACCAAATATAATAATTTGGCATAAACCCTCGACTATATAGATGACTCCATATTTTTTGTCCCGGAATAAATTTATCATTTTTGCAATTAATACAAGGACAGAAAAACTTACCTCCACTACTTTGAGCTATAGGTTGACTACTTGCAAAATTCATGAACTGCTCCATGCCTTGTGCAAATTCCGCAGAGATATTTTTGTTTCATTATCAATTCTTCTGTACATCCAATCTCTCGAATTGTTATAATTTCCCCACATGTTTTACAAAACTTTTTACTTTTCATTTCGCAAATGAGAGAATGGGATGGTGCATATATATACAACATTTTGCGACTACTTTGCGACTACTTTGCCACTGACTTGCCACTACTTTGCGACTACAGCTATGTAGTCGCTTAAATGTCGTTATACCTAACACGCACATGTTTTTTATGGTGGCACTTTGCCACCACTTTGTGACTGCAGAGCCACTACATACCGTAGTCGCAAATTGGTCGCATTTTTAGCGACCAATAAGAGACTACCACCTGATTTTCCATATGTAGTCGCTAATCAGTCGCTATTTTGCGACTGATTAGCAACTACCAGGGTCAGTCTCAAGGCAGTCGCATCTCAGTCGCTAATTGGTTGCATATTGCGACTGATTTGCGACCACACTTATTGGTCACATATTTGCGACCAATTTGCGACTACTATTCCGTAGTCGCAAATTAGTCGCTAAACATGGCAAATGTGGTCGCAATTTTTGAGACCACGTATGTAGTCGCAAATTGGCAGTTTTCTTGTAGTGTATATTGTGACAAAATTTGAGATAGAAATAGATATGACATAGCGTCAAAGTAATCTAATCTATCCTGAACTAGGTGATGCTCTGTAGTATGCTTCATTTATAAGTCTTTGCTCAATGGGCACCAATGATCAGCTTAGAATGACCATTTTAGCTGGCCAATAAACTTGAGTCATCTGCACTAAATCGTCCATAATTTTTTATGTATAGCTCATAATGACACGAATCCAATTTCCACATTAAGCTAGCTCAATTTTCTATATTATGAAAATTTTGAAACAAAAATGGATACGACAAAGTGGCCAAGTTATCCAATTGATACTAAACTGTGTGATGTTCTGCATTATGCTTCATTTGTAAGCCTTTACTCAATAAGCACCAATGATCAGTTTAGAATGATCATTTTAACTGGCCGATCAACTTGACATGTATGCACTAAATCATCCATAACTTCTGATTTATAGCTCATAATGACACGAATCCAATGACCCATTAAGCTAGCTCAATTTTATATATTGTGACAAAATTTGACACAAAAATAGGTATGACAAAGCATCTAACTAATCCAATCTATCCCAAACTGCGTGTTGCTCTACATTATGCTTCATTTATAAGTCTTTACTCAATGAGCACGAATAATTAGTTTAGTATGATCATTTTAACTGGCCAATCAACTTCACATGTCTGCACTAAATCGTCCAAAAGTTTTGATTTGTAGCTCATAATGACACGAATCCAATGCCCACGTTAAACTAGCTCAATTTTCTATATTTTGCCAAAATTATAGGTAGAAATAGAGACGAAGAAGCGTCCAAGTAATCCAATCTATCCCGAACAGTATGATCCCATGCATTATGCTTCATTGATAAACTTTTACTCAATAAGCACCAATGATCACTTAAGAATGATCATTTGAACTGGCCGATCAACTTGACATGTCCGCATTAAATCGTCCGTAACTTTTGATTTAGAGCTCCTAATGACATGAATCCAATGTCCACGTTAAGGTAGCTCAATTTTCTATATTGTGATAATATTTGAGACAAAAATAATTACGAAAAAGTGTCCATGTAATCTAATCTATAGCGAGCTGCATGATGCTCTGCATTATGTTTCATTTATAAGCCTTTACTCAATGAGCAGCAATTATCAATTAAGGATGATCTTTTTAATGGGCTGATTAATTTCACATGTCCACATTAAATCGTTCATAACTTTTGATTTAGAGTTCATAATGACACAAATCCAATGTCCACATAAAGCTAGTTCAATTTTATATATTGAGAAAAAATTTGAGATAGGAATAGATATGACAAAGTGTACAAGTAATCCATTCTATCCCGAACAGCATGATGTTATGCATTCTGTTTCATTTATAAGCCTTTACTCAATGAGCGCCAATGATCAGTTAAGAATTATCATTTAAACTGGCTTGACATGTCCACACTAAATCATCCATAACTTTTGATTTAGAGCTTCGAGTGACACGAATCCAATGCCCACGTTAAGCTAGCTCGATTTTCTATATTGTGACAAAATTTGAGACACAAATAGATATGACAAAGTGTCAAAGTAATCCAATCAATCCCGAAATGGGTGATGCTCCGAATTATGCTTCATTTATAAGTCTTTACTAAATGAGCACCAATGGTAAGATTAGAATGATCACTTCAACAAGCCGATCAACTTGACATGTATGCACTAAATCGTCCATAACTTTTTATTTATAGCTCATAATGACACAAATCCAATTCCCACGTTAAGCTAGCTCAATTTCCTATATTGTGAAAAAATTTGAAACAAAAATAGATACAACAAACCGTCCAAGTAATCCAGACTATACTGAACTGTCTGATGCTCTACATTATGCTTCATTTGTAAGCCTTTACTCAATAAGCACCAAGATCAAATTAGAATGATCATTTTAACTGGCCGATAAACTTGACATGTCTCCACTAAATCGTCCATAAATTTTGATTTATATCTCATAATGACACGAATCCAGTGCCCACATTAAGCTAGCTCAAGTTTCTATATTATGACAAAATTTGAGAAAAAATAGATATGACAAAGCATCCAAGTAATCCAATATATCCTAAACTGTGTGTTGCTCTACATTATGCATCATTTATATGCCTTTACTCAATGAGCACAAATGATCAATTTAGAATAATCATTTTAACTGGCTGATTGACTTCAAATGTCTGCACTAAATCGTTCATAACTTTTGATTTATAGCTCATAATGACACGAATCCAATGCCCACGTTAATCTAGCTCAATTTTCTATATTGTGACAAAATTTCAGACAAAAATATATACGACTAAGCATCCCAGTAATTCAATCTATCTTGAACTGTGTGATGCCATGCATTATGCTTCATTTATAAGCTTTCAATCAATGAGCACCAATGATCAGTTAAAAAAGATCATTTTAAATGGACGATCAACTTGATATGTGCGCACTAAATCGTCCGTAAGTTTTGATTCAGAGCTCCGAATGACACAAATTCAATGCCCACGTTAAGCTAGCTTAATATTTTATATTGTGACAAAATTTGAGACAAAAATAGATAAGACAAAGCATCCAAGTAATTCAATCTATCCCAAACAGCGTGATGCTCTACATTATGCTTCATTTATAAGCCTTTACTCAATTATCACGAATGATTAGTTTAGAATGATAATTTTAACTGGCCAGTCAACTTGACATGTATGCACTAAATCGTCCATAACTTTTGATTTATAGCTCATAATGACACGAATCCAATGCCCACGTTACGCTAGCTCAATTTTCTATATTGTGACAAAAATAGATATGACCAAGCGTCCAAGTAATCCAATATTTCTCAAACTACGTGATACCATGCATTATGCTTCATTTATAAGCTTTTAATATATGAGCACCAATGATCAGTTGAGAATGAGCACCAATGATCAGTTAAGAATGATTATTTTAACGGTACGATCAAATTGACATGTCCGCACTAAATCGTCCGTAGCTTTTGGTTTAGAGCTCCGAATGACATGAACCCAATGCCCTCATTAAGCTAGCTCAATTTTCTATCTTGTTTTAAAATTTGAAACAAAAATAGATACGACGAAGCGTCCATGTAATCAAATCTATCCCAAACTGCGTGATGCCATGCATTATGCTTCATTTATATGCATTTACTGAATGAGCACCAATGATCAGTTAAGAATTATTATTTTAACTGGCAGATCAACTTGACAAGTCTACACTACAAGTAAACATTAAAACATATCATCGGTATTCTGTTGGTAATCCCGACGTTTGCATCACCATAGGGAAATCAATGGTAAAATCCGACGAACATCCATCCTATTACGGATGACAACATTGGCGTCGGGATATCCTCTCGAAACCGTCAGAAATTGTTGACAAAACCGAAATCGTCGGTTTTCTACCGACTACTTCTCGACGGATTCTAGTTTTTACTATCCATCTGGAATCCGTCTGGAATCCGTCGGGAATATATCGGTTGACTGATTCAACTTAATTATTTTTTAGGAAAATAAATCTAAACGTCTACGGAAATCCGTTGGTAGTTCCGATGACTTTCCGATGAAATTCTATTTTTTTGGCAATTGTTAGTTTGGCCGATCTGTAAATGTAGAGGGTCGACGGTTGGTCTTCAAACATTTCGGGCAATGGTCGGCAACCATTGGAAATTCGTCGGAAACGGGAATATTCTTAAGATTAATCTGTTAAAAATTTGTGATTATCTGTTAAAAATTCGTAATAATCTGTTAAAAATTCATAATAATCTATTAAAAATTTGTAATAATCTGTTAAAAATTCGTAATAATCTATTAAAAATTCATAATAATCTGTTAAAAATTTGTAATAATCTGTTAAAAATTCGTAATAATTTGTTAAAAATTCGTAATAATCATTTAAAAATTTGTGATAATCTTTTAATTTTCAACATAAATACACTATGCTCCTTCACAATTTCAAGAGAACAAAAAATCTTAACAAAATGTCTTCTTCAGGTTCTTATGATTATTTTTGATCGTGGATAGATAAACCTCGGTATGATTCAACAACGGGGGAATAGACGGATTAATTTGCGCAATGTGTTGAAGAGTTCACGACATTTGCATCAAACAATAGCATGACTTTGGAATACGGTAAAATATATTTTACGTGTATTAAATATCGAAATCATAGATTAATGTCTGTTGGAGAAGTACGTAATCATTTGTATATGACTGCATTTATGCCAGGTTACAATATTTCGTATTCGCATGGAGAAACTGATGCAATGATGCAATATTATGGTAGTACTTTAAAAAGGTTAGATAGTAATAATGTTAGGGTAGAGGAACTAGCATCAGAAGTTGATAAAAACGGAGGTACTGTTCGGATGGTGAATGATGCGTTTCGTGAACAAAGAGCATCGTACATTGAAGATAGGAGTAGAATAGAGGAACCTAATTTGGAAGCTCGGATATTTTTGAATATGTTAGATGCATCCAAACAACCTTTGTATAAAGGATGTAGAGATGAATTACTGCTTTTATCTGCTGCAAGCAAGTTGATGACGATAAAGATGGATTTCAACTTGGCTGAAGATTCGGTGAATGCAATAGCTAATTTTGTTAGAGATATATTACATGAAGATAATATTGCACCTGCTTCATATTACAAGGTTCAAAAACTTGCAGCTGGCATTGGATTGTCGTATCAGATGATTGATGTATGTATTGACAACTGCATGAATCTATTAGTAAATGATGAAAACCGCATGAAGTATCAATTTTGTCACAAACCTCGATTTCAAAAGAAAAGCGGCAGAGTACGTATTCCGCATAAACGGATGTGGTATTTGCCATTAGCAGAGAGGTTAAAGAGGTTATATCAATCTGAACACACGGCAAAGCCTATGAGATGGCATACAGACAATAATTTGAATGGAGAAATTGTGCATCCCTCGGATGCAGAAGCATGGAAACATTTTAAAGAGGTTTATCCTAGTTTTGCATATGAGCCTAGGAACGTATACCTCGGGTTATCTATAGATGGATTCAATCCTTTTTGGAAGCATGGAGGCAATACTCGTTGTGGCCAGTTATCGTGACAACTTATAATTTGCCTCCTTCGTTATGCATGAAACGAGAGTTTTTGTTTCTAACAATTCTCGTCCCCGGTCCACAGCATCCTAAGTGATCGCTTGATATTTTCTTGCAGTCACTAATTCATGAGTTAAATATGTTGTGGGAAAATGTTGTCGAAGCATTTGATGTTTCCAACCAATAAAACATCTTGATTCGAGTAGTACTTATGTGGAACATAAGTGATTTTCCAACATATGGTATGTTATCAGGATGGTTTGACGTATGGAAAGTTAGCATGCCCATATTGTCAAGATAATATTGATGCGTTCCAACTAAAACACAGATGAAAGAAAAGTTGGTTCGATTGTCATCGACGCTTTCTACCACAAGATCATCCATATCGTCGGAGCACGACATTGTTTAGGAAAAACAAAAAAAAAATTGGTGGTCCACCTCCTTTGCTTGATGGGAATTATATGATGACTCAACTTAGAGATTTTGGTGCTGAGAGAATGGCTTCATGTGGAGGTATCGGATATTATCATGTTGATGGTTGTGGCGAATACCAGAACTGGCACAAGAATAATATTTTTTAGGATTTACCATATTGGAAGGACCATCTGTTGCGCCACAATCTAGATGTTATCCACATTGAAAAGAATTTTTGACAACATAATGAATTACTATTCTAAATGTGGAACGAACAACGAAACAAAATTAGAAAGCTAGATTGGATTTTCCATATATTTGTTCCCAGAAGGAACTACATGTAGTATCGAATGGAAAAATCATTGTCTCCTACATTCCGGTTGGATGCGCATGCAAAAGACGAGTTTTTTTATTGGATTAAGCATTATGTCAAATTCCCATACTGATACGAATCTAATCTTCGTAATTGTGTCGATACTATTGAAGGCAAATTTATAGGGATGAAAGTTCATGATTGTCATGTTGTCATGCAAAGACTATTTTGATTTACCTTTAGCGATCTTCAGCCTAAAAACGTCCACGAAGCAATTGTAGATACGTTTACATTATTTTATATATAATCATAATTTTCCTGCTGGAATAACTTTTTTATTATGCAGGGATTGGTGCTCTTCTGACATTTATGTACAAGATCACTTACTAGTGACGATATATGAAATTTGGAGGAAAAAAATACCGGTTATCATTTGTAACCTTGAGAAAATATTTTCACCAGCATTTTTTGATGTTATGGAACATCTTCTTATTCACCTGCCTAGAGAAGCAACACTTGGAGGACATGTTTAGTACCGATGGATGTATCCTTTTGAGAGATATATGTTCCACCTAAAGAAAGAAGTTAAAAATCTTTCCAGGGTTAAAGGTTCAATCATCGCACAAAGTATTAATGAGGAAACATCTAACTTTGCCAGCAACTATTTTTTATCGCAAGTCCAAAAAAAATAGACGACCAGCACGACGTGATGATAGAGGAGAAAAACCAAGTTATCCAGTGTATGTACCAGAAGTATTTTCACAAATTGGACATTTAAGTGGAAAAGGGAAGACGCGACGCCTATCAGAGGAGGAACACAAACATTTGTATCTGTATATTTTGACAAATTGCAATGATGTTTTGGAATATGAAAGGTACACTCATTTAATTTTTTTTTGTAAATGTTATTATACTTTATTTTTAATTATTTCGTTTATAATTAACAGGATATACATGGATCAAATACGTGTTTATTATTCAAATTACACAGAGAATGAGTTGGTTGAACCTAAAAAGAGCGAATTTGCAAGTTGGTTGCAATTTTACGTCAGTGTTAATTACTTATGTAATTTTCAATAATAATTTCCTATATATATAAATATATAGTTGAGTGTATTCAGCAAATTTTGCAGGTTACGACGGGTCCTTTTAGGGGATGATGTTTCACATGTGGTTAGTTGAGTTGGTGAATGTTCTTACATTTATGGCAAAATCTTATCCAATGTACTGCACTCGTGGATATGCTTTTCAGACTCATCGTGAAGGAAGCTCACAAAAAACTTCTAATTATGGTATATTATCTCAATATGGTGAAATTGTATACAACGGTGTTTTTTGTGAAATATTAGAAGTTCACTATCCAGGAATTATTGATTTGAGCTGTATTGTGTTCTACTATCCCTGGTATGACGAATTCGGTGTTACATCTGTCCACTCTCGTAAGTGACATCTAAAATATGATCTTTTATACTTGCATCACAAGCGGACCAGGTTTGTTACATTCGATATCCTCGTGTGAAGAACAAACAAGATCCTTGGACTACAGTTACTTCAATACACCATAGAGGAATGGTATGTGGTGTTTCTGAGCAAGGCCCTATATATGCAGCAAAGCACAATTGGTAACTTATGTTCCATAGAGACTTCTCTTGAAGTTAACCTTGCTGTTGATGATACCACATACGGAGATTACAACGTATTTCAAGATTCAGAAGAGGAGATTGGCGAGTTTGACAACGAAAATTCAGCTACTTCGGAATGTTAATCAGATTCATATTAAATCTGTGATTGCAATGCTTTAGTTTTTATGATACTTTAATTTTTAGTGTTAAATAATATTTTTAAAAAATTTTATATTCCTGTGTGCGACGGATTTCCGACAGAACTACAAAACCCATCGCAATTCCATCGGAAACTGTAGTCGGAGTCCGACGACATAGGGTATTGATACTATACCCTATCCTGTCGGAGAAGATTATCCGACGGATTGCCGATGAAATTTGAATACTCGTCGGAACCCGTCGCAATGCCGTTGGAAACTACAGTCAAATTCTTGACGGCATAGGGTATTGATACTATACCCTATTATATCGGAGAAGATTATCCGACGGATTACCGACAAAATTTGAATACCCATCGGAATTTCGTCTTCAATTTCCGACAGATATGCAACGAACAAAATTTTCAAATGTAAATTTTTATTGATTTAAAAGTATAAAACATATATGGGCTACGACTAAATGGTACACATTCCTAATGTTATATACTAGATAGTTTTTTTAAATATTTCGCAAAAAAATTAATTTAGCAAAAATATTAATTTCGGAAAGTTAATTTAGCACGGGGGTTTTCGCAAAAATATTTATTATTTGCCTGACGGTTTTCCCATGGATTTTGCCGTCAAAAATATCGAATATAAACTACGACCCCACGACATCTCTTTCAGTCTTCTTCTCCATTACAAAATCGGCCTTTTCCTCTCCCGTTCGGAAATCCACCTTTCCCTCCCGCCGCTGACGTCGCCGCAAGTCTCCTCTCGGTCTTTGTAAGTATAATCACCGGAAATGTAAGTTTATAAAACCTTCACAATGTTCTTTCTCTCTCTCTCGATATTATTTTCTGAGATTTTGGCGTTTTAAATTTGGAGCTGTTCTTAATTTGGGTCAGAGAGAGAGAGTTATATAGATCTCTCTTTCTTCTTCTTCCCTCAATTTTTTATATAGGTCAAAAAAATATCCAGAAGAATTTTGAATCAGGTTTTCTTTGTTACCTAAACCCTTTGAAACTGATGCTTGTTGAATGGAATGTTCCAATAGATTTTTCACTCTCTGTTTCTAGTCACACAAGATGTGGGGTTTATGGGTGTTTGTGATTGTTAATTCTTATAAGCTTAAGAACATTGTTTCTTGTAATATTGGATGAAAGTAATATGTTCGATGAATTGTCTAAATGAGTTTCATGTCTGATTGCTTTTATTTTCATCCATTGATTGTTAGCCAACAAATTAATTAGATAAAAATTACAGTTTTTTGCAATTTGTTTTTGCAAAAGTAAAAAGTGTATGTTACTTGTTTGATCAAACAAGTCTTTGATCATGGAAAGCTATTTTGACGTTTTATGTATGCTATTTGATCATGGAAAGTTGCAGTTAGCTAAAAAACCATAGTCTTACTTGTCAAATAATTACTCGAATTGGTAATTATTTATGTAACATATAAGCTATTTTATAAGTTAGTTATGAATGTTATTTTATGTGTATATTGATGAAATATGCTTAACATTATGTTGGAGATCCTAGGTTAGTGTGAAACTATTTTCTTACAAAACAACATTTTTATTAACAAATTCTATACTTTTATTAATTATGGATAAAAAAATCATTTATTTATTATTATTTGAAATCATTTAAACGATTCGGATAGATATTCTGTATTTATACTTTGTATTAGTTTATGTGTGTTAAATATTACTATTAACATCAAGTATAGTCGCGGTATTCATTTAATAATAATATTTTTAAGTTCGTATCAAGAGTAACGACATGGTGAATTGTCTACTACAAGTTTTATACCAACTCAAGTTCGAGAATCTGTAAATGATTCTTTTCGATCAATGACAATTGAAGAATTGGTTCAGCAACCTGGTCGTGAACATCTTACTTTTCTTGATCCAAGTAATCAAAGAAATTCGACATGGTATATTAAATTTTCAATAATTAGATTTAAAATAATTATTTTAACGTTAGTGTAGTAAAAATTCGTAGGTTTGGTATTTCAAACAACGGAATAAGCAAATCTATATTAAAGATGCTTCATTCTCTTGTGAACAAACCGTATACAAAATTTAGAGATATTCCGTATGAAGAACTTCAAATTTGGTTTAGGACGTTTGCGGTATGTTAATTTATTTTTAAATATGTAATTGTTTTAAATATTTTTTAGTAATATATAAGTAAATTTTTCAGCAATAATTTACATGGGATCCCATTTACACAAAATTGGTGGAAAAAGCTTTTCAAAAAGAGGCTGCCGTACAATTTTCCCGCCACATGAACGAGTGGAAACAAAAGTGCAAAAAGGAAAAAGACAAACCAAGGGGGTTGAATGAGTCGGTTTGGAACGACTTTATTCGTTATTGGGAATCTTCCAGCGCTGAGGCCATCTCGAGTACTAATTTAGGAAACCAAAAAAGAGACCGAGGACGCAAAGGCATTTACATTCACAAAGCTAGATGGACTAGTTTTTTTAGAGGAGCCAATCCATTGGTAAATTTCTTATTATATTAGTTTAATTTATTATTATTCGAAATTTTTTTAAATATTAATTTAGTATTTTTTACTTTTAGGTACAACTAAGTGATGCCATGCATTATGCTTCATTTATAAGCCTTTACTTAATGAGCACCAATGATCAGTTTACAATGATCACTTTAACTGTCCGATCAACTTGACATGTCCGCAATAAATCGTCAGTAACTTTTGATTTAGAACTTAGAATGACATGGATCCAATGCCCAAGTTAAGCTAACTCAATTTTCTAAATTGTAACAAAATTTGAGATAAAAATAGATACAACAAAGCGTCCAAGTAATCTAAACTAACCAAAATTATGTGATTTCATGTATTATGCTTCATTTTACTTTACTCAAAGGGCACCATTGATCCGTTTAGAATGATCAGTTTAACTTGCATATCAACTTGTCATGTTTGCACTAAATCATCCATAACTTTTGATTTATAGCTTAAAATGACACGAATCCAATGCCCACATTAAGCTAGCCCAATTTTCCTTATATTGACAAAATTTAACACTAAAATAGATACGGCAAATCGTCCAAGTAATCCAATCCATCCCAAACTGAGTAATGCCATGCATTATTTTTCATTTATAAGCGTTTACTCAATTGGCACAAATGATCAGTTTAGATTGATCACTTTAACTATCCTATCAACTTGGTATGTACGCATTAAATCGTCCATAACTTTTGATTTAGAGCTCAAAATGATACGAATCCAATGCCCACGTTAAGCTAGCTCAATTTTCTATATTTTGACAAAATTTGAGACAGAAATAGAGACAACAAAGCGTCCAAGTAATCCAATCCATCCCAAACTTCGTAATGCCATGCATTATTTTTCATGTATTAGCTTTTACTCAATGGGCACCAATGATCAATTTAGAATGATCACTATGACTGGCCGATACTCTTGACATGTCCGCACTAAATCTTTCATAACTTTTAATTTAGAGCTCAAAATGACATGAATCTAATGCCCACGTTAAGGTAGCTCAATTTTCTATATTTTAACAAAATTTGGGACAGAAATAGAGACCACAAAGCATTCAAATAATCCAATCTATCCAAAATTGCGTGATGCCATGCTTTATGGTTCACTGATAAGCCTTTACTTAATGAGCAACAATGATCAGTTTCGAATGATCACTTTAACTGGACGATAACCCTGACATGTCCGCACTAAATCGTGTGTAACTATTGATTTAGAGCTCAAAATGACACGAATCCAGTGCCCACGTTAAGCTAGCCTAATTTTCTAGATTTTGACAATATTTGGGACAGATATAGATACAACAAAGAGTCCAAGTAATCCAATCTATCAAAACTGCTTGATGTCATGCATTATGCTTCAATTATAAGCCTTTATTTAATGATCACCAATGATCAGCTTAGAAGATCACTTTAACTGGCAGATCAACTTGACATGTCTGTCCTAAATTGTCAGTAATTTTTGATTTAGAGCTTTGAATGACATCAATCCAATGCCCAAATTGAGCTAGCTCAGTTTTGTATAATGTGACAACATTTGAGACATAACTAGATACGACAAAGGGTCCAAGTAATCCAATCTATTTCAAAATTCCTGATGCCATGAATTACGCTTCATTTATAAGCCTTTACTCAATGAGCACCAATGATCAGATTAAAATAATCATATTAAGTGGTCGATCAACTTCAAATGTCCACACTAAATCGTCAGTAACTTTTGATTTAGAGCTTAAAATGACACGAATCCAATGCCCACATTAAGCTAACTCAATTTTTGATATTTTGAGAAAATTTGAGACAAAAATAGATACGACAAAGCGTCCAAGTAATCTAATCTAACCAATATTATGTGATGCCATGTATTATGCTTCATTTTACTTTACTCAAAGGGCACCATTGATCCGTTTAGAATGTTGACTTTAACATGCATATCAACTTGTCATGTTTGCACTAAATCATACATAACTTTTGATTTATAGCTTAAAATGACATGAATCCAATGCCCACATTAAGCTAGCCCAATTTTCCTTATATTGACAAAATTTAACACTAAAATAGATACGGCAAAGCGTCCAAGTAATCCAATCCATCCCAAACTGAGTAATGGCATGCATTATTTTTCATTTATAAGCATTTACTCAATTGGCATCAATGATCAGTTTAGATTGTTTACTTTAACTATCCGATCAACTTGACATGTACGCATTAAATCGTGCATAACTTTTGATTTAGAGCTCAAAATGACATGAATCCAATGCCCACATTAAGCTAGCTCAATTTTCGATATATTGACAAAATTTGAGAAAGAAATAGAGACAACAAAGCATCCAAGTAATCCAATCCATCCCAAACTGTGTAATGCCACGTATTATTTTTCATTTATAAGCTTTTACTCAATGGGCACCAACGATCAGTTTAGAATGATCACTATAATTGGTGATACTCTTGACATGTCCGCACTAAATGTTCCGTAACTTTTGATTTAGAGCTCAAAATGACATGAATCAAATGCCCACGTTAAGTTAGCTCAATTTTCTATATTTTAACAAAATTTGGGACAGAAATAGAGATCACAAAGCATCCAAATAATCCAATCTATCCCAAATTGCGTGATGCCATGCTTTATAGTTCACTGATAAGCCTTTACTTAATGAGAAACAATGATCAGTTTAGAATGATCACTTTAACTGGACGATAACCCTGACATGTCCGCACTAAATCGTGTGTAACTTTTGATTTAGAGCTCAAAATGACACGAATCCAGTGCCCACGTTAAGCTAGCTTAACTTTCTAGATTTTGACAATATTTGGGACAGATATAGATACAACAAAACGTCCAAGTAATCCAATCTATCAAAACTGCTTGATGTCATGCATTATGCTTCAATTATAAGCCTTTATTAAATGATCACCAATGATCAGTTTAGAAGATCACTTTAACTGGCAGATCAACTTGATATGTCTGTACTAAATTGTCCATAATTTTTGATTTAATGCTTTGAATGACATGAATCCAATGCCCAAATTCAGCTAGCTCAATTTTGTATAATCTGACAACATTTGAGACAGAACTAGATACAACAAAGGTTCCAAGTAATCCAATCTATCTCAAAATTCCTGATGCCATGAATTATGCTTCATTTATAAGCCTTTACTCAATGAGCACCAATGATCAGATTAAAATAATCATATTAAGTGGTCGATCAACTTCAAATGTCCGCACTAAATCATCAGTAACTTTTGATTTAGAGTTTAAAATGACACGAATCCCATGCCCACATTAAGCTAACTCAATTTTCTATATTTTGAGAAAATTTGAGACAAAAATAGATACGACAAAGTGTCCAAGTAATCTAATCTAACCAAAATTATGTGATGCCATGTATTATGCTTCATTTCACTTTACTCAAAGGGCACCATTGATCCGTTTAGAATGATCAGTTTAACTTGCATATCAACTTGTCATGTTTGCACTAAATCATCCATAACTTTTTATTTATAACTTAAAATGACACGAATCCAATGCCCACATTAAGCTAGCCCAATTTTCCTTATATTGACAAAATTTAACACTAAAATAGATACGGCAAATCGTCCAAGTAATCCAATCCATCCCAAACTGAGTAATGCCATGCATTATTTTTCATTTATAAGCGTTTACTCAATTGGCATCAATGATCAGTTTAGATTGTTTACTTTAACTATCCGATCAACTTGACATGTACCCATTAAATCGTCCATAACTTTTGATTTAGAGCTCAAAATGACACGAATCCAATGCCCACGTTAAGCAAGCTCAATTTTTTATATATTGACAAAATTTGAGACAGAAATAGAGACAACAAAGCATCCAAGTAATCCAATCCATCCCAAATTGTGTAATGCCATGTATTATTTTTCATTTATAAGCTTTTACTCAATGGGCATAATGATCAGTTTAGAATGATCAATATAATTGGCATATACTCTTGACATGTCTGCACTAAATGTTCCGTAACTTTTGATTTAGAGCTCAAAATGACATGAATCTAATGCCCACGTTAAGTTAGCTCAATTTTCTATATTTTAACAAAATTTGGGACAAAAATAGAGATCAAAAAGCATCCAAATAATCCAATCTATCCCAAAATGCGTGATGCCATGCTTTATGGTTAACTGCTAAGCCTTTACTTAATGAGCAACAATGATCAGTTTAGAATGACCACTTTAACTGGACGATAACCCTGACATGTCCGCAAAAAATCGTGTGTAACTTTTGATTTAGAGCTCAAAATGACAAGAATCCAGTGGCCACGTTAAGCTAGCTTAATTGTCTAGATTTTGACAATATTTGGGACAGATAGAGATACAACAAAGTGTCCAAGTAATCCAATCTATCAAAACTGCTTGATGTCATGCATTATGCTTCAATTATTAGCCTTTATTTAATGATCAACAATGATCAGTTTAGAAGATCACTTTAACTGGCAGATCAACTTGACATGTCCGCACTAAATGTTCCGTAACTTTTGATTTAGAGCTCAAAATGACATGAATCTAATGCCCACGTTAAGTTAGCTCAATTTTCTATATTTTAACAAAATTTGGGACAGAAATAGAGATCAAAAAGCATCCAAATAATCCAATCTATCCAAAAATGCGTGATGCCATGCTTTATGGTTCACTGATAAGCCTTTACTTAATGAGCAACAATGATCAGTTTAAAATGATCACTTTAACTGGACGATAACACTGACATGTCCGTACTAAATTGTGTGTAACTTTTGATTTAGAGCTCAAAATGACACGAATTTAGTGCCCACGTTAAGCTAGCTTAATTTTCTAGATTTTGACAATATTTGGGACAGAAAGAGATACAAAAACGTTTCCAAGTAATCCAATCTATCAAAACTGCTTGATGTCATGCATTATGCTTTATTATAAGCCGTTATTTAAAGATCACCAATGATCAGTTTAGAAGATCACTTTAACTGGCAGATAAGCTTGACATGTCTGTACTAAATTGTCTGTAATTTTTGATTTAGAGCTTTGAATGACATGAATCCAATGCCCAAATTCAGCTAGCTCAATTTTGTATAATGTGAGAAGATTTGAGACAGAACTAGATACGACAAAGGGTCCAAGTAATCCAATATATCTCAAAATTCATGATGCCATGAATTACGCTTCATTTATAAGCCTTTATTCAATGAGCGCCAATGATCAGATTAAAATAATCATATTAAGTGGTCGATCAACTTCAAATGTCCGCACTAAATCATTAGTAACTTTTGATTTAGAGCTTAAAATGACACGAATCCAATGCCCACATTAAGTTAACTCAATTTTCTATATATTGAGAAAATTTGAGACAAAAATAGATACGACCAAGCGTCCAAGTAATCTAATCTAACCAAAACTATGTGATGCCATGTATTATGCTTCATTTTAATTTACTCAAAGGGCACCATAGATCCGTTTAGAATGATCAGTTTAACTTGCATTTCAACTTGTCATGTTTGCACTAAATCATCCATAACTTTTGATTTATAGCTTAAAATGACACGAATCCAATGCCCTTATTAAGCTAGCCCAGTTTCCTTATATTGACAAAATTTAACACTAAAATAGATACGGCAAATCGTCCAAGTAATCCAATCCATCCCAAACTGAGTAATGCCATGCATTATTTTTCATTTATAAGCGTTTACTCAATTGGCATCAATGATCAGTTTAGATTGTTTACTTTAACTATCTAATCAACTTGACATGTACCCATTAAATCGTCCATAACTTTTGATTTAGAGCTCAAAATGACACGAATCCAATGCCCACGTTAAGCTAGCTCAATTTTCTATATATTGACAAAATTTGAGACAGAAATAGAGACAACAAAGCATCCAAGTAATCCAATCCATCCCAAACTGTGTAATGCCATGTATTATTTTTCATTTATAAGCTTTTACTCATTGGGCACCAATGATCAGTTTAGAATGATCAATATAATTGGCCTATACTCTTGACATGTCTGCACTAAATGTTCCGTAACTTTTTATTTAGAGCTCAAAATGACATGAATCTAATGCCCACGTTAAATTAGCTCAATTTTCTATATTTTAACAAAATTTGGGACAGAAATAGAGATCAAAAAGCATCCAAATAATCCAATCTATCCCAAATTGCGTGATGCCATGCTTTATGGTTCACTGATAAGCCTTTACTTAATGAGCAACAATGATCAGTTTAGAATGATTACTTTAACTGAACGATAACCCTGACATGTCCGCACTAAATCGTGTGTAACTTTTGATTTAGAGCTCAAAATGACACGAATCCAGTGCCCACGTTAAGCTAGCTCAATTTTCTATATATCGACAAAATTTGAGACAGAAATAGAGACAACAAAGCATCCAAGTAATCCAATCCATCCCAAACTGTGTAATGCCATGTATTATTTTTCATTTATAAGCTTTTACTCAATGGGCACCAATGATCAGTTTAGAATGATCAATATAATTGGCCTATACTCTTGACATGTCTGCACTAAATGTTCCATAACTTTTTATTTAGAGCTCAAAATGACATGAATCTAATGCCCACGTTAAGTTAGCTCAATTTTCTATATTTTAACAAAATTTGGGACAGAAATAGAGATCAAAAAGCATCCAAATAATCCAATCTATCCAAAATTGCGTGATGCCATGCTTTGTGGTTCACTGATAAGCCTTTACTTAATGAGCAACAATGATCAGTTTAGAATGATTCCTTTAACTGAACGATAACCCTGACATGTCCGCACTAAATCGTGTGTAACTTTTGATTTAGAGCTCAAAATGACACGAATCCAGTGCCCACGTTAAGCTAGCTTAATTTTCTAGATTTTGACAATATTTGGGACAGATAGAGATACAACAAAGTTTCCAAGTAATCCAATATATTAAAACTGCTTGATGTCATGCATTATGCTTCAATTATAAGCCTTTATTTAATGATCACCAATGATCAGTTTAGAAGATCACTTTAACTGGCAGATCAACTTGACATGTCTGTACTAAATTGTCCGTAATTTTTGATTTAGAGCTTTGAATGACATGAATCCAATGCCCAAATTCAGCTAGCTCAATTTTGTATAATGTGAGAACATTTGAGACAGAACTAGATACGACAAAGGGTCTAAGTAATCAAATCTATCTCAAAATTCATGATGCCATGAATTACGCTTCATTTATAAGCCTTTACTCAATGAGCACCAATGATCAGATTAATATAATCATATTAAGTGGTCGATCAACTTCAAATGTCCGCACTAAATCATCAGTAACTTTTGATTTAGAGCTTAAAATGACACGAATCCAATGCCCACATTAAGTTAAATCAATTTTCTATATTTTGAGAAAATATGAGACAAAAATAGATACGACAAAGCGTCCAAGTAATCTAATCTAACCAAAATTATGTGATGCCATGTATTATGCTTCATTTTACTTTACTCAAAGGGCACCATTGATCCGTTTAGAATAATCAGTTTAACTTGCATATCAACTTGTCATGTTTGCACTAAATCATCCATAACTTTTGATTTATAGCTTAAAATGACACGAATCCAATGCCCTTATTAAGCTAGCCCAATTTTCCTTATATTGACAAAATTTAACACTAAAATAGATACGGCAAATCGTCCAAGTAATCCAATCCATGCCAAACTGAGTAATGTCATGCATTATTTTTCATTTATAAGCGTTTACTCAATTGGCATCAATGATCAGTTTAGATTGTTTACTTTAACTATCCGATCAACATGACATGTACGCATTAAATCGTCCATAACTTTTGATATAGATCTTAAAATGACAGGAATCCAATGACCACGTTAAGCTAGCTCAATTTTCTATATATTGACAAAATTTGAGACAGAAATAGAGACAACAAAGCATCCAAGTAATCCAATCCATCCCAAACTGTGCAATGCCATGTATTATTTTTCATTTAGAAGCTTTTACTCAATGGGCACCAATGATCAGTTTAGAATGATCACTAAAATTGGCCGATACTCTTGACATGTCCGCACTAAATGTTCCGTAACTTTTGATTTAGTGCTCAAAATGACATGAATCTAATGCCCACGTTAAGTTAGCTCAATTTTCTATATTTTAACAAAATTTGGGACAGAAATAGAGATCACAAAGCATCCAAATAATCCAATCTATCCCAAATTGCGTGATGCCATGCTTTATCGTTCACTGATAAGCCTTTACTTAATGAGCAACAATGATCAGTTTAGAATGATCACTTTAACTGGACGATAACCCTGACATGTCCGCACTAAATCGTGTGTAACTTTTGATTTAGAGCTCAAAATGACACGAATCCAGTGCCCACGTTAAGCTAGCTTAATTTTATAGATTTTGACAATATTTGGGACAGATATAGATATAACAAAGCGTCCAAGTAATCATATCTATCAAAAATGCTTGATGTCATGCATTATGCTTCAATTATAAGCCTTTATTTAATGATCACCATTGATCAGTTTAGAAGATCACTTTAACTGGCAGATCAACTTGACATGTCTGTACTTGTCCGTAATTTTTGATTTAGAGCTTTGAATGACATGAATCCAATGCCCAAATTCAGCTAGCTCAATTTTGTATAATGTGACAACATTTGAGACAGAACAAGATACGACAAAGGGTCCAAGTAATCCAATCTATCTCAAAACTCTTGATGCCATGAATTACACTTTATTTATAAGCCGTTACTCAATGAGCACCAATGATCAGATTAAAATAATCATATTAAATGGTCGATCAACTTCAAATGTCCGCACTAAATCATCAGTAACTTTTGATTTAGAGCTTAAAATGACACGAATCCAATGCCCACATTAAGTTAAATCAATTTTCTATATTTTGAGAAAATATGAGACAAAAATAGATACGACAAAGCGTCCAAGTAATCTAATCTAACCAAAATTATGTGATGCCATGTATTATGCTTCATTTTACTTTACTCAAAGGGCACCATTGATCCGTTTAGAATGATCACATTAACATCCATATCAACTTGTCATGTTTGCACTAAATCATCCATAACTTTTGATTTATAGCTTAAAATGACACGAATCCAATGCCCACATTAAGCTAGCCCAATTTTCCTTATATTGACAAAATTTAACACTAAAATAGATACGGCAAAGCGTCCAAGTAATCCAATCCATCCCAAACTGAGTAATGCCATGCATTATTTTTCATTTATAAGCGTTTACTCAATTGGCATCAATGATCAGTTTAGATTGTTTACTTTAACTATCCGATCAACTTGACATGTACGCATTAAATCGTCCATAACTTTTGAATTAGAGCTCAAAATGACACGAATCCAATGCCCATGTTAAGCTAGCTCTATTTTCTATATATTGACAAAATTTGAGACACAAATAGAGACAACAAAACATCCAAGTAATCCAATCCATCCCAAACTGTGTAATGCCATGTATTATTTTTCATTTATAAGCTTTTACTCAATGGGCACCAATGATCAGTTTAGAACGATCACTATAATTGGCCTATACTCTTGACATGTCCGCACTAAATATTCTGTAAGTTTTGATTTAGAGCTCAAAATGACATGAATCTAATGCCCACGTTAAGTTAGCTCAATTTTCTATATTTTAACAAAATTTGGGACAGAAATAGAGATCAAAAAGCATCCAAATAATCCAATCTATCCCAAATTGCGTGATGCCATGCTTTATGGTTCACTGATAAGCCTTTACTTAATGAGAAACAATGATCAAATTAGAATGATTACTTTAACTGGACGATAACCCTGACATGTCCGCACTAAATCGTGTGTAACTTTTGATTTAGAGCTCAAAATGACACGAATCCAGTGCCCACGTTAAGCTAGCCTAATTTTCTAGATTTTGACCATATTTGGGACAGATATAGATACAACAAAGTGTCCAAGTAATCCAATCTATCAAAACTGCTTGATGTCATGCATTATGCTTCAATTATAAGCCTTTATTTAATGATCACCAATGATCAGTTTAGAAGATCACTTTAACTGGCAGATCAACTTGACATGTGTGTACTAAATTTTCCGTAATTTTTGATTTAGAGCTTTGAATCACATGAATCCAATGCCCAAATTCAGCTAGCTCAATTTTGTATAATGTGACAATATTTGAGACAGAACTAGATACGACAAAGGGTCCAAGTAATCCAATCTATCTCAAAATAATTGATGCCATGAGTTTTGCTTCATTTATAAGCCTTTACTCAATGAGCACAATTGATCAGATTAAAATAATCATATTAAGTGGTCGATCAACTTCAAATGTCCGCACTAAATCATCAGCAACTTTTGATTTAGAGCTTAAAATGACACCAATCCAATGCCCACATTAAGCTAACTCAATTTTCTATATTTTGAGAAAATTTAAGACAAAAATAGATACGACAAAGCGTCCAAGTAATCTAATCTAACCAAAATTATGTGATGCCATGTATTATGCTTCATTTTACTTTACTGAAAGGGCACCATTGATCCGTTTAGAATGATCACATTAACATCCATATCAACTTGTCATGTTTGCACTAAATCATCCATAACTTTTGATTTATAGCTTAAAATGACACGAATCCAATGTCCACATTAAGCTAGCCCAATTTTCCTTATATTGACAAAATTTAACACTAAAATAGATACGGCAAAGCGTCCAAGTAATCCAATCCATCCCAAACTGAGTAATGCCATGCATTATTTTTCATTTATAAGCGTTTACTCAATTGGCATCAATGACCAGTTTAGATTGTTTACTTTAACTATCCGATCAACTTGACATGTACGCATTAAATCGTCCATAACTTTTGAATTAGAGCTCAAAATGACACGAATCCAATGCCCATGTTAAGCTAGCTCTATTTTCTATATATTGACAAAATTTGAGACAGAAATAGAGACAACAAAGCATCCAAGTAATCCAATCCATCCCAAACTGTGTAATGCCATGTATTATTTTTCATTTATAAGCTTTTACTCAATGGGCACCAATGATCAGTTTAGAACGATCACTATAATTGGCCTATACTCTTGACATGTCCGCACTAAATGTTCCGTAACTTTTGATTTAGAGCTCAAAATGACATGAATATGCCCACGTTAAGTTAGCTCAATTTTCTATATTTTAACAAAATTTGGGACAGAAATAGATATCAAAAAGCATCCAAATAATCCAATCTATCCCAAATTGCGTGATGCCATGCTTTATGGTTCACTGATAAGCCTTTACTTAATGAGCAACAATGATCAGTTTAGAATGATTACTTTAACTGGACGATAACCCTGACATGTCTGCACAAAATCGTGTGTAACTTTTGATTTAGAGCACAAAATGACACGAATCCAGTGCCCACGTTAAGCTAGCTTAATTTTCAAGATTTTGACAATATTTGGGACAGATAGAGATACAACAAAGTGTCCAAGTAATCCAATCTATCAAAACTGTTTGATGTCATGCATTATGCTTCAATTATAAGCCTTTATTTAATAATCACCAATGATCAGTTTAGAAGATCACTTTAACTGGCAGATCAACTGGACATGTCCGCACTAAATGTTCCGTAACTTTTGATTTAGAGCTCAAAATGACATGAATCTAATGCCCACGTTAAGTTAGCTCAATTTTCTATATTTTAACAAAATTTGGGACAGAATTAGAGATCAAAAAGCATCCAAATAATCCAATCTATCCCAAAATGCGTGATGCCATGCTTTATGGTTCACTGATAAGCCTTTACTTAATGAGCAACAATGATCAGTTTAGAATGATCACTTTAACTGGACGATAACCCTGACATGTCCGCACTAAATCGTGTGTAACTTTTGATTTAGAGCTCAAAATGACACGAATCCAGTGCCCACGTTAAGCTAGCTTAATTTTCTAGATTTTGACAATATTTGGGACAGAAAGAGATACAACAAAGTGTCCAAGTAATCCAATCTATCAAAACTGCTTGATGTCATGCATTATGCTTTATTATAAGCCGTTATTTAAAGATCACCAATGATCAGTTTAGAAGATCACTTTAACTGGCAGATAAACTTGACATGTCTGTACTAAATTGTCCGTAATTTTTGATTTAGAGCTTTGAATGACATGAATCCAATGCCCAAATTCAGCTAGCTCAATTTTGTATAATGTGAGAAGATTTGAGACAGAACTAGATACGACAAAGGGTCCAAGTAATCCAATATATCTCAAAATTCATGATGCCATGAATTACGCTTCATTTATAAGCCTTTACTCAATGAGCACCAATGATCAGATTAAAATAATCATATTAAGTGGTCGATCAACTTCAAATGTCCGCACTAAATCATCAGTAACTTTTGATTTAGAGCTTAAAATGACACGAATCCAATGCCCACATTAAGTTAACTCAATTTTCTATATTTTGAGAAAATTTGAGACAAAAATAGATACGACAAAGCGTCCAAGTAATCTAATCTAACCAAAATTATGTGATGCCATGTATTATGCTTCATTTTACTTTACTCAAAGGGCACCATTGATCCGTTTAGAATGATCAGTTTAACTTGCATATCAACTTGTCATGTTTGCACTAAATCATCCATAACTTTTTATTTATAGCTTAAAATGACACGAATCTAATGCCCTTATTAAGCTAGCCCAATTTTCCTTATATTGACAAAATTTAACACTAAAATAGATACGGCAAATCGTCCAAGTAATCCAATCCATCCCAAACTGAGTAATGCCATGCATTATTTTTCATTTATAAGCGTTTACTCAATTGGCATCAATGATCAGTTTAGATTGTTTACTTTAACTATCCGATCAACTTGACATGTACGCATTAAATCGTCCATAACTTTTGAATTAGAGCTCAAAATGACACGAATCCAATGCCCATGTTAAGCTAGCTCTATTTTCTATATATTGACAAAATTTGAGACAGAAATAGAGACAACAAAGCATCCAAGTAATCCAATCCGTCCCAAACTGTGTAATGCCATGTATTATTTTCATTTATAAGCTTTTACTCAATGGGCACCAATGATCAGTTTAGAATGATCACTAAAATTGGCCGATACTCTTGACATGTCCGCACTAAATGTTCCGTAACTTTTGATTTAGTGCTCAAAATGACATGAATCTAATGCCCACGTTAAGTTAGCTCAATTTTCTATATTTTAACAAAATTTGGGACAGAAATAGAGATCACAAAGCATCCAAATAATCCAATCTATCCCAAATTGCGTGATGCCATGCTTTATAGTTCACTGATAAGCCTTTACTTAATGAGCAACAATGATCAGTTTAGAATGATCACTTTAACTGGACGATAACCCTGACATGTCCGCACTAAATCGTGTGTAACTTTTGATTTAGAGCTCAAAATGACACGAATCCAGTGCCCACGTTAAGCTAGCTTAATTTTATAGATTTTGACAATATTTGGGACAGATATAGATATAACAAAGCGTCCAAGTAATCCAATCTATCAAAACTGCTTGATGTCATGCATTATGCTTCAATTATAAGCCTTTATTTAATGATCACCATTGATCAGTTTAGAAGATCACTTTAACTGGCAGATCAACTTGACATGTCTGTACTTGTGCGTAATTTTTGATTTAGAGCTTTGAATGACATTAATCCAATGCCCAAATTCAGCTAGCTCAATTTTGTATAATGTGACAACATTTGAGACAGAACAAGATACGACAAAGGGTCCAAGTAATCCAATCTATCTCAAAACTCCTGATGCCATGAATTACACTTTATTTATAAGCCGTTACTCAATGAGCACCAATGATCAGATTAAAATAATCATATTAAATGGTCGATCAACTTCAAATGTCCGCACTAAATCATCAGTAACTTTTGATTTAGAGCTTAAAATGACACGAATCCAATGCCCACATTAAGCTAACTCAATTTTCTATATTTTGCAAAAATTTCAGACAAAAATAGATACGACAAAGCGTCCAAGTAATCTAATCTAACCAAAATTATGTGATGCCATGTATTATGCTTCATTTTACTTTACTGAAAGGGCACCATTGATCCGTTTAGAATGATCACATTAACATCCATATCAACTTGTCATGTTTGCACTAAATCATCCATAACTTTTGATTTATAGCTTAAAATGACCCGAATCCAATGCCCACATTAAGCTAGCCCAATTTTCCTTATATTGACAAAATTTAACACTAAAATAGATACGGCAAAGCGTCCAAGTAATCCAATCCATCCCAAACTGAGTAATGCCATGCATTATTTTTCATTTATAAGCATTTACTCAATTGGCATCAATGACCAGTTTAGATTGTTTACTTTAACTATCCGATCAACTTGACATGTACGCATTAAATCGTCCATAACTTTTGAATTAGAGCTCAAAATGACACGAATCCAATGCCCATGTTAAGCTAGCTCTATTTTCTATATATTGACAAAATTTGAGACAGAAATAGAGACAACAAAGCATCCAAGTAATCCAATCCATCCCAAACTGTGTAATGCCATGTATTATTTTTCATTTATAAGCTTTTACTCAATGGGCACCAATGATCAGTTTAGAACGATCACTATAATTGGCCTATACTCTTGACATGTCCGCACTAAATGTTCCGTAACTTTTGATTTAGAGCTCAAAATGACATGAATCTAATGCCCACGTTAAGTTAGCTCAATTTTCTATATTTTAACAAAATTTGGGACATAAATAGAGATCAAAAAGCATGCAGTAATCCAATCTATCCCAAATTGCGTGATGCCATGCTTTATGGTTCACTGATAAGCCTTTACTTAATGAGCAACAATGATCAGTTTAGAATGATTACTTTAACTGGACGATAACCCTGACATGTCCGCACCAAATCGTGTGTAACTTTTGATTTAGAGCTCAAAATGACATGAATCCAACGCGCACGTTAAGCTAGCTTAATTTTCAAGATTTTGACAATATTTGGGACAGATAGAGATACAACAAAGTGTCCAAGTAATCCAATCTATCAAAACTGTTTGATGTCATGCATTATGCTTCAATTATAAGCCTTTATTTAATGATCACCAATGATCAGTTTAGAAGATCACTTTAACTGGCAGATCAACTGGACATGTCCGCACTAAATGTTCCGTAACTTTTGATTTAGAGCTCAAAATGACATGAATCTAATGCCCAAATTCAGCTAGCTCAATTTTGTATAATGTGACAATATTTGAGAAAGAATTAGATACGACAAAGGGTCCAAGTAATCCAATCTATCTCAAAACTCCTGATGCCATGAATTACACTTCATTTATAAGCCTCACCAATGATCAGATTAAAATAATCATATTAAATGGTCGATCAACTTCAAATGTCCGCACTAAATCATCAGTAACTTTTGATTTAGAGCTTAAAATGACACGAATCCAATGCCCACATTAAGCTAACTCAATTTTCTTAATTTTGCGAAAATTTGTGACAAAAATAGATACGACAGAGCGTCCAAGTAATCTAATCTAACCAAAATTATGTGATGCCATGTATTATGCTTCATTTTACTTTACTCAAAGGGCACCATTGATCCGTTTAGAATGATCACATTAACATCCATATCAACTTGTCATGTTTGCACTAAATCATCCATAACTTTTGATTTATAGCTTAAAATGACACGAATCCAATGCCCACATTAAGCTAGCCCAATTTTCCTTATATTGACAAAATTTAACACTAAAATAGATACGGCAAAGCGTCCAAGTAATCCAATCCATCCCAAACTGAGTAATGCCATGCATTATTTTTCATTTATAAGCGTTTACTCAATTGGCATCAATGATCAGTTTAGATTGTTTACTTTAACTATCCGATCAACTTGACATGTACGCATTAAATCGTCCATAACTTTTGAATTAGAGCTCAAAATGACATGAATCCAATGCCCACGTTAAGTTAGCTCTATTTTCTATATATTGACAAAATTTGAGACAGAAATAGAAACAACAAAGCATCCAAGTAATCCAATCCATCCCAAACTATGTAATGCCATGTATTATTTTCATTTATAAGCTTTTACTCAATGGGCACCAATGATCAGTTTAGAATGATCACTATAATTGGCCTATACTCTTGACATGTCCACACTAAATGTTCCGTAACTTTTGAGTTAGAGCTCAAAATGACATTAATCTAATGCCCACGTTAAGTTAGCTCTATTTTCTATATTTTAACAAAATTTGGGACAAAAATAGAGATCAAAAAGCATCCAAATAATCCAATCTATCCCAAATTGCGTGATGCCATGCTTTATGGTTCACTGATAAGCCTTTACTTAATGAGCAACAATGATCAGTTTAGAATGATTACTTTAACTGGACGATAACCCTGACATGTCCGCACTAAGTCGTGTGTAACTTTTGATTTAGAGCTCAAAATGACACGAATCCAGTGCACACGTTAAGCTAGCTTAATTTTCTAGATTTTGTCATATTTGGGACAGATATAGATACAACAAAGTGTCCAAGTAATCCAATCTATCAAAACTGCTTGATGTCATGCATTATGCTTCAATTATAAGCCTTTATTTAATGATCACCAATGATCAGTTTAGAAGATCACTTTAACTAGCAGATCAACTTGACATGTCTGTACTAAATTTTCCGTAATTTTTGATTTAGAGCTTTGAATGACATGAATCCAATGCCCAAATTCAGCTAGCTCAATTTTGTAAAATGTGACAACATTTGAGACAGAACTAGATACGACAAAGGGTACAAGTAATCCAATCTATCTCAAAATTACTAATGCCATGAATTACGCTTCATTTATAAGCCTTTACTCAATGAGCACAATTGATCAGATTAAAATAATCATATTAAGTGGTCGATCAACTTCAAATGTCCACACTAAATCATCAGTAACTTTTGATTTAGAGCTTAAAATGACACGAATCCAATGCCCACATTAAGCTAACTCAATTTTCTATATTTTGAGAAAATTTGAGACAAAAATAGATACGACAAAGCGTCCTAGTAATCTAATCTAACCAAAATTATGTGATGCCATGTATTATGCTTCATTTTACTTTACTCAAAGGGCACCATTGATCCATTTAGAATGATCACTTTAACATGCATATCAACTTGTCATGTTTGCACTAAATCATTCATAACATTTGATTTATAGCTTAAAATGACATGAATCCAATGCCCACATTAAGCTAGCCCAATTTTCCTTATATTGAAAAAATTTAACACTAAAATAGATACGAGAAAGCGTCCAAGTAATCCAATCCATCCCAAACTGAGTAACGCCATGCATTATTTTTAGTTTATAAGCGTTTACTCAATTAGCATCAATGATCAGTTAGATTGTTTACTTTAACTATCCGATCAACTTGACATGTACGCATTAAATCGTCCATCACTTTTTATTTAGAGCTTAAAATGACACGAATCCAATGCCCACGTTAAGCTAGCTCAATTTTCTATATATTGACAAAATTTGAGACAGAAATAGTGACAACAAAGCATCCAAGTAATCCAATCCATCCCAAACTATGTAATGCCATGTATTATTTTTCATTTATAAGCTTTTACTCAATGGGCACCAATGATCAGTTTAGAATGATCACTATAATTCGCCGATACTCTTGACATGTCCGCACTAAATGTTCTGTAACTTTTGATTTAGAGCTCAAAATGACATGAATCTAATGCCCACGTTAAGTTAGCTCAATTTTCTATATTTTAACAAAATTTGGGACAGAAATAGAGATCACAAAGCATCCAAATAATCCAATCTATCCCAAATTGTGTGATGCCATGCTTTATGGTTCACTATAAGCCTTTACTTAATGAGCAACAATGATCAGTTTAGAATGATCACTTAAACTGGACGAGAACCCTGACATGTCCGCACTAAATCGTGTGTAACTTTTGATTTAGAGCTCAAAATGACACGAATCCAGTGCCCACGTTAAGCTAGCTTAATTTTCTAGATTTTGACAATATTTGGGACAGATATAGATACAACAAAGCGTCCAAGTAATCCAATCTATCAAAACTGCTTGATGTCATGCATTATGCTTCAATTATAAGCCTTTATTTAATGATAACCAATGATCAGTTTAGAAGATCACTTTAACTGGCAGATCAACTTGACATGTCTGTACTAAATTGTCCGTAATTTTTTATTTAGAGCATTGAATGACATGAATCCAATGCCCAAATTCATCTAGCTCAATTTTGTATAATGTGACAACATTTGAGAGAGAACAAGATACGACAAAGGGTCCAAGTAATCCAATCTATCTCAAAATTCCTGATGCCATGAATTACACTTCATTTATAAGCATTTACTCAATGAGCACCAATGATCAGATTAAAATAATCATATTAAGTGGTCGATCAATTTCAAATGTCCGCACTAAATCATCTGTAACTTTTGATTTAGAGCTTAAAATGACACGAATCCAATGCCCACATTAAGCTAACTCAATTTTCTATATTTTGAGAAAAGTTGAGACAAAAATAGATATGACAAAGCGTCCAAGTAATCTAATCTAACCAAAATTATGTGATGCCATGTATTATGCTTAATTTTACTTTACTCAAATGGTACCATTGATCCGTTTAGAATGATTACTTTAGCATGCATATCAACTTGTCATGTTTGCACTAAATCATCCATAACTTTTGATTTATAGCTTAAAATACAAATCCAATGCCCACATTAAGCTAGCCCAACTTTCCTTATATTGACAAAATTTAACACTAAAATAGATACGGCAAAGCGTCCAAGTAATCCAATCCATCCTAAAATGAGTAATGCCATGCATTATTTTTCATTTATAAGCGTTTACTCAATTGGCATCAATGATCAGTTTAGATTGTTTACTTTAACTATCCGATCAACTTGACATGTACGCATTAAATCGTCCATAACTTTTTAATTAGAGCTCAAAATGACACGAATCCAATGCCCACGTTAAGCTAGCTCAATTTTCTATATATTGACAAAATTTGAGATAGAAATAGAGACAACAAAGCATCCAAGTAATCCAATCCATCCCAAACTGTGTAATGCCATGAATTATTTTTCATTTATAAGCTTTTACTCAATGGGCACCAATGATCAGTTTAGAATGATCACTTTAACTCTCCGATCAACTTGGAATGTACGCATTAAATCGTCCATAACTTTTGATTTAGAGCTCAAAATGATACGAATCCAATGCCCACGTTCAGCTATCTCAATTTTCTATATTTTGACAAAGTTTGAGACAGAAATAGAGACAACAAAGCGTCCAAGTAATCCAATCCATCCCAAACTGCGTAATGCCATGCATTATTTTTCATTTATAAGCTTTTACTCAATGAGCACAAATGAGCAGTTTAGAATGATCACTATAATTGGCCGATACTCTTGACATGTCCGCACTAAATCTTTCGTAACTTTTAATTTAGAGCTCAAAATGACATGAATCTAATGCCCACGTTAAGGTAGCTCAATTTTCTATATTTTAACAAAATTTGGGACAGAAATAGAGATCACAAAGCATCCAAATAATCCAATCTATCCCAAATTGCGTGATGCCATTCTTTATGGTTCACTGATAAGCCATTACTTAATGAGCAACAATGATCAGTTTAGAATGATCACTTTAACTGGACGATAACCCTGACATGTCCGCACTACATCGTGTGTAACTTTTGATTTAGAGCTCAAAATGACACAAATCCAGTGCCCACGTTAAGCTAGCTTAATTTTCTAGATTTTGACAATATTTGGGACAGATATAGATACAACAAAGCGTCCAAGTAATCCAATCTATCAAAACTGCTTGATGTCATGCATTATGCTTCAATTATAAGCCTTTATTTAATGATCACCAATGACCAGTTTAGAAGATCACTTTAACTGGCAGATCAACTTGACATGTATTTACTAAATTGTCCGTAATTTTTGATTTAGAGCTTTGAATGACATGAATCCAATGCCCAAATTCAGCTAGCTCAATTTTGTATAATGTGACAACATTTGAGACAGAACTAGATACGACAAAGGGTCCAAGTAATCCAATCTATCTCAAAATTCTTGATGCCATGATTTACGCTTCATTTATAAGCCTTTACTCAATGAGCACCAATGATCAGATTAAAATAATCATATTAAGTGATCGATCAAGTTCAAATGTCCGCACTAAATCATCAGTAACTTTTGATTTAGAGCCTAAAATGACACGAATCCAATGCCCACATTAAGCTAACTCAATTTTCTATATTTTGAGAAGACAAAAATAGATACGACAAAGCGTCCAAGTAATCTAATCTAACCAAAATTATGTGATGCCATGTATTATGCTTCATTTTACTTTACTCAAAGGGCACCATTGATCAGTTTAGAATGATCACTTTAACATGCATATCAACTTGTCATGTTTGCACTAAATCATCCACAACTTTTGATTTATAGCTTAAAATGACACGAATCCAATGCCCACATTAAGCTAGCCCAATTTTCTATATTTTGACAAAATTTGACACTAAAATAGATACGGCAAAGCGTCCAAGTAATCCAATCCATCCCAAACTGAGTAATGCCATGCATTATTTTTCATTTATAAGCGTTTACTCAATTGGCATCAATGATCAATATAGATTGTTTACTGTAACTACCCGATCAACTTGACATGTACGCATTAAATCGTCCATAACTTTTGCTTTAGAGCTCAAAATGACACGAATCCAATGCCCACGTTAAGCTAGCTCAATTTTCTATATATTGACAAAATTGGAGATAGACATAGAGACAACAAAGCATCCAAGTAATCCAATCCATCCCAAACTGTGTAATGCCATGTATTATTTTTCATTTATAAGCTTTTACTCAATGGGCACCAATGATCAGTTTAGAATGATCACTTTAACTCTCCGATCAACTTGGAATGTACGCATTAAATCGTCCATAACTTTTGATTTAGAGCTCAAAATGATACAAATCCAATGCCCACGTTAAGCTATCTCAATTTTCTATATTTTGACAAAATTTGAGACAGAAATAGAGACAACAAAGCATCCAAGTAATCCAATCCATCCCAAACTGCGTAATGCCATGCATTATTTTTCATTTATAAGCTTTTACTCAATGAGCACAAATGAGCAGTTTAGAATGATCACTATAATTGGCCGATACTCTTGACATGTCCGCACTAAATCTTTCGTAACTTTTAATTTAGAGCTCAAAATGACATGAATCTAATGCCCACGTTAAGGTAGCTCAATTTTCTATATTTTAACAAAATTTGGGACAGAAATAGAGATCACAAAGCATCCAAATAATCCAATCTATCCCAAATTGCGTGATGCCATTCTTTATGGTTCACTGATAAGCCATTACTTAATGAGCAACAATGATCAGTTTAGAATGATCACTTTAACTGGACGATAACCCTGACATGTCCGCACTAAATCGTGTGTAACTTTTGATTTAGAGCTCAAAATGACACAAATCCAGTGCCCACGTTAAGCTAGCTTAATTTTCTAGATTTTGACAATATTTGGGACAGATATAGATACAACAAAGCGTCCAAGTAATCCAATCTATCAAAACTGCTTGATGTCATGCATTATGCTTCAATTATAAGCCTTTATTTAATGATCACCAATGATCAGTTTAGAAGATCACTTTAACTGGCAGATCAACTTGACATGTATTTACTAAATTGTCCGTAATTTTTGATTTAGAGCTTTGAATGACATGAATCCAATGCCCAAATTCAGCTAGCTCAATTTTGTATAATGTGACAACATTTGAGACAGAACTAGATACGACAAAGGGTCCAAGTAATCCAATCTATCTCAAAATTCTTGATGCCATGATTTACGCTTCATTTATAAGCCTTTACTCAATGAGCACCAATGATCAGATTAAAATAATCATATTAAGTGATCGATCAAGTTCAAATGTCCGCACTAAATCATCAGTAACTTTTGATTTAGAGCCTAAAATGACACGAATCCAATGCCCACATTAAGCTAACTCAATTTTCTATATTTTGAGAAGACAAAAATAGATACGACAAAGCGTCCAAGTAATCTAATCTAACCAAAATTATGTGATGCCATGTATTATGCTTCATTTTACTTTACTCAAAGGGCACCATTGATCCGTTTAGAATGATCACTTTAACATGCATATCAACTTGTCATGTTTGCACTAAATCATCCACAACATTTGATTTATAGCTTAAAATGACACGAATCTAATACCCACATTAAGCTAGCCCAATTTTCCTTGTATTGACAAAATTTAACACTAAAATAGATACGGCAAAGCGTCCAAGTAATCCAATCCATCCCAAACTGAGTAATTCCATGCATTATTTTTCATTTATAAGCGTTTACTCAATTGGCATCAATGATCAGTATAGATTGTTTACTGTAACTATCCGATCAACTTGACATGTACGCATTAAATCGTCCATAACTTTTGCTTTAGAGCTCAAAATGACACGAATCCAATGCCCACGTTAAGCTAGCTCAATTTTCTATATATTGACAAAATTGGAGATAGACATAGAGACAACAAAGCATCCAAGTAATCCAATCCATCCCAAACTGTGTAATGCCATGTATTATTTTTCATTTATAAGCTTTTACTCAATGGGCACCAATGATCAGTTTAGAATGATCACTTTAACTATCCGATCAACTTGGTATGTACGCATTAAATCGTCCATTACTTTTGATTTAGAGCACAAAATGATACGAATCCAATGCCCATGTTAAGCTAGCTCAATTTTCTAGATTTTGACAAAATTTGAGACAGAAATAGAGACAACAAAGCGTCCAAGTATTCCAATCCATCCCAAACTGCGTAATGCCATGCATTATTTTTCATTTATAAGCTTTTACTCAATGGGCACCAATGATAAGTTTAGAATGATCACTATAACTGGCCTATACTCTTGACATGTCCGAACTAAATCTTTCGTAACTTTTAATTTAGAGCTCAAAATGACATGAATCTAATGACCACGTTAAGGTAGCTCAATTTTCTATATTTTAACAAAATTTGGGACAGAAATAGAGATCACAAAGCATCCAAATAATCCAATCTATCCCAAATTGCGGGATGCCATGCTTGATGGTTCACTGATGAGCCTTTACTTAATGAGCAACAATGATCAGTTTAGAATTATCACTTTAGCTGGACGATAACCCTGATATGTCCGCACTAAATCGTGTGTAACTTTTGATTTGGAGCTCAAAACGACACGAATCCAGTGCCCACGTTAAGCTAGCTTAATTTTCTAGATTTTGACAATATTTGGGACAGATATAGATACAACAAAGGGTCCAAGTAATCCAATCTATCAAAACTGCTTGATGTAATGCATTATTCTTCAATTATAAGCCTTTATTTAATGATCACCAATGATCAGTTTAGAAGATCACTTTAACTGGCAGATCAACTTGACATGTCTGTACTAAATTGTCCATAATTTTTGATTTAGAGCTTTGAATGACATGAATCCAATGCCCAAATTCAGCTAGCTCAATTTTGTATAATGTGAAAACATTTGAGACAGAACTAGATACGACAAAGGGTCCAAGTAATCCAATCTATCTCAGAATTCCTGATGCCATGAACTACGCTTCATCTATAAGCCTTTACTCAATGAGCACCAATGATCAGATTAAAATAATCATATTAAAAGGTCGATCAACTTCAAATTTCCGCACTAAATAATCAGTAACTTTTGATTTAGAGCTTAAAATGACACGAATCCAATACCCACATTAAGCTAACTCAATTTTCTATATTTTGAGAAAATGTGAGACAAAAATAGATACGACAAAGCGTCCAAGTAATCTAATCTAACCAAAATTATGTGATGCCATGTATTATGCTTCATTTTACTTTACTCAGAGGGCACCATTGATCCGTTTAGAATGATCACTTTAACATGCATATCAACCTGTCATGTTTGCACTAAATCATCCATAACTTTTGATTTATAGCTTAAAATGACACAAATCCAATGCCCACATTAAGCTAGCCCAATTTTCCTTATATTGACAAAATTTAACACTAAAATAGATACGGCAAAGCGTCCAAGTAATGCAGTCCATCCCAAACTGAGTAATGTCATGCATTATTTTTCATTTATAAGCGTTTACTCAATTGGCATCAATGATCAGTTTTGATTGTTTACTTAAACTATCCGAACAACTTGACATGTACGCATTAAATCGTCCATAACTTTTGATTTAGAGCTCAAAATGACACGAATCCAATGCCCACGTTAAGCTAGCTCAATTTTCTATATATTGAAAAAATTTGAGACAGAAATAGAGACAACAAAGCATCCAAGTAATCCAATCCATCCCAAACTGTGTAATGCCATGTATTATTTTTCATTTATAAGCTTTTACTCAATGGGCACCAATGATCAGTTTAGAATGATCACTTTAACTATCCGATCAACTTGGTATGTACGCATTAAATCGTCCATAACTTTTGATTTAGAGCTCAAAATGATACGAATCCAATGCCCACGTTAAGCTAGCTCAATTTTCTATATTTTGAAAAAATTTGAGACAGAAATAGAGACAACAAAGCGTCCAAGTAATCCAATCCATCCCAAACTGCGTAATGCCATGCATGATATTTCATTTATAAGCTTTTACTCAATGGGCACCAATGATCAGTTTAGAATGATCACTATAACTGGCCGATACTCTTGACATGTCCACACTAAATCTTTCGTAACTTTTAATTTAGAGCTCAAAATGACATGAATCTAATGCCCACGCTAAGGTAGCTTAATTTTCTAGAATTTGACAATATTTGGTACAGATATAGATATATCAAAGCGTCCAAGTAATCCAATCTATCAAAGCTGCTTGATGTCGTGCATTATGCATCAATAATAAGCCTTTATTTAATGATCAACAATGATCAGTTTAGAAGATCACTTTAACTGGCAAATCAACTTGACATGTCTGTACTAAATTGTCCGTAATTTTTGATTCAGAGCTTTGAATGACATGAATCCAATGCCCAAATTCAGCTAGCTCAATTTTGTATAATGTGACAACATTTGAGACAGAACTAGATACGACAAAGGGTCCAAGTAATCCAATCTATCTTAAAATTCCTAATGCCATGAATTACGCTTCATTTATAAGCCTTTACTCAATGAGCACCAATGATCAGATTAAAATAATCATATTAAGTGGTCGATCAACTTCAAATGTCCGCACTAAATCATCAGTAACTTTTGATTTAGAGCTTAAAATGACACGAATCCAATGCCCACATTAAGCTAACTCAATTTTCTATATTTTGAGAAAATTTGAGACAAAAATAGATACGACAAAGCGTCCAAGTAATCTAATCTAACCCAAATTATGTGATGCCATGTATTATGCTTCATTTTACTTTACTCAAAGGACACCATTGATCCGTTTAGAATGATCACTTTAACATGCATATCAACTTGTCATGTTTGCACTAAATCATCCATAACTTTTGATTTATAGCTTAAAATGACACGAATCCAATGCCCACATTAAGCTAGCCTAATGTTCCTTATATTGACAAAATTTAACACTAAAATAGATACGGCAAAGCGTCCAAGTAATCCAATTCATCACAAACTGAGTAATGCCATGCAATATTTTTCATTTATAAGCGTTTACTCAATTGGCATCAATGATCAGTTTAGATTGTTTACTTTAACTATCCGATCAACTTGACATGTACGCATTAAATCGTCCATAACTTTTGATTTAGAGCTCAAAAAGACACGAATCCAATGCCCACGTTAAGCTAGCTCAATTTTCTATATATTGACAAAATTTGAGATAGACATAGAGACAACAAAGCATCCAAGTAATCCAATCCATCCCAAACTATGTAATGCCATTTATTATTTTTCATTTATAAGCTTTTACTCAATGGGCACCAATGATCAGTTTAGAATGATCACTTTAACTATCCGATCAACTTGGTATGAACGCATTAAATTGTCCATTACTTTTGATTTAGATCTCAAAATGATACGAATCCAATGCCCACGTTAAGCTAGCTCAATTTTCTATATTTTGACAAAATTTGAGACAGAAATAGAGACAACGAAGCGTCCAAGTAATCCAATCCATCCCAAACTGCGTAATGCCATGCATTATTTTTCATTTATAAGCTTTTACTCAATGGGCACCAATGATCAGTTTAGAATGATCACTATAACTGGCCGATACTCTTGACATGTCCGCACTAAATCTTTCGTAACTTTTAATTTAGAGCTCAAAATGACATGAATCTAATGCCCACGTTAAGGTAGCTCAATTTTCTATACTTTAACAAAATTTGGGACAGAAATAGAGATCACAAAGCATCCAAATAATCCAATCTATCCCAAAATGCGTGATGCCATGCTTGATGGTTCACTGATAAGCCTTTACTTAATGAGCAACAATGATCAGTTTAGAATGATCACTTTAACTGGACGATAACCCTGACATGTCCGCACTAAATCGTGTGTAACTTTTGATTTAGAGCTCAAAATGACACGAATCCAGTGCCCACGTTAAGCTAGCTTAATTTTCTAGATTTTGACAATATTTGGGACAGATATAGATACAACAAAGCGTCCAAGTAATCCAATCTATCAAAACTGCTTGATGTCATGCATTATGCTTCAATTATAAGCCTTTATTTAATGATCACCAATGATCAGTTTAGAAGATCACTTTAACTGGCAGATCAACTTGACATGTCTGTACTAAATTGTCCGTAATTTTTGATTTAGAGCTTTGAATGACATGAATCCAATGCCCAAATTCAGCTAGCTCAATTTTGTATAATGTGAAAACATTTGAGACAGAACTAGATACGACAAAGGGTCCAAGTAATCCAATCTATCTCAAAATTCCTGATGCCATGAATTACGCTTCATTTATAAGCCTTTACTCAATGAGCACCAATGATCAGATTAAAATAATCATATTAAGTGGTCGATCTACTTCAAATGTCCGCACTAAATCATCAGAAACTTTCGATTTAGAGCTTAAAATGACACGAATCCAATGCCCACATTAAGCTAACTCAATTTTCTATATTTTGAGAAAATTTGAGACAAAAATAGATACGACAAAGCGTCAAAGTAATCTAATCTAACCAAAATTATGTGATGCCATGTATTATGCTTCATTTTACTTTACTCAAAGGGCACCATTGATCCGTTTAGAATGATCACTTTAACATGCATATCAACTTGTCATGTTTGCACTAAATCATCCATAACTTTTGATTTATAGCTTAAAATGACACGAATCCAATGCCCACATTAAGCTAGCCTAATGTTCCTTATATTGACAAAATTTAACACTAAAATAGATACGGCAAAGCGTCCAAGTAATCCAATTCATCACAAATTGAGTAATGCCATGCAATATTTTTCATTTATAAGCGTTTACTCAATTGGCATCAATGATCAGTTTAGATTGTTTACTTTAACTATCCGATCAACTTGACATGTACGCATTAAATCGTCCATAACTTTTGATTTAGAGCTCAAAAAGACACGAATCCAATGCCCACGTTAAGCTAGCTCAATTTTCTATATATTGACAAAATTTGAGATAGACATAGAGACAACAAAGCATCCAAGTAATCCAATCCATCCCAAACTATGTAATGCCATTTATTATTTTTCATTTATAAGCTTTTACTCAATGGGCACCAATGATCAGTTTAGAATGATCACTTTAACTATCCGATCAACTTGGTATGAACGCATTAAATTGTCCATTACTTTTGATTTAGATCTCAAAATGATACGAATCCAATGCCCACGTTAAGCTAGCTCAATTTTCTATATTTTGACAAAATTTGAGACAGAAATAGAGACAACGAAGCGTCCAAGTAATCCAATCCATCCCAAACTGCGTAATGCCATGCATTATTTTTCATTTATAAGCTTTTACTCAATGGGCACCAATGATCAATTTAGAATAATCACTATAACTGGCCGATACTCTTGACATGTCCGCACTAAATCTTTCGTAACTTTTAATTTAGAGCTCAAAATGACATGAATCTAATGCCCACGTTAAGGTAGCTCAATTTTCTATACTTTAACAAAATTTGGGACAGAAATAGAGATCACAAAGCATCCAAATAATCCAATCTATCCCAAATTGCGTGATGCCATGCTTGATATTTCACTGATAAGCCTTTACTTAATGAGCAACAATGATCAGTTTAGAATGATCACTTTAACTGGACGATAACCCTGACATGTCCGCACTAAATCGTGTGTAATTTTTCATTTAGAGCTCAAAACGACACGAATCCAGTGTCCACGTTAAGCTAGCTTAATTTTCTAGATTTTGACAATATTTGGGACAGATATAGATACAACAAAGGGTCCAAGTAACCCAATCTATCAAAACTGCTTGATGTAATGCATTATTCTTCAATTATAAGCCTTTATTTAATGATCACGAATGATCAGTTTAGAAGATCACTTTAACTGGCAGATCAACTTGACATGTCTGTACTAAATTGTCCGTAATTTTTGATTTAGAGCTTTGAATGACATGAATCCAATGCCCAAATTCAGCTAGCTCAATTTTGTATAATGTGAAAACATTTGAGACAGAACTAGATACGACAAAGGATCCAAGTAATCCAATCTATCTCAAAATTCCTGATGCCATGAATTACGCTTCATTTATAAGCCTTTACTCAATGAGCACCAATGATCAGATTAAAATAATCATATTAAGTGGTCGATCTACTTCAAATGTCCGCACTAAATCATCAGAAACTTTCGATTTAGAGCTTAAAATGACACGAATCCAATGCCCACATTAAGCTAACTCAATTTTCTATATTTTGAGAAAATTTGAGACAAAAATAGATACGACAAAGCGTCAAAGTAATCTAATCTAACCAAAATTATGTGATGCCATGTATTATGCTTCATTTTACTTTACTCAAAGGGCACCATTGATCCGTTTAGAATGATCACTTTAACATGCATATCAACTTGTCATGTCTGCACTAAATCATCCATAACTTTTGATTTATAGCTTAAAATGACACGAATCCAATGCCCACATTAAGCTAGCCCAATTTTCCTTATATTGACAAAATTTAACACTAAAATAGATACGGCGAAGCATCCAAGTAATCCAATCCATCCCAAACTGAGTAATGGCATGCATTATTTTTCATTTATAAGCGTTTACTCAATTGGCATGAATGATCAGTTTAGATTGTTTACTTTAACTATCCGATCAACTTGACATGTACGCATTAAATCGTCCATAACTTTTGATTTAGAGCTCAAAATGACACGAATCCAATGCCCACATTAAGCTAGCTCAATTTTCTATATATTGACAAAATTTGAGACAGTAATAGAGACAACAAAGCATCCAAGTAATCCAATCCATCCCAAACTGTGTAATGATCACTTTAACTCGCTAATCAACTTGACATGTACGCACTAAATCGTCAGTAACTTTAGATTTTGAGCTCAGAATGTTACAAATACAGTGCCCACGTTAAGCTAGATAAATTTTCTATATTTTGACAAAGTTCAAGACAAAAATAGATACGACAAAGTGTTCAAATAATCCAATCCATCCCAAACTACATGATGCCATGCATTGTGCTCCATTTATAAGATTTTACTCAGTGAGCAGCGATGATCAATTTAGAATAATCATATGATCTGCCCCATCAAATTGACACATTTCCTCACTAAATCATCCGTAAGTTTTGATCTAGAGCTCACAATGACACGAATCTAATGCATACGTTAAGCAAGTTCAATTTTCTATATTTTGGCAAAATTTGAGATAGAAATAGAGACGACAAAGCATCCAAGTCATCCAATCTATACAAAATCCTTGATGCCATGCATAAGCCGTTATTTAATGAGAACTAATTATCAGTTTATAATGATCGCTTTAACTGGGCAATCAACTTGACATGTCCACACAAAATCGTTCGTAACTTTTGATTTGGAGCTCAGAATAACACGAATCCAATGCCCACATCATTATATATTTTGACAAAATTTAAGAAAAAAACAGATACCACAAAGCATCCAAATAATCCAATTCATCCAGAACTGCATGATGCCATGTATTATTTTTCATTTATAAGCTTTTACTAAATGAGCAGCAATGATAAGTTTAAAATGATCATTTTAACTGGCCGATAACCTTGTCATGTCAGCACTAAATCGTCCATAACTTTTGATTTATAGATTAGAATAGACACGAATCCAATGCCCACATTAAGGTAGGTCAATTTTCTTTATTGTGTCAAAATTTGAGACAGAACTAGATACGACAAAGCGTCCAAGTAACCCCAATATATCAAAAACTGTGTGATGCCATGTATTATGCTTTATTTATAAGCCTTTATTCAATGAACATCAATAATAAGTTCAGAATGATCACTTTAACTGGCTGATCGACTTGACATATCCGCACTAAATCATATGTAAAACTTTTGATTTAGAGCCTAGAATGACACGAATCATATCCCCACGTTAAGGTAGATTACTTTTCTATATTTTGACAAAATTTGAGATTAAATAGAGACGACAAAGCGTCCATGGAGTCCAATCTATCCAAACTGCTTCATGCCATGCATTATGCTTCATTTATAAGCCTTTACTTAATGAGTACCAATGATCAGTTTTGAATGATCACTTTAACTGGCCACTCAACTTGATATGTCCACACTAAATCTTCTGTAACTTCTGATTCATAGCTCATAATGACACGAATCCAATGCCCACGTTAAACTAGCTTTTTCTATATTGTGACAAAATTTGAGATAGAAATAGAGACGACAAAGCGTCCAAGTAATCTAATCTATCCCAAACTACGTGATATCATGCTTTATGCTTCATTTATAGGCCTTCACTTAATGAGCACCAATGATCACTTTAACTGGCCGATCAACTTGACACGTCCGCACTAAATCGCCCGTAACTTTTGATTTAGAGCTTAGAATGTCAAAAATCCAATGCCCATGTTAAGCTAGCTCAATTTTCAAAATTTTTTCAAAATTTGAGACAGAATAGAGACGACAAAGCATCCAAAAAGTCCAATCTATCCAAACTGTTTGATGCTAGGCATTATGCTTCATTCATAAGCATTTTCTAAATAAGCACCAATGATCAATTTAGAATGATCGCTTTAACTAGCCAAACAACTTGACATGACCGCACTAAATCGTCCATAACTTTTGATTTAGAGCTCAGAATGACACGTATCCAATGGGCATTTTCTAGTTTTTCGACAAAATTTGAGACATAAATAGAGACGACATAGCGTCCCACTAATCAAATCAATCCAAACTACTTGGCCATGCATTACACTTCATTTATAAGCCTTTACTTAATGAGCACCAATGATCATTTTGGAATGATTAATTTAACAGGCCGATCAACTTGACATTTCCACACTAAATCGTCCGTAACTTTTGATTTAGGGCTTATAATGACATGAAACCAATGCCCACGTTAACCTAGCTCAAGTACTTATATTGTGACAAAATTTGAAACATAACTAGATATGACAAAGTGTCCATGTAATCCAATCTTTCCCAAACTATGTGATGCCATGCATTAAGATTCAATTATAAGCCTTTACTCAATGAACACCAATGATAAGTTTAGAATAACCATATTAAATGGCCGATACACTTGATTTAGAGCTCCGAATGACACGAATCCAATACCCACGTTATGCTGGCACAATTTTCCATATTTAGACAAAATTTGAGACATAAATAGAGAAGACAAAGTGTCCTAGTAATCCAATCTATCAAAAATTCTTGATATTATGCTTTATACTTCATTTATATGCCTTTCCTTAAAGAGCACCAATGATCATTTTAGAATGATCACTTTAACTGGCCGATCAACTTGACATGTCCGCACTAAATCATCCGTAACTTTTTTTTTAGAGCTTAGAATGACACTAATCCAATGCCCACGTTAAGCTAGCTCAATATTCTATATCTTGACAAATTTGAGATAGAAATAGATATGACAAAGCGTTCAAGTAATCTAATCCATCTCAAACTGCGTGATGTCATGCCTTATGCTTCATATATAAGCCTTTACTGAATGAACACCAATGATTAGTTTAGAATGATCACTTTAACTGGCCGATCAACTTAACATGTCCGCAATAAATCATTCGTAACTTTTGATTATAGTTTAGAATGACACGAATCCAATGACCACGTTAAGCTAGCTCAATTTTCTATATTTTGAAAAAATTTGAACAGAAATAGAGACAACAAAGTGTTCAAGTAATCCAATCTATCCCAAACTGCGTGATGTCATGCCTTACGCTTCATATATAAGCCTTTACTCAATGTGTACCAATGATAAGTTTAGAATGATCACTTTAACTGGCCGATCAACTTGACATGTCTGCAGTAAATCGTCTGTAACTTTTAATTTCGAGCTCCGAATGAAACGAATCCAATGCCCACATTAAGCTAGATCAATTTTCTATATTTTGAAAAAATTTGAGATAGGAATAGAGACGACAAAGCATCCAGGTAATCAAATCTATTGAAACTACTAGATGCCATGCATTATGCTTCATTAATAAGCCTTTTCTTAATGTGCACTAATGATAAGTTTAGAATGATCACTTTAACTGGCCACTCAACTTGACATGCCCGCATTAAATCGTCCCTAACTTTTGATTTAGAGCTCAGAATGACACAATTCCAATTTCCACGTTAAGTAACTCAATTTTTTATATTGGAACAATTTAGGACAGAAATAGATACAATAAAGCGTCCACGAAATCCAATCTATCCAAAACTGTGTGATGCTATGCATTATGCTTCATTTATAAGCCTTTACTAATTGAGCACCAATGATCGGTTTAGAATAATCATATTAACTGGCCGATGAACTTGACATGTACACACTAAATCATCCGTAACTTTTGATTTTGAGCTCAGAAGACACGAATCCAATGCACACGTTAAGCTAGATAAATTTTCTATATTTTGACAAAATTTGAGACAGAAGTAGAGATGACATAGCGTCCAAGTAATCGCATATATCCTAAATTGCATGATGCCATGCCTTAGGGTTTATTTACAAGCCTTTTCTTAATGAGCACCAATGAACAGTTTAGAATGATCCCTTTAACTGGCCGATCAACTTGACATGTACTCACTAAATCATCTATAACTTTTTATTTAGAGCTCAGGATGACACGAAACCAATGCACATGTTAAGCTAGATAAATTTTCTATATTTTGACAAACTTGAAGGCAGAAATGGAGATGTCAAAGCTTCTAAATAATCCAATATATCCCAAACTACGTGATGCCATGCTTTATGCTTCATTTATAAGTTTTTGCTCAATAAGCACCAATAATCAGTTTAGAATGATCACTTTAACTGGATGATCATCTTGACATGTTGATACAAGCCTCGATTCAAGGCTTGGATGCATGTGCGCTGTTTGGAGAAGTTTAGGTGAGAAACTCGACCTTAGGCTTCTGGATAGCGGTTTTCTGGTTGGTATTGGGTGGAAAGGTGAAGTGAACCACACGAGGGGTGATGAATCTCGTGATAAATTACAAAATTAGAGCTAGGAGAGCTGGTCTCGACTAGGTTCTAAGCGCACAAGTTTCTTAGAGAAAAGCTTGTAGAAGAAAATTCGCACTTTATTAATTATCAAAAAGATTGTCAAACTACAATGCTGGAAGGAGCCTTATTAATATGCTCGACAGCTTGACCTTCTAGGGTCGACTCAAGAAAAAAAATGGAAAATTTACAAAAGTGCACAAATGGAAAACGTACAAAAGTGCATAACCGAAAAAGGACCTATTCCTAAAATGTCTTTGGCTCAAAAATGTAAATAATCTAAATCCAACCCTGCAAAACCGAAAGAGGCAAATATCTAATTTGAAAACTTACCTTTCTTACCTCACGGCCAAGAAATGGAAGGTGGCCGTCCTTGTGGCATGCACGCACCTTGCTCCTAGTCTTCGACTTGGAGTAGGGTTAAGAATCTTTGGGCCCTGACCTCTGTTGCCTCTAAAGCCCAAGTCTCTGAAGTCTTGTGCATTTTTGTGAATCCTTTGGACTCTTCTTTTCACTTCTGGCCCAATGTCCTTTGTCGATCATCCTCTAGGAGCTTGTCGACCCATAGGCTGAATTTGTGGAAGAGTGCCCTTGATCTGCTCCTTGTCATTGCTCCTTGTGGCACCACTGGTGTAGAGACTTTCTCTAGATGCATGTCCTGAAGCTGGTAGCTTATCTGGTCCGAGTCTCCTTGTGTAGATGTTGAAATGCCCGTGTACTCGGCTGGATTGGTTGTACCAGCTGGACTGTGCGAGGTACTGGCCGGAATGTCTTCTGGCCGGCGGCATCACCAATGGGGCCGGCGGTGTCATCCACATCACCTCCAGTTGGGCCGGAGGTTTGGGCCTCTCCGCTGGTAATGTTGATCAGTCCGGTACTGTTGGTCGAAGGTCCGGTGGTACCGCTTGGGCCGGCAGACGTGCCAAATGGCCCAGCTGTCTTGGGCAAGCTCCCTGGTCGGCCAGTCTGGTCTCCTGGCCGGCCATACGACCCGATGTTCTTGTCATCCCCTCCCTCTTCAGTAGGTTTTGACCTCAAAACTGGTTCATCTGCATGGAAAGGGGCTACGTCAGTTACGTTGAACGTGTTGGACACACTAAACTCACCTGGGAGCTCGATCCGGTAGGCGTTGTTGTTGATTCTCTCCAGCACTCTGAATGGTCCATCTCCTCTTGGTGCTAGCTTGGAACTAATTAGGTTGGGGAACCTCTCCTGCCGTAGGTGTAGCCACACCCAATTGCCTGGTTGAATGATCACCTCCTTTCTCCCCATGTTGGCATGAGGCACGTACTGCCCGGTCCTCTTCTCCAAGTTCTCTGCTACCTTCTGGTGTAACTTCCTTATGAAATCCGCCTTGGATGCTCCGTTGAGGTTTGTCATCTCTGCTGGTGGCAGTGGCGTTTGCTCCAATGGTGTGAGTGGGTTGAAGCCGTAGACTACTTCAAAAGGGGTCTTCTTGGTTGCTGAGTGCACGGCTTGGTTGTACGCAAACTCTATGAATGGCAGGCACTCTACCCAAGTATTGAAGTTCTTCCCTAGTGTAGTCCTGAGAAGGGTTGACAATGTCCGGTTGACTACTTCGGTTTGGCCATCAGTTTGAGGATGGCAGATGGTAGAGAAGAGTAGCTTCGTGCCTAGCTTCCTCCAAAGGGTCCTACAGAAATGGCTGAGGAACTTGGTGTCCCTGTCTAACACGATGGTCCTTGGCATTCCATGAAGCCGTACTATCTCCCTGAAGACCAGCTCGGCTGTTTGCGTGGCATCATTAACATTGGCACACGGGATGAAGTGTGCCATCTTGGAGAATCTGTCCACCACTACAAAGATTGCATCTATGTCGTTGATCTTTGGCAGACCTAGAACGAATTCCATTGATATGTCCACCCATGGATGCGTCGGTATAGGCAGTGGGAGATACAACCCATGAGGGTGCACTCGAGACTTCGTCTTTTTGCAAGTGAGATGCACCTTGCACAATGGGCTTCTACTGACCTTTTGATGTGTTGCCAGTAGAAGTGCTCCTTGACCATTGCTAGAGTCTTGTCGACACCAAAGTGGCCCATGAGTCCTCCTCCATGAGCTTCTCGGATGATAAGCTCTCGTAGTGATCCTTGTGGTATGCACAACCTTCTTTCTCGGCACAAGAATCCCTCATGGATGTAAAACTTGCCATGACTCCCTTTGCCACACTCCTTGTAGCTATCAGCAAGGTCAGGATCATCCTTGTATAGGTCCTTGATGTGCTCGAACCCTAGGACCTTTGTTTCCATGGTGGATATCAAGGCAAACCTCCTTGATAGTGCATCAGCTACCACATTGTCTTTGCTCTTGTTGTACTTGATGACGTACGGGAAGGTCTCTATGAATTCCATCCACCTGGCATGTCTCCTTTTGAGATTGGTTTGCCCTCTGAGGTGTTTGAGAGTCTCGTGATCAGTGTGGATCACAAACTCCTTGGACAGCAAGTAATGCTGCCAAGTCTCCAATGCTCGGCTAGGGCATAAAGCTCCTTGTCATAAGTGGGGTAGTTCAATGAGGCACCACCTAGCTTCTCACTGAAGTATGCCACTGGCCTCCCTCCTTGTGTTAGCACTGCTCCTATGCCTATTCCATAGTCATCAAACTCCACTTCAAACGTCTTGTTGAAGTCGGGCAGGAGTAGCACGGGTGCATGTGTGAGGCTGTCCTTCAAGGCCTGGAAGGCCTTCTCCTGAGCTTCTCCCCAACTGAATCCCACGTTCTTCTTCACAACTGCCGTCAATGGTGAGGCAATACTGCTGAAGTTGGGCACGAATCTCCTGTAGAAGCTGGCCAGTCCGTAGAAACTACTCACTTGGCTGATGTTGCTTTGTGTTTGCCATTCTTGTATGGCTTGAATCTTCTCTTCATCAAGCTGTAGGCCCTGTGAACTTACAACAAAACCTAAGAAGACAAGTTTATCAGTACAAAAGATGCACTTCTTGAGGTTGGCATAAGGCTCTTTTTGTCAAAGGGTTTTAACCACCAACTCAAGATGTGTGAAGTGATCTGATACAAGCCTCGATTCAAGGCTTATATGCGCGTGGGCTGTGTGGAGAAGATTAGGTGAGAGACTCAACCTTAGGCTTCTGGATGGGGGTTTCTGGTTGGTAAACGGTGGAAGGGTGAAGTGAACCACACGAGGGGTGATGAACCTCGTGATAAATCACAAATTTAGAGCTAGGAGGGCTGATCTCAACTAGGTTCTAAGCGTACAAGTCTCTTGAGAGAATAACATGTAAAAAGAAAATTCGATCTTTATTAATTATCAAAAAGGTTGTCGAACTACAATGCTGGAAGGAGCCTTATTAATATGCTCGACAACTTGACTTTCTAGGGTCGACTCAAGAAAAGAAATGGAAAGTTTACAAAAGTGCACAAATGGAAAACTTACAAAAGTGCATAACCGAAAAAGGACTTATTCCTAAAATGTCTTTGACTCAAAAAATTTAAATAATCTAAATCCTGCCCTGCAAAACAGAAAGAGGCAAATATCCAATTTGAAAACTTATCTTTCTTACCTCATGGCCAAGAAATGGAAGGTGGCCGACCTTGTGGCATGCACGCGCTTTGCTCCATGTCTTCGACATGGAGTAGGGTTAGGAATCTTTGGGCCTTGACCTCTCTTGCCACTAAAGCCCAAGAATCTGAAGTCCCTTGCATTGTTGTGAAGCCTTTGGACTCTTCTTTGCACTTCTGGCCCAATGTCCTTTGTCGATCATCCTCTAGGAGCCTGTCGACCCATAAGCTGAATTTGTGGAAGAGTGCCCTTGATCTGCTCCTTGTCATTGCTCCAAGTGGCACCACTGGTGTAGAGACTTTCTCTAGATGCATGTCCTGAAGCTGGTAGCTTACTGGTCCGAGTCTCCTTGTGTAGATGTTGAAATGCCCGTGTATTCGGCTGGATCGAGTGTACCGGCTGTACCGCCTGGACTGTGCGAGGTACTGGCCGGAATGTCTTCTGGGCCGGCCAAGTTGATTCCTGAGCCGGCTGCGTCACCAATTGGACCGGCGGTGTTATTCACATCGCCGCATGTTGGGCCGGAGGTTTGGGCCTCTCCGCCGGCAAGGTTGGTCGGTCCAGCCTGGATGGTCGAAGGCCCGGCGGTACCGCTTGGGCCGTCAGACGTGGTGAATGGCCCGGCTGTCACGGGCAATCCCGGCCAGTCTGGTCATATGACCTGATGTCCCCATGTAGTTTTGACAAAACTGGTCATCTGCATTAAGTCAGTTACGGTGAACCACATTAAACTCACCTGGAAGCTCGATCCGGTAGGCGTTTTTGTTGATCGTCTCCAGCACTCTGAATGATCATCTCCTCTTGGTGCTAGCTTGTCCTTAGGTTGGGGAACCTCTCCTGCCGTAGGTGTAACACCCAATAACCTCATTGAAAAATCACCTCCTTTCTTCCCTTGTTGGCTCACGTAGCAAGTTCTCTGGTACCTGGTGTAAGGCCTTGGAAGGTTGGTCTCTAGTGGCGTTTGCTCCAACTGTAAAGGGGGTCTTCTTGGTTGCTGAGAGCACGACTCGGTTGTATGCGAACTCTATGACTGGCAGGCACTTGACCCAAGTCTTGAGGTTCTTCCCTAGTGTAGTCCTGAGAAGAATTGACAATGTCCAATTGACTACTTTAGTTTGGCCATTGGTTTGAGGATGGCAGGTGGTAGAGAAAAGCAGCTTCGTGCCTAGCTTCCTCCAAAGGGTCCTCCAGAAATGGCTGAGGAATTTGGTGTCCCTGTCTGACACGATGGTCTTTGGCACTCCATGAAGCCGTACTATCTCCCTTAAGAACAGCTCGGCTGTTTGCGTGGCATCATTAACATTGGCACACGGGATGAAGTGTGCCATCTTGGAGAATCTGTTCACCACTACAAAGATTGCATCTTTGTGGTTGATCTTTGGTAGACCTAGAATGAAGTCCATTGATATGTCCACCCATGGGTGCGTCGGTATGGGCAGTGGGAGATACAACCCACGAGGGTGCACTCAGGACTTTGCCTTCTTGCAAGTGATGCACCTTGCACAATGGGCTTCTACTGACCTTTTGATGTGTTTCCAGTAGAAGTGCTCCTTGACCACTGCTAGAGTCTTGTCGACACCAAAGTGGACCATGAGTCCTTCTCAATGAGCTTCTTGGATGATAAGCTCTCGTAGTGATCCTTGTGGTATGCACAGCCTTCTTTGTCGGAACAAGAATCCCTCATGGATGTAAAACTTGCCATAACTCCTTGTGCCACACTCCTTGTAGCTCTCAGCAAGGTCAGAATCATCCTTGTATAGGTCCTTGATGTGCTCGAACACTAGGACATTTGCTTCCATGGTTGATATCAAGGCAAACCTCCTTGATAGTTCATCGGCTACCACATTGTCTTTGCTCTTGTTGTACTTAATGACGTACAGGAAGGTCTCTATGAATTCCATCCACCTGGCATGTCTCCTCTTGAGATTGGTTTGCCCTCTGAGGTGTTTGAGAGTCTTGTGATCAGTGTGGATCACAAACTCCTTGGATATCAAGTAATGCTGCCAAGTCTCCAATGCTCGGACTAGGGCATAAAGCTCCTTGTCATAAGTGGGGTAGTTCAGTGAGGCACCACCTAGCTTCTCACTGAAGTACGCCACTGGCCTCTGATACAAGCCTTGATTCAAGGATGTATGCGCGTGGGCTGTTTGTAGAAGATTAGGTGAGAAACTCAACCTTAGGCTTCTGGATAGGGGTTTTCTGGTTGGTAAACGGTGGAAGGGTGAAGTGAACCACACGAGGGGTGATGAACCTCGTGATAAATATCAAACTTAGAGCTAGGAGGGCTGGTCTCAACTAGGTTCTAAGCGCACAAGATTCTTAGAGAGAAAACTTGTAGGGAAAAAGTTCTACTTTATTAATAATCAAAATGGTTGTCGAACTACAATTCTGGAAAGAGCCTTATTAATATGCTCGACAGCTTGATCTTCAGGGTCGACACAAATAAAGAAAAGGAAAGTTTACAAAAGTGCTCAAAAGGAAAAAATTACAAAAGTGTATAACCGAAAAAGGACCTATTCCTAAAATGTTCTTGACTCAAAAATGTAAAGCATCTAGATCCTACCCTGCAAAACAGAAAGTGGCATATATTCGAATTGAAACTTACCTTAACTTACCTCACGGCCAAGAAATGGAAGGTGGCCATCCTTGTGGCATGCACGCGCCTTGCTCCTAGTCTTCGACTTAGAGTAGGGTTAAGAATCTTTGGGCCCTGACCTCTCTTGCCACTAAAGCCCAAGTCTCTGATGTTCCTTCTGTTGTTGAGAAGCCATTGGACTCTTCCTTGCACTTTTGGCCAATTGTCCTTAGTCGGTCTTCCTCTAGGAGCTTGTCGACCCATAAGCTGAATTTGTGGAAGAGTGCCCTTGATCTGCTTCTTGTCATTGCTCCTTGAGGTACCACTGGTGTAGATACTTCTTTTAGGTGCATGTCCTGGAGCTGGTAGCTCATTTGGTCCGAGTCCTCTTGTGTGGAAGTGGAAATGCGCGTGTACTCGGCTGGATCGGCTGTACCGGCTGGATTGTGCGCGGTACTGGCCGGAATGCCTTCAGGACCGGCCAAGTTAATCCCGGAGTTGGCGGCATCACCAGAGGGACCAGCGGTGTCATACACGTCGCCACCAAGTGTTCCGGAAGCTTGGGCCTCTCCGCCGGCAATGCTGACCGGTCTGGTCCTATAGGTCGAGGGTCCGGCGGTAATGCCTGGTCTGGCAGACGTGCCAGATGGTGCTGCTGTCTCGGGCAAGCTTCCTGGTCGGCCAGTCTGGTCTACTGGCTGGATGTACGACCTGATGTCCATCGGTTTGAGGATGGCAGGTGGTAGAGAAGAGTAGCTTCGTGCCTAGCTTTCTCCAAAGGGTCCTCCCGAAATGGCTGAGGAACTTGGTGTCCCTGTCTGATACGATTGTCCTTGGCACTCCATGAAGCCGTACTATCTCCCTGAAGAACAGCTCAGCTGTTTGTGTGGCATGATTGACATTGGCACATGGAATGAAGTGTGCCATCTTGGAGAATCTGTCCACCACTACAAAGATTGCATCTTTGTGGTTGATCTTGGGCAGACCTAGAACAAAGTCCATTGAGATGTCCACCCATGGATGTGTGGGTATGGGCAGTGGGAGATACAACCCGTGAGGTTGCACTCAGGACTTTGCCTTCTTGCAAGTGATGCATCTTGCACAATGAGCTTCTACTGTCCTCTTGATGTGTGGCCAGTAGAAGTGCTCCTTGACCACTGCTAGAGTCTTGTCGACACCAAAGTGGACCATGAGTCCTTCTCAATGAGCTTCTCGGATGATAAGCTCTCGTAGTGATCCTTGTGGTATGCACAGCCTTCTTTGTCGGAACAAGAATCCCTCATGGATGTAAAACTTTCCATAACTCCTTGTGCCACACTCCTTGTAGCTCTCAGCAAGGTCAGAATCATCCTTGTATAGGTCCTTGATGTGCTCGAACCCTAGGACATTTGCTTCCATGGTTGATATCAAGGCAAACCTCCTTGATAGCTCATCGGCTACCACATTGTCTTTGCTCTTGTTGTACTTAATGACGTACAGGAAGGTCTCTATGAATTCCATCCACCTGGCATGTCTCCTCTTGAGATTGGTTTGCCCTCTGAGGTGTTTGAGAGTCTTGTGATTAGTGTGGATCACAAACTCCTTGGATAGCAAGTAATGCTGCCAAGTCTCCAATGCTCGGACTAGGGCATAAAGCTTCTTGTCATAAGTGGGGTAGTTCAGTGAGGCACCACCTAGCTTCTCACTGAAGTATGCCACTGGCCTCCCTCCTTGATACAAGCCTTGATTCCAAGATGTATGCGCGTGGGCTGTTTGGAGAAGTTTAGGTGAGAAACTCGACCTTAGACTTCTTGGATAGAGGTTTTTGGGTTGGTATTCGATGGAAAGGTGAAGTGAACCACACGAGGGGAGATGAACCTCGTGATAAATCACAAACTTAGAGCTAGGAGGGCTGGTCTCAACTAGATTCTAAGCGCACAAGAATCTTGAGAGAAAACTTGTTGGGGAAAAATTTCCATCTTTATTAATATCAAAAAGGTTGTCGAACTACAATGCTGGAAGGAGCCTTATTAATATGCCCGACAGCTTGACCTTCTAGGGTCGACTCAAATAAAGAAAAGGAAAGTTTACAAAAGTGCACAAAAGGAAAAGATAAAAAAGTGTATAACCGAAAAAGGACCTATTCCTAAAATGTTCTTGACTCAAAAATGTAAAGCATCTAGATCCTACCCTGCAAAACAGAAAGTGGCATATATTCGAATTGAAACTTACCTTAACTTACCTCACGGCCAAGAAATGGAAGGTGGCCATCCTTGTGGCATGCACGCGCCTTGCTCCTAGTCTTCGACTTAGAGTAGGGTTAAGAATCTTTGGGCCCTGACCTCTCTTGCCACTAAAGCCCAAGTCTCTGATGTTCCTTCTGTTGTTGAGAAGCCATTGGACTCTTCCTTGCACTTTTGGCCAATTGTCCTTAGTCGGTCTTCCTCTAGGAGCTTGTCGACCCATAAGCTGAATTTGTGGAAGAGTGCCCTTGATCTTCTCTTTGAACACTGGTGTAGAGACTTCCTCTAGATGCATGTCCTGAAGCTGGTAGCTTATCTGGTCGGAGTCTCCTTGTGTAGATGTGGAAATGCCCGTGTACTCGGCTGGATCGGCTGTACCGGCTGTACTGGCTGGACTGTGCGAGGTACTGGCCAAAATGTCTTCTGGGCCGGCCAAGTTGATTCCTGAACCGGCGGCGTCACCAATTGGACCAGCGGTGTCATTCACATCACCACCAGTTGGGCCGGAGGTTTGGGCCTCTCCGCCGGCAAGGTTGGTCGGTCCAGCCTCGATGGTCGAAGGCCCGGCGGTACCGCTTGGGCCGTCAGACGTGGCGAATGGCCCGGCTGTCACGGGCAAGCTCGCTGGTCGGCCAGTCTGGTCTCCTGGCCGGCCATATGACCTGATGTCCCCATCATCCCCTCCCCCTTCAGTAGGTTTTGACCTCAAAACTGGTTCATCTGCATGGAAAGGGGCTACGTCAGTTACGTTGAACGTGTTGGACACACTAAACTCACCTGGGAGCTCGATCCGGTAGGCGTTGTTGTTGATTCTCTCCAGCACTCTGAATGGTCCATCTCCTCTTGGTGCTAGCTTGGAACTAATTAGGTTGGGGAACCTCTCCTGCCGTAGGTGTAGCCACACCCAATTGCCTGGTTGAATGATCACCTCCTTTCTCCCCATGTTGGCATGAGGCACGTACTGCCCGGTCCTCTTCTCCAAGTTCTCTGCTACCTTCTGGTGTAACTTCCTTATGAAATCCGCCTTGGATGCTCCGTTGAGGTTTGTCATCTCTGCTGGTGGCAGTGGCGTTTGCTCCAATGGTGTGAGTGGGTTGAAGCCGTAGACTACTTCAAAAGGGGTCTTCTTGGTTGCTGAGTGCACGGCTTGGTTGTACGCAAACTCTATGAATGGCAGGCACTCTACCCAAGTATTGAAGTTCTTCCCTAGTGTAGTCCTGAGAAGGGTTGACAATGTCCGGTTGACTACTTCGGTTTGGCCATCAGTTTGAGGATGGCAGATGGTAGAGAAGAGTAGCTTCGTGCCTAGCTTCCTCCAAAGGGTCCTCCAGAAATGGCTGAGGAATTTGGTGTCCCTGTCTGACACGATGGTCTTTGGCACTCCATGAAGCCGTACTATCTCCCTGAAGAACAGCTCGGCTGTTTGCGTGGCATCATTAACATTGGCACACGGGATGAAGTGTGCCATCTTGGAGAATCTGTCCACCACTACAAAGATTGCATCTTTGTGGTTGATCTTGGGCAGACCTAGAACAAAGTCCATTGAGATGTCCACCCATGGATGTGTGGGTATGGGCAGTGGGAGATACAACCCGTGAGGTTGCACTCAGGACTTTGCCTTCTTGCAAGTGATGCATCTTGCACAATGAGCTTCTACTGTCCTCTTGATGTGTGGCCAGTTGAAGTGCTCCTTGACCACTGCTAGAGTCTTGTCGACACCAAAGTGGCCCATGAGTCATCCTCCATGAGCTTCTCGGATGATAAGCTCCCTTAATGATCCTTGTGGTATGCACATCCTTCTTTCTCGGAACAAGAACCCCTCATGGATGTAGAACTTTCCATGACTCCCTGTGCCACACTCCTTGTAGCTCTCAGCAAAGTCAGGATCATCCTTGTATAGGTCCTTGATGTGCTCGAACCCTAGGACCTTTGCCTCCATGGTTGATATCAAGGCAAACCTCCTTGATAGTGCATCGGCCACCACATTATCTTTGCCCTTCTTGTACTTGATGATGTACGGGAAAGTCTCTATGAACTCCATCCACCTGGCATGTCTCCTCTTGAGATTGGTTTGCCCTCTGAGGTGTTTGAGAGTCTCATGATCAGTGTGGATCACAAACTCCTTGGACAGCAAGTAATGCTGCCAAGTCTCCAATGCTCGGACAAGGGCATAAAGCTCCTTGTCATAAGTGGGGTAGTTCAGTGAGGCACCACCCAGCTTCTCAGTGAAGTATGCCACTGGTCTCCCTCCTTGGGTTAGCACTGCTCCTATGCCTATTCTAGAGGCATCACACTCCACTTCAAATGTCTTGTTGAAGTCGGGCAGGACTAGCACTGGTGCATGTGTAAGGCTGTCCTTCAAGGCCTGGAATGCCTTCTCCTGAGCTTCTCCCCAGCTGAATCCCACGTTCTTCTTCACTACTGCCGTTAGTGGTGAGGCAATACTGCTGAAGTTGGGCACGAATCTCCTATAGAAGCTGGCCAGTCCGTGGAAGCTCCTCACTTGGCTGATGTTGCCTGGTGTGGCCATTCTTGTATGGCTCGAATCTTTTCCTCATCAACCTGTAGGCCCTGTGAACTTACAACAAAACCTAAAAAGACAAGTTTATTAGTACAAAAGGTGCACTTCTTGAGATTGGCCTAAAGCTCTTCTTGTTGAAGGGTTTTAAGTACCATCTCTAGATGTGTGACGTGTTCCCATAGGCACTTACTATAAACTAGTATATCATCAAAGTAAACTACCACAAACTTACTGATGTACGCCCTAAGAACTTGGTTCATAAGGCGCATGAAGGTGCTTGGGGCATAATCAAGCCGAATGGCATGACTGCCCACTCGTAGAGTCCTTGCTTTGTCTTGAAAGCAGTCTTCCACTCATCACCTTCCTTCATTCTTACCTGGTGGTATCCACTTTTGATGTCTATCTTGGAGAAGACCGTGGCTCCACTCAGCTCATCTAGCATGTCATCCAATCGTGGTATTGGATGCCTGTACTTGACTGTGATGTTGTTGATTGCTAGGCAGTCAACGCACATGCGCCAAGTCCCATCCTTCCTGGGCACTAGTAGCACTGGTACGGCACATGGACTGAGGCTCTCTCGAACATATCCTTTCTCCAGGAGTTCCTTGACTTGCTTCTCAAGCTCCTTGGACTCCTCTGGACTCATCCGGTAGGCTGGCCGGTTGGGCAGGGCTGCTCCAGGCACTAGATCAATCTGGTGTTCTATGCCACGTAAAGGAGGCAAGCCTGCTGGTATCTCCTCTGGAAATACATCCTGGAATTTGTTGAGGAGAGTTGCTACTTCAGGAGGTAGCTCTACCTGTCCCTGTTCTACACTCAAAATTTCTTTGAAGACCATTAGTAACATTAAATCCTTCGAGGCTAAAGCTCTCTGGACATGGCTTGGTTGAATAAGAAAATTAGACTTGATAAGTTTCTTTTCCTTACTCATTTGGAGTTGTAGCTCGTGTACTTGGGCAGGTGTAAGAGGAGCTAGGCTGACCTTTCTCTTGTCATGCATGAAGGTGTAGAGATTGGTTCGGCCATCATGCCTGGTCTCTTTGTCAAACTGCCATGGTCTTCCTAGTAGAAGATGGCCAGCTTGCATGGGCACCACGTCGCACACGACTTGGTCCTGGTACTTGCCCACACTGAATGGCACAGTGACTTATTCATGGATCTTGAGCTCCACTTTGTCATCGAGCCATCTCAGTCTATATGGTCGAGGATGCCTTGTCTTCTCTAGGCCTAGCTTATCAACCATATATGCACTAGGAACGTTAGTGCAAGAACCACCATCTATGATGAGGTTACATACCTTGCCCTTGATGCTGCAACGGCTGTGGAAGATGTTCTCCCTTGAGATGTGTCCACGTCCCCTGCACTTGAAACAAGTTATGTCACGTGATCTTTGAGGGTTAGAAGACTTACCAGGCTCTCTCTGGTCACGGGTGGGTTCAGAAGGCTTGCTCTTGAACCTTGACTCGATCTCTATGCTCTTGCCTTTGTCAATGGTCTTGGGCATGTGGCTTGGTGCCCAAGGCGTCTTAGGCTTACTGCGGATGTCTTGGCTCTTACGTTTGATGTGCTGCTCAGCTTGCACAGATAGGTGGAACAAGTCTTTGAAGTCATTGTAGATTTGCCTTTCCACCTTGCGGCTGATCCTTTCTTGGAGTCCATCCAAGAATTGTGCCATCAATGCTTCTTCATCATCATTGAGCTCCAATCTGTTCCTTAGCTTCTCAAACTCTTCATAGTATTCTTCTACTGATCTGGTACCCTGCTTAAGAGTACGAAAACGACGTTGCATATCTCTATGAAAGTAAGGTGGAACAAACCTTTGTCGCATGAGGTCTTTCATGTCGACCCATGAGTCTACGGGCCTCATTCTCTTCCTCCTTCTGTCAGATACCTCACAATCCCACCAGATGAGGGCATTGTCCGTGAGTTGTGCTACTGCCATTGAGACTCTCCTAGGTCCTGGTTGGTTGTAATGATCAAAGATATGATCCATTCTCCTCTCCCAATCTAGGTAAGCCTCGGGGTCTACTTTTCCTGCAAAACTTGGAGGAGTTAGCTTAACATCAGGATGAGTTACCCAGTTATAGGCGTGTTCATATCCATCCACATGATGTCTAGGAGGCATTCTTGGTCTCTGATGAAGAGCATATGGCTCAAAGCCATCATCTTCTGCCTCTGGTTGCCGTGGAGGTCCTCTCGGCCTATGGTGATAGTTATGAGGTTGTGTGTCCTCATCTCCATCTGGCTGGGGTTCCTCCTGTTCGTGCCGTGTCCTAAGGTGCTCAGGACCCTCAGGACGGTCTTGCTCAGCTCTCACGTGTCTTATGGCCTGGAATCTCACCGGTCTTTCCACGCGCTCCAACCTCTCGCCTATGGATGCGAGTTGTGTTTGGAGTGTGGTCAACATGGCCATCATGGCTTCGGTTCCTTCTCTATTTTCTTCTCCCATGGTGTTCTACAAAGAAATAAGACAAGTTAGGATTCTCCTAAATTATTAGGAGGGTTTTGTTTTTATAAGGGGTTCGAAAAAATGCAAAAAGGAAAAATCCTAAGGAATGGAAATTCGAATAAAAGGAAAAAGGAAACTTTCTTGACAACTTGTGCTAGCTGTCCAATTCGAAATCTTTTGGGTATTTTCCTATTTTCTTTTCTTTTCTTTTTGTTTTCTTTTTAATTTAACTTAAAATTAATTTAAATATGAATTAAACAAAAAGGAAAACGTGAATGGCAATGCAAAAGTGAATCTAAACCCTAGTGATACACGTAGAAGGCTAGATGCACTCGGTTTGGAGTTTGAGGTTATTTTTTTTTTATTTTTCTTGAATGCGACTTAAACTAATGCAAGAACAAAAAACAAGACAAGCAAAAGGATAGAAACAACCTGGTTTAGGAGCTTTAAGCTCTGATACCAAAATGATACAAGCCTTGATTCAAGGATGTATGCGCGTGGGCTGTTTGTAGAAGATTAGGTGAGAAACTCAACCTTAGGCTTCTGGATGGGGTTTTCTGGTTGGTAAAAGATGGAAGGGTGAAGTGAACCACACGAGGGGTGATGAACCTCGTGATAAATCACAAACTTAGAGCTAGGAGGACTGGTCTCAACTAGAATCTAAGCGCACAAGTCTCTTGAGAGAATAACTTGTTGAAAGAAAATTCGATCTTTATTAATATCAAAAGGTTGTCGAACTACAATGCTGGAAGGAGCCTTATTAATATGCTCGACAGCTTGACCTTCTAGGGTCGACTCAAACAAAGAAAATGAAAGTTTACAAAAGTGCACAAAAGGAAAAAGATACAAAAGTGTATAACCAAAAAAGGACCTATTCCTAAAATGTTCTTGACTCAAAAATGTAAAGCAACTAGATCCTACCCTGCAAAACAGAAAGAGGCATATATTCGAATGTAAACTTACCTTAACTCACCTCACGGCCAAGAAATGGAAGGTGGCCATCCTTGTGGCATGCACGCGCCTTGCTCCTAGTCTTCGACTTAGAGTAGGGTTAAGAATCTTTGGGCCCTGACCTCTCTTGCCACTAAAGCCCAAGTCTCTGATGTTCCTTCTGTTGTTGAGAAGCCATTGGACTCTTCCTTGCACTTTTGGCCCATTGTCCTTAGTCGGTCTTCCTCTAGGAGCTTGTCGACCCATAAGCTGAATTTGTGGAAGAGTGCCCTTGATCTGCTTCTTGTCATTGCTCCTTGAGGTACCACTGGTGTAGATACTTCTTTTAGGTGCATGTCCTGGAGCTGGTAGCTCATTTGGTCCGAGTCCTCTTGTGTGGAAGTGGAAATGCGCGTGTACTCGGCTGGATCGGCTGTACCGGCTGGATTGTGCGCGGTACTGGCCGGGATGCCTTCAGGACCGGCCAAGTTGATCCCGGAGTTGGCGGCATCACCAGAGGGACCGGCGGTGTCATCCACGTCCCCACCAAGTGCGCCGGAAGCTTGGGCCTCTCCGCCGGCGATGCTGACCGGTATGGTCCTATAGGTCGAGGGTCCGGCGGTACTGCCTGGTCTGGCAGACGTGCCAGATGGTCCTGCTGTCTCGGGCAAGCTTCCCGGTCGGGCAGTCTGGTCTCCTGGCTGGATGTACGACCTGATGTCCTCATCAGGTCGGATCTTCTCTTCATCAACCTGTAGGCCCTGTGAGCTTACAACAAAACCTAAAAAGACAAGTTTATCAGTACAAAAGATGCACTTCTTGAGATTGGCATAAAGCTCTTCTTGTCGAAGGGTTTTAAGTACCATCTCAAGATGTGTGAGGTGTTCTCGTAGGCACTTACTATAAACTAGTATATCATCAAAGTAAACCACTACAAACTTACTGATGTACGCCCTAAGAACTTGGTTCATAAGGCGCATGAAGGTGCTTGGGGCATTAGTCAAGGCAAATGGCATGACTGTCTACTCGTAGAGCCCTTGCTTTGTCTTGAAAACAGTCTTCCATTCATCACCTTCCTTCATCTTGACCTGGTGATATCCACGCTTGAGGTCTATCTTGGAGAAGACCGTGGCTCCACTCAGCTCATCTAACATGTCATCCAGCCGTGGTATTGAATGCCGGTACTTGACAGTGATGTTGTTGATTGCTCGGCAGTCCACGCATATGCGCCAAGTCCCATCCTTCTTGGGCACTAGTAGCACTGGTACGGCACATGGACTGAGGCTCTCTCGAACATATCCTTTCTCCAGGAGCTCCTTGACTTGCTTCTCAAGCTCCTTGGACTCCTCTGGACTAATCCGGTAGGCTGGCCGGTTGGGCAGGGTTGCTCCGGGCACTAGATCGATCTGGTGTTCTATGCCACATAAAGGAGGCAAGCCTGCTGGTATCTCCTCTGGAAACACATCCTGGAACTTGTTGAGGAGAGTTGCTACTTCAAGAGGTAGCTCTACCTGTTCTTTCTCTATATTCAACACTTCTTTGAAAAGCATTAGTAGCATTAGATCCTTCGAGGCTAAAGTTCTCCGGACATGACTTGGTTGAATGAGAAAATTAGATTTAATGAGCTTCTTTTCCTTACTCATTTGTTGTTGAAGCTCATATACCTGGGCAGGTGTGAGAGGAGCTAGGCTGACCTTTCTCTTGTCATGCACGAAAGTGTAGAGATTTGTTCGGCCATCATGCCTGGTCTCCTTGTCAACCTGCCATGGTCTTCCTAGTAGAAGATGGCCAGCTTGCATGGGCACCACATCGCACACGACTTGATCCTGGTACTTGCCCACACTGAATGGTACAATGACTTGTTCATGGATCTTTAGCTCCACTTTGTCATCGAGCCATCTCAGTCTATATGGTCGAGGATGCTTTGTCTTCTCCAGGCCTAGCTTATCAACCATATATGCACTAGCAACGTTAGTGCAAGAACCACCATCTATGATGAGGTTACATACCTTGCCCTTTATGGTGCAACGGCTGTGGAAGATGTTCTCCCTTTGGATGGTCTCTGAAGGATCCACCATTGCACTGAGGATGCATCTAGTGACCAGCACTTCCCCCACATCAGGGTACTCAATGTCACCATATTCCTCTTCTGGTTCATAGTCCTCTTCATCTTGGGACTCATATTCTCCAGCCTCCGTAATCAGCATGACCCAGTTGTTTGGGCACTCCCTTGAGATGTGTCCACGACCCCTACACTTGAAACAAGTGATGTCACGTGATCTTTGAGGGTTAGAAAACTTACCAGGCTCTCTCTGGTCACGGGTGAGTTCAGGAGGCTTGCTCTTGAACGTTGACTCGATCTCTATGCTCTTGCCTTTGTCTACGGACTTGGGAATGTTGCTTGGTGCCCAAGGTGTCTTAGGCTTGCTGCGGATGTCTTGGCTCTTTTGTTTGATGTGCTGCTCAGCCTGGACAGATAGGTGGAACAAGTCTTTGAAGTCATTGTAGATTTGCCTTTCCACCTTGCGGCTGATCCTTTCTTGGAGTCCATCCAAGAATTGTGCCATCAATGCTTCTTCATCATCATTGAGCTCCAATCTGTTCCTTAACTTCTCAAACTCTTCATAGTACTCCTCTACTGATCTGGTACCCTGCTTAAGAGTACGAAAATGACGTTGCAAGTCTCTATGAAAGTAAGGTGGAACAAAACTTTGTCGCATGACATCTTTCATGTCGACCCATGAGTCTATGGGCCTCATTCTTTTCCTCTTTCTGTCAGATACCTCACGATCCCACCAGATGAGGGCATTGTCCGTGAGTTGTGCTACTGCCATTGAGACTCTCCTAGGTCCTGGTTGGTTGTAATGATCAAAGATATGATCCATTCTTCTCTCCTAATCTAGGTAAGCCTCGGGGTCTACTTTTCCTGCAAAACTTGGAGGAGTTAGCTAAACATCAGGATGAGTTACCCGGTTGTAGGTGTGTTCATCTCCATCCTCATGATGTCTAGGAGGCATCCTTGGTCTCTGGTGAAGACCATATAGCTCGAAGCCATCATCTTCTGCCTCTGGTTGCCGTGGAGGTCCTCTCGGCCTATGGTGATAGTTATGAGGTTGTGTGTCCTCATCTCCATCTGGCTGGGGCTCCTCCTGTTGGTGCCGTGTCCTAAGGTGCTCAGGACCCTCAGGACAGTCTTGCTCAGCTCTCAAGTGACTTATGGCCTGGAATCTCACAGCCCTCTCCACGCGCTCCAGTCTCTCGCCTATGGATGCGAGTTGCGTTTGGAGGGTGGTGAACATGGCCATCATGGCTTCGGTTGCTTCTCTATTTTCTTCTACCATTGTGTGCTACAAAGAAAGAAGACAAGTTATGATACTCCTAAATTATTAGGAGGGTTTTCTTTTTATTAGGGATTCGAAAAAATGCAAAAAAAAAAGTTCTAAGGAATGGAAAATTCGAAAATATGGAGATTTGAATAAAAGGAAATTTTCTTGACAACTATTGCTAGCTGTCCAATTCGAAATCTTTTGGTATTTTTCCTATTTTCTTTTCTTTTCTTTTTCTTTTCTTTTTTTAACTTAAAAATAATAGAAATATGATTCTAACAAGAAGGAAAGTCGAATATAGCAATGCAAGAATGATTGTAGAACCTAGTGATGCACGTAGGAACTAGATGCACTCGGTATGAACTTAGATGTTATTTTTTGATTTTCTGGAATGAAACTTAAACTAATGCAACAACAAGAAACAAGACAAGCTAAAGGATAGAAATAACCTGGTTTAGGAGCTTTAAGCTCTGATACCAAAATGATACAAGCCTCGATTCAAGGCTTATATGCGCGTGGGCTGTTTGGAGAAGGTTAGGTGAGAAACTCGACCTTAGACTTCTTGGATATGGGTTTTTGGGTTGGTATTTGATGGAAGGGTGAAGTGAACCACACGAGGGGTGATGAACCTCGTGATAAATCACAAACTTAGAGCTAGGAGGGCTGGTCTCAACTAGGTTCTAAGCGCACAAGTCTCTTGAGAGAATAACTTGTTGAAAGAAAATTTGATCTTTGTTAATTAGCAAAAAGGTTGTCGAACTACAATTCTAGAAGGAGCCTTATTAATATGCTCGACAGCTTGACCTACTAGGGTCGACTCAAATAAGAAAAGGAAAATTTACAAAAGTGCACAAAAGGAAAAGATACAAAAGTGTATAATCGTAAAAGGACCTATTCCTAAAATGTCTTTGACTCAATAAATATAAATATTCTAGATCCTACCCTGCAAAACAGAAAGAGGCAAATATTCTTATTGAAAACTTACCTTACTTACCTCACGGCCAAGAAATGGAAGGTGGCCGTCCTTGTGGCATGCACGCGCCTTGCTCCTAGTCTTCCACTTGGAGCAGGGTTAAGAATCTTTGGGCCCTGACCACTCTTGCCACTAAAGCCCAAGTCTCTGATGTTCCTTGTGTTGTTGGGAAGCCTTTGAACTCTTCCTTCCACTTCTGGCCCATTGTCCTTAGTCGATCTTCCTCTATGAGCTTGTCGACCCATAAGCTTAATTTGTGGAAGAGTGCCCTTGATCTGCTTCTTGTCATTGCTTCTTGAGGTACCACTGGTGTAGAGACTTCCTCTAGGTGCATGTCCTGGGGCTGGTAGCTCATCTGGTCCGAGTCTTCTTGTGTAGAAGTGGAAATGTGCGTGTACTCGGTTGGATCGGCTGTACCGGCTGGATTGTGCGAGGTACTGGCCAGAATGCCTTCAGGACCGGCCAAGTTGATCCCGGAGTCGGTGGCATCACCAAGGGGACCGGCGGTGTCATCCAAGTCACCAACAAGTGTGCCGGAAGCTTGGGCCTCTCCGCTGGCAATGCTGACCGGTCTGGTCCTATTGGTTGAGGGTCCGGCGGTACTGCTTGGTCCGGCAGACTTGCCAAATGGCCCGGCTGTCTCGGGCAAGCTTCCTGGTCGGCCAGTCTGGTCTCCTGGCTGGATGTACGACCTGATACTGGATGTACGACCTGATATCTTCATCAGGGGTCTTCTTGGTTTCTGAGTGCACGGCTCGGTTGTATGCGAACTCTATGAATGGCAGGCACTCCACCCAAGTCTTGAGGTTCTTCCCTAGTCTAGTCCTGAGAAGAGTTGACAATGTCCGGTTGACTACTTCAGTTTGGCCATTGGTTTGAGGATGGCAGGTGGTAGAGAACAGCAGCTTCGTGCCTAGCTTCTTCGAAATGGTCCTCCAGAAAAGGCTGAGGAACTTGGTGTCCCTTTCTGACACGATGGTCCTTGGCACTCCATGAAGCTGTACTATCTCCCTGAAGAACAGCTCGGCTGTTTGTGTGGCATCATTAACATTGGCACACGGGATGAAGTGTGCCATCTTGGAGAATCTGTCCACCACTACAAAGATTGCATCTTTGTGGTTGATCTTGGGCAGATCTAGAATGAAGTCCATTGAGATGTCCACCCATGGATGTGTAGGTATGGGCAGTGGGAGATACAACCCTTGAGGGTGCACTCAGAACTTTGCCTTTTTGCAAGTGATGCACCTTGCACAATGGGCTTCTACTGACCTTTTGTTGTGTGGCCAGTATAAGTGCTCCTTGACCACTGCTAGAGGCTTGTCGACACCAAAGTGGCCCATGAGTCCTCCTCCATGAGCTTCTCGGATGATAAGCTCTCGTAATGATCCTTGTGGTATGCACATCCTTCTCTCTCGGAACAAGAATCCCTCATGGATGCAAAACTTGCCATGACTCCGTGTGCCACACTCCTTGTAGCTCTCAGCAAGGTCAGGATCATCCTTATATAGGTTCTTGATGTGCTCGAATTCTAAGACCTTTGCCTCCATGGTGGATATCAACGCAAACCTCCTTGATAGTGCATCGGGTACCCACATTGTCCTTGCCCTTCTTGTACTTCATGACATACGGGAAGGTCTCTATGAACTCCATCCACCAGGCATGTCTCCTCTTGAGATTGGTTTGCCCTCTTAGGTGTTTGAGAGTCTCGTGATCAATGTGGATAACAAACTCCTTGGACAGCAAGTAATGCTGCCAAGTCTCCAAGGCTCGGACTAGGGCATAAAGCTCCTTGTCATAAGTGGGGTAGTTCAATGAGGCACCAGCTAGCTTCTCACTGAAGTATGCCACTGGCCTTCCTCCTTGAGTTAGCACCGCACCTTTGCCTATTCCAGAGGCATCACACTCCACTTCAAATGTCTTGTTGAAGTCGGGCAAGACTAGCACTGGTGCATATGTATGGCTGTCCTTCAAGGCCTGGAATGCCTTCTCCTGAGCTTCTCCCCAGCTGAATCCCACGTTCTTCTTCACTACTGCCGTTAGTGGTGAGGCAATACTGCTGAAGTTGGGCACGAATCTCCTATAGAAGCTGGCCAGTCCGTGGAAGCTCCTCACTTGGCTGATGTTGCCTGGTGTGGCCATTCTTGTATGGCTCGAATCTTTTCCTCATCAACCTGTAGGCCCTGTGAACTTACAACAAAACCTAAAAAGACAAGTTTATTAGTACAAAAGGTGCACTTCTTGAGATTGGCCTAAAGCTCTTCTTGTTGAAGGGTTTTAAGTACCATCTCTAGATGTGTGACGTGTTCCCATAGGCACTTACTATAAACTAGTATATCATCAAAGTAAACTACCACAAACTTACTGATGTACGCCCTAAGAACTTGGTTCATAAGGCGCATGAAGGTGCTTGGGGGCATTAGTCAAGCCGAATGGCATGACTGTCCATTCGTTGAGCCCCTGGTTTCGGGGTTATCCTCCTTTCCTTATTCTTTCTCTACATTCAACACTTCTTTGAAAACCATTAGTAGCATTAGATCCTTCGAGGCTAAAGCTCTCCGGACATGACTTGGTTGAATTAGGAAATTTGATTTAATGAGCTTCTTTTCCTTACTCATTTGCTGTTGAAGCTCATGTACCTGGGCAGGTGTGAGAGGAGCTAGGCTGACCTTTCTCTTGTCATGCATGAAAGTGTATAGATTGGAGTTCATCCTCCTCTCCCAATCCTCCTCTCCCAATCAAGATGATAGTTATGAGGCTGTGCGTCCTCATCTCCATATGGCTGGGGCTCCTCCTGTTTGTGCCGTGTCCTAAGGTGCTCAGGACCCTCAGCACGGTCTTGCGCAGCCCTCACGTGCCTTATGGCCTGGAATCTCACAGGCCTCTCCATGCGCTCCAACCTCTCCCCGATTGATGCAAGTTGTGTTTGGAGGGTGGTGAACATGGCCATCATGGCCTCGGCTGCATCTCTATTTTCTTCTCCCATTGCGTACTACAAAAAATAGAACAAGTTACTCTGCTTCTAGAATCAATTAGGAGGGTTTCTTATATAGAAGAATTCGAAAAAATGCAAAAAGGAAAAACTTGGAAAAAGGAAATTTCGAAAAAAATAGAAAATTTGAAAAAAATGGAAACTTTCTTAACAACTAGTGCTAGCTATCTTGGTCGAATTCTTTTGGTACTTTCCTATTTGCTTTTTCTTTTCTTTTTAATTTAACTTAAAAATAATGGAAATATGATTTAAGCAAAAAGGAAAACGTAATTTGCAATGCAAGAGTGAATCTAAACCCTAGTGATACACGTAGAAGCTAGATGCACTCGGTTTGGAGTTTGATGTTATTTTTTTTTTCTTCAATGCGACTTAAAATAATACAAGAACTAAAAACAAAACTAGTTAAAGGATAGAAACAGCCTGGTTTAGGAGCTTTAAGCTCTAATACCAAAAGTGATACAAGCCTCGATTCAAGGCTTATATGTGCGTGGGCTATGTGGAGAAGATTAGGTGAGAGACTCAAGCTTAGGCTTCTGGATGGGGGGGTTTCTGGTTAGTAAAAGGTGGAAGGGTGAAGTGAACCACACGAGGGGTGATGAACCTTGTGATAAATCACAAACTTAGAGCTAGGAGGGCTGATCTCAAGTCTTGAGAGAATAACTTGTAGAAAGAAAATTCGATCTTTATTAATTATCAAAAAGGTTGTCAAACTACAATGCTGGAAGGAGCCTTATTAATATGCTCGACAGCTTGACCTTCAAGGGTTGACTCAAGAAAAGAAATGGAAAGTTTACAAAAGTGCACAAATGGAAAACTTACAAAAGTGCATAACCGAAAAAGGACCTATTCCTAAAATGTCTTTGACTCAAAAAAAGTAAATAATCTAAATCCTACCCTGCAAAACAGAAAGAGGCAAATATCCAATTTGAAAAATTACCTTTCTTACCTCACGGCCAAGAAATGGAAGGTGGCCGACCTTATGGCATGCACGCGCCTTGCTCCTTGTCTTCGACTTGGAGTAGGGTTAGGACTCTTTGGGCCCTGACCTCTCTTGCCACTAAAGCCCAAGTCTCTGAAGTCCTTTGCATTGTTATGAAGCCTTTGGACTCTTCTTTGCACTTCTGGCCCAATGGCCTTTGTCGATCATCCTCTAGGAGCTTGTCGACCCATAAGCTGAATTTGTGGAAGAGTGCCCTTGATCTGCTTCTTGTCATTGCTCCTTGAGGTACCACTGGTGTAGATACTTCTTTTAGGTGCATGTCCTGGAGCTGGTAGCTCATTTGGTCCGAGTCCTCTTGTGTGGAAGTGGAAATGCGCGTGTACTCGGCTGGATCGGCTGTACCGGCTGGATTGTGCGCGGTACTGGCCGGAATGCCTTCAGGACCGGCCAAGTTAATCCCGGAGTTGGCGGCATCACCAGAGGGACCAGCGGTGTCATACACGTCGCCACCAAGTGTGCCGGAAGCTTGGGCCTCTCCGCCGGCAATGCTGACTGGTCTGGTCCTATAGGTCGAGGGTCCGGCGGTACTGCCTGGTCTGGCAGACGTGCCAGATGGTCCTGCTGTCTCGGGCAAGCTTCCCGGTCGGGCAGTCTGGTCTCCTGGCTGGATGTACGACCTGATGTCCTCATCAGGTCGGATCTTCTCTTCATCAACCTGTAGGCCCTGTGAGCTTACAACAAAACCTAAAAAGACAAGTTTATCAGTACAAAAGATGCACTTCTTGAGATTGGCATAAAGCTCTTCTTGTCGAAGGGTTTTAAGTACCATCTCAAGATGTGTGAGGTGTTCTCGTAGGCACTTACTATAAACTAGTATATCATCAAAGTAAACCACTACAAACTTACTGATGTACGCCCTAAGAACTTGGTTCATAAGGCGCATGAAGGTGCTTGGGGGCATTAGTCAAGCGGAATGGCATGACTGTCGACTCGTAGAGCCCTTGCTTTATCTTGAAAGCAGTCTTCCATTCATCACTTCCTTCATTCTGACCTGGTGGTATCCACTCTTGAGGTCTATCTTAGAGAAGACCGTGGCTCCACTCAGCTCATCTAGCATGTCATCTAGCCGTGGTATCGGATGCTGGTACTTGACTGTGATGTTGTTGATTGCTCGGCAGTCAACGCACATACGCCAAGTCCCATCCTTCTTGGGCACTAGTAGCACTAGTACGGCACGTGGACTGGGGCTCTCTCGAACATAGCTTTTCTCCAGGAGCTCCTTGACTTGCTTCTCAAGCTCCTTAGACTCCTCTGGACTCATCCGGTGGGCTGGCCGGTTGGGCAGGGCTGCTCCGGGCACGAGATCGATCTGGTGCTCTATGCCACGTAAAGGAGGCAAGCCTGCTGGTATCTCCTCTGGGAACATATCCTGGAACTTGTTTAGGAGAGTTGCTACTTCAGGAGGTAGCTCTACCTGTTCCTATTCTATACTCAAAATTTCTTTGAAGACCATTAGTAACATTAAATCCTTCGAGACTAAAGCTTTCCGGACATGGCTTGGTTGAATAAGAAAATTAGACTTGATAAGTTTCTTTTCCTTACTCATTTGGAGTTGTAGCTCGTGTACCTGGGCAGGTGTAAGTGAGCTAGGCTGACCTTTCTTTTGTCATGCACAAAAGTGTATAGATTGGTTCGGCCATCATGCCTGGTCTCTTTGTCAAACTGCCATGGCCTTCCTAGCAGAAGATGGCCAGCTTCCATGGGCACCACGTCGCACACCACTTGGTCTTGGTACTTGCCCACACTAAATGGCACAGTGACTTGCTCATGGATCTTGAGCTCCACTTTGTCATCGAGCCATCTCAGTCTATACGGTCGAGGGTGCCTTGTCTTTTCTAGACCTAGCTTATCAACCATGTACGCACTAGCAACGTTAGTGCAAGAACCACCATCTATGATGAGGTTACATACCTTGCCCTTGATGGTGCAACGGCTGTGGAAGATGTTCTCCCTTTGGATGGTCTCTGAAGGATCCACCATTGCACTGAGAATGCGTCTTGTGACCAGTACTTCCCCCACATCAGGGTACTCAATGTCACCGTATTCTCCTTCTGGTTCATAGTCCTCTTCATCTTGGGACTCATACTCTCCAGCTTCGTAATCAACATTACCCGGTTGTTTGGGCACTCCCTTGAGATGTGTCCGCGACCCCTACACTTGAAACAAGTAATGTCACGTGATCTTTGAGGGTTAAAGGACTTACTAGGCTCTCTCTGGTCACGAGTTGGCTCAGGAGGCTTGCTCTTGAACCGTGACTCAATCTCTTTGCTTTTGCCTTTGTCTACGGGCTTGGGAATGTTGCTTGGTGCCCAAGGCATCTTAGGCTTGTTGCGGATGTCTTGGCTCTTACGTTTGATGTGCTGCTCAGCCTGGACAGATAGGTGGAACAAGTCCTTAAAGTCATTGTAGATTTGCCTTTCCACCTTGCGGCTGATTCTTTCTTGTAGTCCATACAAGAACTGTGCCATCAAAGCCTCCTCATCGTCATTGACTTCCAGCTTGTTCTTTAGTCTCTCAAACTATTCATAGTACTCCTCTACTGATCTGGTACCCTGCTTTAGAGTACGAAAACGTTGTTGCAAATCTCTATGAAAATAAGGTGGAACAAACCTTTGTCTGATGAGGTCTTTCATGTCGACCCATGAGTCTACGGGCCTCAATATTTTCCTCCTTCGGTCAGACACCTCATGATCCCACCAGATGAGGGCATTTTCCGTGAGTTGTGCTACTGCCGTGGAGACTCTCCTGGGGCGTGGTTGGTTGTAGTGATCAAAGATGTGGTCCATCCTCCTCTCCCAATCAAGATAGGCTTCGGGGTCTAATTTTCCTGCAAAACTAGAAGGTGTTAACTTGACATCAGGATGAATTACCCGGTTGTAGGCGTGTTCATCTCCATCCTCATGATGTCTAGGGGGCATCCTTGGTGCTGATGACCATATGGCTCGAAGCCATCACCTTCTGCCTCAGGTTGCCGTGGAGGTCCTCTCTGCCTAGGGTGATAGTTATGAGGTTGTGCGTCCTCATCTCCATCTGGCTGGGGCTCCTCCTGTTCGTGCCGTGTCCTAAGGTGCTCAGGATCCTCAGCACGGTCTTCCTCAGCCCTCACGTTTCTTATGGCCTGGAATCTCACAAGCCTCTCCACGCGCTCCAACCTCTCGCCGATTGATGCGAGTTGCGTTTAGAGGGTGGTGAACATGGCCATCATGGCCTCGGCTGCATCTCTATTCTCTTCTGCCATTGTGCACTACAAAGAAAAAAGACAAGTTATTCTGCTCCTAAGTTGATCAGGAGGGTTTTCTTTTATAGGGGGATTCGAAAATTGCAAAAAGGAAAGATTGAGAAAAAGGAAAAACCTGAAAAATAGAAAGTTTAGAAAAATGGAAACTTCCTAAAACTTGTGCTAGCTGTTTTTTTGGTCGAATTCTTTTTGGTATTTTTCTATTTTCTTTTTCTTTTCTTTTTAATTTAACTTAGAAATAATGGAAATATGATTCTAACACAAAGGAAAACATAAATTTCAATGCAAAAGTGAATCTAAGCCCTAGTGATACACGTAGAAGCTAGATGCACTCGGTTTGGAGTTTGATGTTATTTTTATGAGTTTTCTTGAATGCAACTTAAACTAATGCAAGAACTAAAAACAAAACTAACTAAAGGATAGCAACAACCTGGTTTAGGAGCTTTAAGCTCTGATACCAAAATGACACAAGCCTCGATTCAAGGCTTGGATGCGCGTGGGCTGTTTGGGGAAGTTTAGCTGAGAAACTCGACCTTAGGCTTCTGGATAGGGGTTTTCTGGTTGGTATTGGGTGGAAGGGTGAAGTGAACCACACGAGGGGTGACGAACCTCGTGATAAATCATAAACTTAGAGCTAGGAGAGCTGGTCTCGACTAGTTCTAAGCGCACAAGTTTCTTAGAGAAAAGCTTGTAGAAGAAAATTCGCACTTTATTAATTATCAAAAAGGTTGTCAAACTACAATGCTGGAAGGAGCCTTATTAATATGCTTGACAGCTTGACCTTCTAGAGTAGACTCAAGAAAAGAAATGAAAAATTTACAAAAGTGCACAAATGGAAAACGTACAAAAGTGCATAACCTCAAATGTCTTTGACACAAAAATGTAAATAATCTAAATCCTACCCTGTAAAACAGAAAGAGGCAAAATCCAATTTGAAAACTTACCTTTCTTACCTCACGGCCAAGAAATGGAAGGTGGCCGTCCTTGTGGCATGCACGCGCCTTGCTCCTAGTCTTCGACTTGGAGTAGGGTTAGGAATCTTTGGGCCCTGACCTCTCTTGCCACGAAAACCCAAGTCTCTGAAGTCCCTTGCATTTTTGTGAAGCCTTTGGACTCTTCTTTGCACTTCTGGCCCAATGTCCTTTGTCGATCATCCTCTAGGAGCTTGTCGATCCATAGGCTGAATTTGTGGAAGAGTGCCCTTGATCTGCTCCTTGTCGTTCCTCCTGGTGGCACCACTGGTGTAGAGACCTCCTCTAGATGCATGTCCTGAAGCTGGTAGCTTATCTGGTCTGAGTCTTCTTTTGTAGATGTTGAAATGCCCGTGTACTCGGCTGGATCGGTTGTACCGGCTGGACTGTGCGAGGTACTGGCCGGAATGTCTTCTGAGCCGGCCAAGTTGATTCTGGAGCCGGCGGTGTCACCAATGGGACCGGCGGTGTCCAAACTACTTGATGCCATGCATTATCCTCATTTATAAGCCCTTACTTAATGAGCACCAATGATCAGTTTAGAATGATCGCTTTAACTGGCCACTCAACTTGACATGTTTGCACTAAATTTCCAGTAACTTTTGATTTAGCGCTCAGAATGATACAAATCCAATTTCCACGTTAAGTAGCTCAATTGTCTATATTTTAACAAAATTTGAAACGGAAATAGACACGATAAAGCATCCAAGTAATCCGATCTATACAAAACTGTGTGATGCCATAAATTATGATTCATTTATAAGCATTTACTCAATTAGCACCAATGTACAGTTTAGAATAATCTTATTAACTGGCCGACCAACTTAACATGTTCGCACTAAATCGTCTGTAACTTTTTATTTAGAGCTCAGAATGACACGAATCTAATGCCCACATTAAAGTAGCTCAATTTTTATATTTAGAGAAAATTTGAGACATAAATAGAGACAACAAACAATCCACGTAATCCAATCTATCCAAACTGTTTGATGCCATGCTTTATGCTTCATTTATAAGCCTTAACTTAATAAGCACCAATGATCAGTTCAGAATAATAACTTTAACTAGCCGATAAATTTGATATGTCCGCACTAAATCGTCTGTAACTTTTGATTTATAGCTTAGAATTACAAGAATCCAATGCCCACATTAAGCTAGCTCAATTTTCTATATTGTAACAAAATTTGATACAAAAATATACACGACAAAGCTTCGAAGTAATCCAATATATCTAAAACTGTGTGATGCCATGCATTATGATTCATTTATAAGCCTTTACTCAATGAGCAGAAGTGATCAGTTTAGAATTATCATATAATTAACTCTCCGACCAACTTGACATGTCCGCACTAAATCATTCGTAACTTTTGATTTGAGCTCCAAATGACAGGAATCCAATTCGAGTGTTAAGCTAGATAAAGCTTCTATATTTTGACAAAATTTGAGATAAAAATAGACACGAAAAAGCTTCCAAGTAATCCAATGTATCCAAAACTGTGTGATGTCATGCATTATGCTTCATTCATAAGCCTTTACTTAATGACCACCAATGATCATTTTAGAATGGTCATTCTAACTGGCTGACCAACTTGACATATCCACAGTAAATCTTCCGTAACTTTTGATTTTGAGCTCAAGATGACACGAATCCAATGCCCACTTTAAGCTTGATAAATTTCAATATCTTGACAAAATTTGAGACAAAGTTAGAGACGACAAAGGGTCCAAGTATTCCAATCTATCACAAACTGTGTGATGCCATGCCTTAGCCTTTACTTAATGAGCACCATAGATCATTATAGAATGATACTTTTAACTGGCTGATCAACTTGACATGTACGCACTAAATTGTCTATGACCTTTGACTTAGTGCTCAGAATGACACGAATCCAATGCCCATGTTAAGCTAGCTCAATTTTATATGGTTTGACATAATTTGAGATAGAAATAGAGACGGAAAAGCGTTCAACTAATCCAATATATCACAAATTACTTGATGCCATGAATTATGATTCATTTATAAGCCTTTACTCAATGAGCAGCAAAGATCAGTTTACAATTATCATATTTACTTGCCGACCAACTTGACAAGTTCACACTAAATCATCCGTCACTTTTGATTTTGAGCTCAGAATGACAAAATCCAATGCCCATGTTAAGCTAGATAAAATTTCTATATTTTGACAACATTTGAGACATAAGTAGAGACGTCAAAGTGTCCAAGTAATCCAATCTATCACAAACTGCGTGTTGCCATGCCTTAGGCTTCATTTAGAAGCTTTTACTAAATGAGCACCAATGATCATTTTAGAATGATCATTTTAACTAGCCAATCAACTTGACATGTCCACACTAAATCATCTCTAACTTTTTATTTGGAGCTCAAAATGACACGAATCCAATGCCCATGTTAAACTAGCGCAATTTTCTATCATTTTGACAAAATTTAAAACAAAAATAGAGAGGACAAAGCATACAAGTAACCCAATCTATCAGAACTGCTTGATGCCATGCATTATGCTTCATTTATAAGCCTTTACTTAATGAGCACCAATGATTAGTTTAGAATTTTCACTTTAACTGGCCACTCAACTTCACATGTCCGCACTAAATCGTCCTTAACTTTTGATTTAGTGCTCCGAAAGACACAGATTCAATGCCCACATTAAACTAGATAAATTTTCATAATTTGAAAAAATTTGATACATAAGTAGGGACGACAAAGCGTCCAAGTAATCCAATCTATCATAAACTAGGTGATGCCATGCCTTTTGATTCATTTATAAGTCCTTACTTAATTAGCACCAATGATCATTTTAGAATGATCACTTCAACTGGCCACTCAACTTGGCATGTTCGTACTAAATGGTCTGTACCTTTTGAATTAGAGCTCAGAATAACACAAATCCAATGCCCACGTTAAGCTAGCTCAATTTTATATATTGGAACAAAATTTGAGGGAGAAATAGACACGACAAAGCTTCCAAGTAATCCAATCTATCCAAAACTGTGTGATGCCATGCATTATGCTTCATTTTTAAGCCTTTACTCAAAGAGCAGCAATGATCAGCTTAGAATAATCATATTAATTGGCCAATCAACTTGACAAAACCGCACAAAATCGTCCGTAACTTTTGATTTTGAGCTTAGAATGACACGAATCCAATGCCCACGATAAGTTGGATAAATCTTCTATATATTTACTAAATTTGAGATAGAAGTAGACGACAAAGCGTCCAAGTAATCCAATCTATCACAAATTATGTGATGCCATGCCTTAGGCTTCATTTTAGAATGATCATGGAATGATCATTTTAATGAGCACCAATGATCATTTTAGAATGATCATTTTAACTGGCCGATCAACTTGACATGTCCGCACTAAATCGTCTCTTACTTTTGATTTAGAGCTCAAAATGATACGAATTCAATGCCTAGGTTAAGCTAGCTCATTTTTATATGGTTTGACAAAGTTTTAGACCGAAATAGAGACGAAAAAACGGTTAAGTAATCCAATCTATCCAAACTGTTTGATGTCAAGCACTATGTGTCATTTATAAGCTTTTACTTAATGAGCACCGATGATCTGTTTAGAATGATCACTTTAAATTGCAAATCAAACTGACATTTCCACACTAAATCGTTTGTAACTTTTGATTTAGAGCTCAGAATTACACGAATCTAATGCCCACGTTAAGCTAGCTCAATTTTCTATATTATAACAAAATTTGAGACAAAAATAGTCACGAGAAAGCTTCCAATTAATCCAATCTATCCAAAACTGTGTGATGCCATGCACTGTTTCATTTATAAGCCTTTACTAAATGAGCATCAATGATCAGTTTAGAATTATCATATTAACTGGCTGACCAACTTGACATGTCTGCACTAAATCGTCCGTAACTTTTGATTTTGAGCTCTGAATGACACAAATCCAATGCCCACGTTAAGCTAGATAAGTTTTCTTTATTTTGCCAAAATTTGAAATAAAAATAGACACGACAAAGCTTCTAAGTAATCCAATCTATCCAAAACTGTGTGATGCCATGCATTATGCTTCATTTATAAGCCTTTACTCAATGAGCAGCAATCATCATTTTAGAATGATCATTTTAACAGGCCGACCAACTTGACATATCCACACTAAATCGTATGTAACTTTTGATTTTGAGCTCAGAATGACATGAATCAAATGCGCACGTTAAGATAGCTCAATTTTCTTTATTGTAACAAAATATGAGACAAAAATAGACACGACAAAGCTTCCAAGTAATCCAATCTATCCAAAATTTTGTGATGCCATGTATTATACTTTATGTATAAGCCTTTACTCAATCTGCAACACCGATCAGTTTAGAATAATCATATTAACTGGCCGATCAACTTGACTGCGCTAAATCCAATTCCCACGTTAAGTTAGATAAATTTTTCATTATATTTTGAAACAAATTTAGACAGAAGTAGAGACGACAAAGAGTCCAAGTAATCCAATCTATCAGAAACTGTGTGATGTCATGCCTTAGGCTTCATTTATAACCCTTTACTTAATGAGCACCAATGATCATTTTAGAAACATTTTAACCCTCTACTCCGTAATTTTTTATCTAAAGCTCAGCATGACACGAATCATTAATGCCCACATTAAGCTAGGTCAATTTTCTATATTTTGACGTAAATTGAGACAAAAATAGAGATGACAAAGCGTCCAAGTAATCCAATCTATCCAAACTACTTAATGTCATGCTTTATGCTTCATTTATAAGCATTTGCTTAATTACCACCAATTATCAGTTTAGAATGATCACTTTAAATGGCCGATCAACTTGACATGTCTGCACTAAATCGTCTGTAACTTTAGATTTAGAGCTTAGAATGACATGAGTCCAATTCCCAGGTTAAGCTAGCTCAATTTTCTATATTTTGAAAAACATTGAGACAAAAATAGAGATGACATAGCATCCAAGTAATCAAATTTATCCAAACTTCTTGATGCCATGCATTATTCTTCATTTGTAAGCCTTTACTTAATGTGCACAAATGATCAATTTAGAATGATCACTTTAACTGGCCACTCAACTTGGCATGTCCGTACTTACTCGTCCATAACACTTGATTTAGAGCTCAGAATGACATGAATCCAACGGCCACGTTAAGCTTGTTCAATTGTCTGTATTGTAACAAAATTTGAGACAAAAATAGATACGACAATGCTTCCAAGTAATCCAATCTATCAGAAACTGTGTGATGCCATGCATTATGCGTCATGTATAAGCCTTTACTCAATGAAAAATGATCAGTTTAGAATAATCATAATAACTGGCCGATCATAATAATGCCATGCATTATACTTCATTTTTAATCCTTTACTCAATGAGCATCAATGATCACCTTAGAATAATCATATTAACTAGCCAATCAGCTTAACTTGTCAGCACTAAATCGTCCGTAACTTTTGATTTTGAGCTCAGAAGGACACGAATCCAATGCCCACGTTAAGTTATATAAATTTTATATATTTTGAAAAAATTTAAGACAGAACTAGAGAAGACAAAGGGTCCAAGTAATCAATCTATTAGAAGCTGCGTGATACCATGCATTAATCTTCATTTGTAAACCTTTACTTCATGAGAACCAATGATCATTTTAGAATGATAATTTTAATTGGTCGATCAACTTGACATGTCCATACTAATTTGCCTGTAACTTTTGATTTAGAACTCAAAATGACACGAAACCAATGCCCACGATAAACTAGCTCAATTTTCTATATTTTGACAAAATTTGAGATATAAATAGAGACGACAAAGCGTCCAAGTAATCCAATTTATCCTAAAATGTGTGATGCCATAATTTATGCTTCATGTATAAGCCTTTATTTAATGAGCACCAATGATCAGATTAGAATGATCATTTTAACTGGCCGATCAACTTGACATGTTTGCACTAAATTTTCCATAACTCTTGATTTATAGCACTTGACACAAGTCCAATACCCACAATAAGCGAGTTCCATTTTCTATATTGTGACAAAATTTGAGACCAAACTAGATACCCACAAAGTGTCCAAGTAATCGAATATATCCCAAACTACGTGATGCCATGCCTTATGCTTCATTTATAAGCCATTACTTAATCAGCACCAATGATCCGTTTAGAACGATAATTTTAACCGGCCTATCAACTTGACATGTACAAACTAAATCGTCCGTAACTTTTGATTTAGAGCTCAGAATGACATGTCCATGTTAAGCTAGCTCAATTTTCTATATTGTGACAAAATTTGATACAGAAATAGATACGAGAAAGTGAACAAATAATCCAATCCATCCCAAACTGCGTGATACCATGCATTATTTTTGATTTATAAGCTTTTACTCAATAAGCACCAATGATCATTTTAGAATGATCATTTTAGCTGGCTAATCAACTTGTCATGTCTCCACTAAATCGTTCACAACTTTTGATTTATAGCTCAAAATGACACGAATCCAATGCCCACCACTACAAGAAAACTGCCAAAATGCCACTGCATTTTGCGACAACATACGTGGGGGGAATATTTGCGACAACATTTGCCATTGTTTTACGACCAATTTGCGACTACGCAGCAGTAGTCGCAAATTGGTCGCAAAGTTGGGATTAAAAATTGTAGTCGCATATTGATCGTAATACGCAACCATTTTTTGACTAATATGCGACTAGTTTGTGACCGGTGTTGGCAATCACTAATCCATCGCAAACTGGCTTAGCATTTATGTGTGGTAGAAGCACTTGTTGGTCGCATATTGGTGGCATATTGGTCGCAAAATATGCGACCAATTTGCGACCACGGTTGGAGTGGCTCTTTAGTCACAAAGTGGTGGCAAAGGCACAACATAAATAACATGTGCATGGTAGGTATATAGACTTTTAAGCGACGAATATACGACTAATATGCGACCAAAACTGTTGTGGTCACAAAGTAGTGGCAAAGCAGTCGCAAAGTAATCGCAAAATCTTATATATATATATATGCCCCCATCCCATTCTCTCATTTGTAGAATTCAAAAGGAAAAAACTTCAAATATGTGGAGAAATTATAATAATTCGAGAGATTGAATGTACAAAAGGATTGATAACCAAACAAGAAATATATCGGCGGAATTTGCACAAGGCATAGAGCAGTTCATGAATTTTTCAAGTAGTCAACCAATACCTCAAAGTAGCGGAGCTAAGTTTTTTTGTCTTTGTATTATTGCAAAAATGATAAATTTCTTCCAGGACGCAAAATATGGAATCATCTATATAGTCGAGGATTTATGCCAAATGATTGAATTTGGTATAAACATGGAGAAGAGCTGAATGTTCAGTTAGGGACGAGTAGTCGAGGTGATGTCCAAAGAAATAAGGGAGGTACGTGTGGTACTAGTCATGAAACATTTGGGACATCTGGTAATAGATATGTTGAAATGGTGACAGATATATTTTGTGAGAGTACGACTGATGAGTACTATAATCAGAACGAGAAGGAATATAATAATGTAGAAGAACCAAATTTAGAAGCACAAATTTTTTACAACATATTAGAAGATGCGAAAAATCCATTGTATGATGGTTGTCATGAAGGGCACTCACAGTTATCTTTAGCTGATCGGTTCATAAACATTAAGTCAGATCTTAATCTACCAGAAAAATGCATGGATTTTTGGGCGGAGCTGTTTACAGAATATTTGCCAGAGGAGAATCAAGCAACGGGTTCATATTATGAAACCGAAAAACTGATGCAAAATTTAGGGCTCCTGTTTTATACAATTGACGTGCGTGTTCATAACTGTATGATCTTTTGGAAAAAGATGAGAAATGGGAAAAATGTAAATTTTGCGATTCCCCCCGATATAAGCCAAGTGAGGGCATGATGAGAATACCTTTCAGTCGTATGTGGTATTTACGTATAGGCAACAAACTTAAGAGAATTTATCAAATCGTGAAACCGCAGAGGCAATGAGGTGGCATGCATAGCATGAAGCAGATGACGGAGAAATGAGTCATCCATCTGATGTTGCGGAGTGGAAAATTTTTCAATATCTACATCCAAGATTTGCTGCAGAATCTCGAAACGTTTATCTTGGCTTATGTACTGATGCGTTCAATCCATTTCGGATGTCTCGAAATCATTCATTATGACCAGTGATTATAACTCCATATAACTTGTATGTGTATGAAGAAAGTGTAATTGTTTCAAACAATTCTGAATTTGGGGCCAAATCATCCGTGAGCTAGTCTAGATATATTCGACCTTTGATTGATGAATTGAAAGAATTGTGGTCTATGGGAGTTGATGCTAGTCGTGTTACTATGGACGATAAGCAAATTTTTAGCTTATGGAATGTTGTCAAAATGGACAACGCATGGTAGACTATCTTGTCCAAATTGTATGGATGATACGAAGGCATTTCAATTAGCAAATGGTAGAAGGATATGTTTCTTTGATTGTCATAGAAGGTTTCTTCCTAAGGGTCATCCGTTACGGAAAAATAAAACAAATTTATTAAAGGGGAAGCATGCTTTGAATGACTATCCTCCACAATCATTGACTGGCCAACAAGTTTTATACGAGCGAATAAAAACTATCAATCCTCTAAGAACATCTGAGTGAGGAGGAAACGGTCATGAAAGTAAAGAAAAAGTTTATGGAAGCTGGCATAATTGGCATAGAGAAAGCATATTTTGGGAGTTCTGTACTGAACGGATCTTAACATTCGACATAATCTTGATGTGATGCAGCTAGAAAAGAATTTCTTCGATAACATCATTAATATTGTTATGAATGTTAAGGATAAATCAAAAGATATAGTTAAGTCAAGGTTGGATGTTGCAAAGTTTTGCTCCCAAAAACAGTTGCACATGGATCATCGGGGTAATGCTTCATTCCCTATATTTAGATTGACACAAAAAGCCAAAGAACACTTGTTGGAATGTATCAAAAATGATGTCAAATTTATGGACGGCTACGCAGCAAATTTAGCAAATTGTGTGGATATGAATGGACTAGGGTCTCGGGCATGAAAAGCAATGACTGTGATGTTTTATGGAAAGGCTTTTCCCTTTTATATTTTTTAGAATTTTTACCACGAAACGTTCATCTACCATTATCAAGTATATACTAGTAAAAATATTTTATATTTTAAGTATGTGAAATAATAATAATTGCATGTACTAATTACTAGATTGTAATGTATGAGATCTATGCTCCAAATCATAGCAACAAAGCTGTGTTTGAATTCTGAAGGAAAACATGATCATAATTTTGTGCAATTTTGAGAAGATCTTTCCACCTGCATTTTTCTATGTCATTGGTCATTGAGCACCTACTTATACATCTATCATACGAAGCTGAATTGGATGGATATGTGCAATATAGGTGGATGTATCCATTTGAATGGTTTTTTAAAAAACTTAAAAGCAAGGCGAAGAACAAACGATATGTTGTAAGGTGAATTGTTGAATCATATGTGAATGATGAGATATCTTACTTCTCGGAGCATTAGTTTGCTGCTCACATACGCACCAAAAACAGGTATGTACATAGTAACCATAAATTGTTGTGTGTTATATTAATTAATTATATTATTTGTAAGGTTAATTAATTAAATTTTCGTGTTAAATATCATTTATAATATATATACTGATCTACTAGATTCGATGAAGGTGACGTCCCTGTATATCCGGATCCTAGAGTGCCAGATATATTTACTCATATGGGTCGTCCAAGTGGTAAATGTAGAGATATATGGCTCTCCGTAAAAGAATACAAATATGCACATGCATATGTTTTGTGGAATTGTGAATATTTTCGGCCACTAGAGATGTAAATAATATGAAAACAATTTCATTTATTTTCGGCCACGCGCCTTTTCGATATATGCTCAAGAATTAGTTCAAGGGCCGATGAATAAAGCATTAACTTGGCCGATATATTTTACAAGAGGTTATATGTTCCACACAAAGAAACATGGACACATGAGAAAGACATGTAACTACGGCATTTGTGTCAAAGGAGACAATTACTGAGATGCATCTGATGAAGCTGATTTCTACGAGATTTTAATTGATACATTCAACTTGAGTATGTTAGACTCATAAATTTGAAGATCACGCTTTTTAAATGTGAGTGGTACGATACTATGCTTTCAAAAGGAATTTGGAAGTTGGAAAATGGGGTCATTGATGTGTTATCATCAACGGAATACTACAGTTACGAACAATTTATTCTAGGTACGTAAGTAATTAACTAGAAGTATATGTTAATTTATATATATTACGTACGTAAAATTCTATAAATAATTTGTTTATATAATTATTTAACTAATTTACATTTTATTAATTATGATGTACCGCAGCCTCTCAAGCAGAGCAAGTTTGTTATATTCCTTATCAGCACACCAAATCATCATCAAAACAAACATCTAAGTAATCTAATCCAAGCTCAATTTCTATTTTGTGACCAAAATTGAGCCTAAAATAGATGCGACAAAACATCTAAGTAATCTAATCCATCCCAACTTCGTGATGCCATGCATTACTTTTCATTTATAAGCTTTTACTCAATGAGCACCAATGATTAGTTAAGAATGATATTTTTTACTAGCCGATCAACTTGTCATGTCGGCATTAAATCGTCCATAACTTTAGATTTATAGTTATTACACGAATCCAATGCCCACATTAAGCTAGTTCAATTTTCAATATTGTGAGATAATTTTAGACAAAACTAGATAGGAAAAACCGTCCAACTAATCCAATCTATCCCAAACTGCTGGATACCGTACCTTATGCTGCATTTATAAGCCTTTACTCAATGAGCACCAATGATCAGTTTCGAATGATCACTTTAACTGGCCGATCCACTTGACATGTCCGTTTTAAATTGTCCGTAACTTTTGATTTAGAGCTCTGTATGATACGAATCAATTTCCCATGCTAAGCTAGCTCAATTTTCTATCTTTTGATAAAATTTGAGACAGAAATAGAGACAAAAGGCGTTCACGTAATCCAATATATCCCAAAATGCTTGATATTATGCTTTATGCTTCATTTGTAAGCCTTTACTTAATGAAAAATGATCAATTTAGAATGATCATTTTAACCGGCCGATCAAATTGACATGTACTCACTAAATCATCCGTAACTTTTGATTTAGAACTCAGAAACACACAAATCAAATGCCCACGTTAAACTAGCTCAATTTTCTATTTTGTAACAAAATTTGAGACAGAAATAGATACGGCAAAGCATCCAAGTAATCCAATCTATACAAAACTATGTGATGCCATGTATTATGCTTCATTTATAAGCCTTTACTCAATGAGGACCAATGATCAGTTTAGAATGATGACTTTAACCGGGCGAAGAACTTGACATGTTCGCAAAAAATCGTTCATAACTTTTGATTTAGAACTCAAAATGACACGAATCCAATGCCCACGTTAGCTAGCTCAATTTCTATATTGTGACAAAAATTGAGACAAAAATAGATACGACAAAGCGTCCAAATAATCCAATCCATCCCAAACTGTGTGATACCATGCATTATTTCTCATTTATAAGCTTTTACTCAATGAGCACCAATGATCAGTTTAGAATAATCATATTAACTAGCCGATCAACTTGACATTTCTGCACTAAATCGTCAATAACTTTTAATTTATAGATCAAAATTACACGAATCCAATGCTCACATTAAGCTAGTTTAATTTTCAATATTGTGAAAAAATTTGAGACGAAACTAGATACGACAAAGCGTCCAAGTAATCCAATCCATCCCAAATTAGGTGATGCCATGCTTTATGCTTCATTTATAAGCCTTTACGTAATGGGCACCTATGATCAGTACAGAATGAGCATTTTAACAGGCCGATCAATTTTTCAAGTCTGCACTAAATCATTCAAAACATTTGATTTATAGCTCAGAATGACACAAGTCCGATGCCCACATTAAGCTAGTTCAATTTTCAATATTGTGACAAAATTTGAGACATAACTAGATACAACAAAGCGTCCAAATAATCCAATCTATCCCAAACTGCATGATATCATGCCTTATGCTTCATTTATAAGCCCTTACTCAATGAGGAGGAATGATTAGTTTAGAATGATCACTTTAATTGGCCGATCAAATTGACATGTCCGCACTAAATCATTCGCAACTTTTGATTTAGAGCTCTGAATGTTACGAATCCAATGCCCATGTTAATCTAGCCCAGTATTCTATATTTTGAGAAAATTTGAGACAGAAATAGAGACACCCAAAGCGTCCAAATAATCCAATATATCCAAAACAGTGTGATGCCATGGATTATCCTTCATTTATAAGCCTTTACTCAATGAGCACCAATGATCAGTTTAGAATGATGACTTTAACCGCCCGTTCAACTTGGCATGTCGTACTAAATCGTCGGTAACTTTTGATTTAGAGCTCAGAATGACACAAATCCAATGTCCAAGTTAAGCTAGCTCAATTTCTATATTGTGACAAAACTTGAGACAAAAATAGATATGACAAAGAATCTAAGTAATCCAATCCATCCCAAACTTCATGATGCATGCATTATTTTTCATTTATAAGCTTCTACTCAATGAGAACCAGTGATCAGTTTAGAATGATCATTTTAACTGGCCGTTCAACTTGTCATGTATGCACTAAATCGTTCGTAACTTTTGATTTAGAGGTCTGAATGACACGAATCCAATGCCGGCACTAAGCTAGTTCAATTTTTATTATCGGTACAAAAACAGTGTGATGCCGTGCATTATTCTTAATTTATATGCGTTTAATCAATGAGCACCAATGACAAGTTTAGAATGATGACTGTAACCGGCCGTTCAACTTGGCATGTCCACACTAAATCGTACAATAACTTTTGATTTAGAGATCAAAATGACACGAATTCTATGTCCATGTTAAGCTAGCTCAATTTCTATATTGTGACAAAAATTGAGACAGAAATAGACACGGCAAAGAATATAAATAATCCAATCCATCCCAAACTGCTTGATGCCATGCATTATTTATACTCATTGAGCACCAATGATTTGTTTAGAATGATCATTTTAACTGGCCGTTCAATTTTTCATGTCTACACTAAATCATCTACAACTTTTGATTTATATCTCAGAATGTCATGAATCCAATGCCCACATTAAACTAGTTTAATATTAAGTATTGTGACAAAATTTGAGTAGACTTGATACGACAAATCGTCCAAGTAATCCAATCTATCCCAAACTGTGTGATACTATGCCTTATTATTCATTTATAAGTCTTTACTCAATGTGTACCAATGATCAGTTTTGAATGATCACTTTAACTGGCCGATCAACTTGACATGTCTGCACTAAATCGTCAGTAACTATTGATTTAGAGCTCAGAATGCTACGAATCCAATGCCCATGTTAAGGTAGCTCAATTTTATATATTTTGAGAAATTTTGAGACATAAATAGAGACAACAAAGCGTCTAAGTAATCCAATCTATCCCAAAATGCTTGATGCCATGCTTTATGCTTCATTTATAAGCATTTACTTATTGAGCAGCAATGAACAGTTTAGAATAATCATTTTAACATGCTGATGAAATTGGCATGTCCACACTAAATCGTGCGTAACTTTTGTTTTAGATCTCACAAACACACAAATCAAATGTCCACGTTAAAATAGCTTACTTTTCTAGATTGTAACAACATTTGAGATAGATATAGATATGACAAAGCGTCCAAATAATCCAATCTATCCAAAATTCTGTTATGCCATACATTATGCTTCATTTATAAGCCTTACTCAATGAGCACCATTGATCAGTTTAGAATGATGACTTTAACCGGCCAAACAACTTGACATGTTCGCAATAAATTGTCCGTAAATTTTGATTTAGAGCTCAGAATTACACGAATTCAATGCCCACATTAAGCTAGCTCAATTTTCTATATTTTGAAAAAACTTGTGGCAAAAATTGAGATGATAAAGCGCCCAAATAATTTAATCTATCCCAAAGTGTTTGATGTAATGCTTTATGCTTCATTTATAAGCCTTTACATAATGAGCACCAATGATCAGTTTGGAATGATCTCTTAAACAAGCCGATAAAATTGACATGTCCGTACTAAATCGTCCGTAATTTTTGGTTTAGAGCTCGGAAACACACGAATCAAATGGCCACGTTAAGGTAGCTCAATTTTTCATATTTTAACTAAATTTGAGACAGAAATAGATAAGAAAAAGCGTCCAAGTAATCCAATCTATCCAAAACTGTGTGATGCCATGCATTATGCTTCATTTATAAGCATTTACTCAATGAGCACCAATGATCAGTTTAAAATGATGACTTTTGATTTAGAGCTCAGAATAACACGAATCCAATGTCAACTTTAGTCTAGCTCAATTTCTATATTGTCACAAAAATTGAGACCAAAATATATATGACAAAGCGTTAAAGTAATCCAATCCATCCCAAACTGCATGATGCCATGCATTATTTTTCATTTATAACATCTACTCAATGAGCACCAATGATCAGTTTACAATGATCATTTTAACTGGCCGTTCAACATGTAATGTCTACACTAAATTGTCACTAACTTTTGATTTAGAGCTCATAATGACACGAATCTAATGCCCACATTAAGCTAGTTCAATTTTCAATATTGTGACAACATTTGAGACAGAACTAGATACAAAGCGTCCAAGTAATCCAATTTAACCCAAATTAGGTGATGCCATGCTTTATGCTTCATTTATAAGCCTTTACGTAATGAGCACCAAAAATCAGTATAGATTGATATTTTAACTAGCCGATCAACTTGTCTAGTCTGCACTAGGTCGTTCATAACTTTTCATGCATAACTCAGAATGACACAAATTCAATGCCCACATTGAGCTAGTTCAATTTTTAATATTGTGAATAAAATTTAGATAGAACTAGATACAACAAAGCGTCAAAGCAATCCAATATATCCCAAACAGCGTGATACCATGCCTTATGCTTCATTTATAAGCCTTTACTCAATGAGCACGAAAGATTAGTTTAGAATATTCACTTTAATTGGCCGATCAAATTTACATGTGCGCACTAAATCATTAGTAACTTTTGATTTAGAGCTCATAATGGTACGACTCCAACGCCCACGTTAATCGAGATCAATTTTCTATATTTTGAGAAAATTTGAGATAGAAATAGAGACAACAAAGCATCCAAATAATCCAATCTATCCAAAATAGTGTTATGCCATGCATTATCCTTCATTTATATGCCTTTACTCAATGAGCACCAATGATTAGTTTAGAATTATGACTTTAACCGGCCGTTCAACTTGGCATGTCCACACTAAATCGTCCATAACTTTTGATTTAGAGCTCCGAATGACATGAATCCAATGTCCACGTTAAGCTAGCTCAATTTCAATATTGTGAAAAACTTTGAGATAGAAATAGACACGACAAAGAATCCAAGTAATCCAGTACATCCCAAACTGTGTGATGCCATGCATTATTTTTCATTTATAAGCTTTTACTCAATGAACACCAATGATTAGTTTAGAATGATCATTTTAACTGGATGATCAATTTGTCATGTCTACACTAAATTGTTTATAACTTTTGATTTATAGCTCAGAATGACATGAATCTAATGCCCACATTAAGCTAGTTCAATTTTCAGAATTGTGACAAAATTTAAGACAGGACTAGAGACGATAAAGCATCCAAGTAATCCAATCTATCCCCAAACTGCATGATACTATGCCTTATGATTCATTTATAAGCCTTTACTCAATCAGCACCAATGATCAGTTTAGAATGACCACTTTAACTCGCCGATCAAATTTAAATATCCGCACTAAATCGTCCGTAACTATTGATTTAGACCTCAGAATGATACGAATCCAATGCCCACGTTAAGGTAGCTCAATTTTCTATATACTTTGAGAAAATTTGAGACAGAAATAGAGACGACAAAGCGTCCAAGTAATCTAATCTATCCCAAAATGCTTGATGCAATGCTTTATGCTTCATTTATAGGCCTTTACTTAATGAGCACCAATGATCAATTTTGAATGATCATTTTAACATGCCGATCAAATTGACATGTCCACACTAAATTGTCTATAACTTTTGATTTAGAGCTCAGAAACACATGAATCAAATGTCCACGTTAAAGTAGCTCAATTTTCTAGATTGTAACACAATTTAAGACAGATATAGGTAAGACAGGGCGTCTAAGTAATATAATCTATCCAAAATTCGGTTATACCATACATTATGCTTCATTTATAAGCCTTTTGTCAATGATCACCATTGATCAGTTTAGAATGATGACTTTAACCAGCCGATCAACTTGACATGTGTCGCTAAATACTCTGTAAGTCTGGCTTTAGAGCTCAGAATGACACGAATCCAATGCCCATATTAAGGTAGCTCAATTTTCTAAATTTTGAAAAACTTTGAGGCAATAATTGAGACGACAAAGCGTCCAAATAATCCAATCTATCCCAACGTGTTTGATGTCATGCTTTATGCTTTATTTATAAGCCTTTACTTAATGAGCACCAATGATCAATTTATAGTGATCACTTAAACAGGCCGGTCAAGTTGATATTTCCGTACTAAATAGTCCGTAAGTTTTGATTTAGAGCTCCGAAACACACGAATAAAATTCCCACGTTAAGCTAGCTCAATTTTTTATATTTTAACTAAATTTCAGACAGAAATAGATATAAAAAAGCATTCAAGTAATCCAATTTATCCAAAACTGTGTGATGACATGCATTATGATTCATTTATAAGCTTTACTCAATGAGCACCAATGATCAGTTTTGAATGATGACTATAACCGGCTGATCAACTTGACATGTTCGCACTAAATCGTCCGTAACTTCTGATTTAGAGCTCACAATGACACGAATCCAATGTCAACTTTAATAAAGCTCAATTTCTATATTGTGACAAAAATTGAGGCAGAAATAGATACGACAAACCGTTTAAGTAATCCAATCCATCCCAAACTCCATGATGCCATGCATTATTTTTCATTTATAAGCTTCTACACAATGAGCACCAATGATCAGTTTAGAATGATCATTTTAACTGCCCATTCAACTTGTCATTTCTGCACTAAATCGTCAGTAACTTTTGATTTAGAGGTCAGAATGACACGGATCCAATTCCCACACTAAGCTAGTTCAATTTTCATTATTGTGACAAAATTTAAGACAGAACTAGATACGAAAAAGCGTCCAACTAATCCAATCTATCCCGAACTGCGTGATACCATGCCTTATGGTTCATTTATAAGAGTTTAGTCAATGAGCACGAATGATCAGTTAAGAATGATCACTTTAACTAGCCGATCAATTTGACATGTCCGCACTAAATGGTATATAACTTTTGATTTAGAACTCAGAATGATACGAATCCAATGCCCACATTAATCTAACTCAATTTTCTATATTTTGAGAAACTTTGAGACAGAAATAGACACGAGAAAGCATTAAGTAATCAAATCTATCCCATATTGTGTGATGCCATGATTTATCCTTCATTTATAAACCTTTACTTAATGAGCACCAATGGTAAATTTAAGATGATCATTTTAACAGGCCGATCAAATTGACATGTCCGCACTAAATCGTTTGTAACTTTTGATTTAGAGCTCTGAAACACACAAATCAAATGCTCATGTTAAACTTGCTGAATTTTCTAAATTGTAACCAAATTTGAGACAAAAATAGATACGACAAAGCGTTCAAGTAATTCAATCTATCCAAAGCTTTGTGATGCCACGCATTATGCTTCATTTATAAGCCTTTACTCAATGAGCACCAATGATCAATTTAGAATGATCACTTTTACTAGCTGATCAACTTGACATGTCTGCGCTAAATCGTCCGTACCTTTTGATTTAGAGCTCAAAATGACACAAATCCAATGCCCACTTAAGCTAGCTCAATTTTCTATATTTTAACAAAATTTGGAACTGAAATAGAGACGACAAAGCGTCCAAGTAATCGAATCCATCCGGAAAGGTTGATTTCATGCATTCTGCTTCATTTATAAGCAATTACTTAATGAGCACCAATCATCAGTTTGGGATGATCACTTTAACTGACCGATCAACTTGACATGTCTGCAATAAATCATCGGTAACTTTTGATTTAGATCTCGGAAACACACGAATCCAGTGCCCACGTTAAGCTAGCTCAATGTTCTATATTTTATCTAAATTTGACATAGAGATAGATATGAAAAAGCGTCCAAATAATTTATCAATTTTCTATATTTTGGCATAATTTGAGATAGAAATAGAGACGACAAGGCGTCCAAGTTATCCAATCAATCCAAACTGCTTGATGCCATGCACTATGCCTCATTTATAAGCCTTTACTCAATGAGCACCAGTGATAAGTTTAGAATGATGACTTTAACTGGCTGATCAATTTGATATGTTCGCACTAAATTGTCCATAACTTCTGATTTAGAGCTCAGAATGACATAAATCCAATGTCAACTTTAATCAAGCTCAATTTCTATATTGTGAAAAAAATTGAAACAGAAATAGATACGACAAAGCATCAAAGTAATCCAATCCGTCCCAAACTGCATGACGCCATGCATTATTTTTCATTTATAAGCTTCTACACAATGAGCACCAAAGATCAGTTTAGAATGATCATTTTAACTGGTCGTTCCAGTTGCCATGCCTGCACTAAAACGTCTGTAACTTTTAATTTAGAGGTCTGAATGACACGAATCCAATGCCCACACTAAGCTAGTTCTATTTTCATTATTGTGACAAAATTTAAGACAGAACTAGATACGAAAAAGCATCCAAGTAATCATATCTATCCCAAACTTCGTTATACCATGCCTTATGGTTCATTTATAAGTGTTTACTCAATGAGCACGAATTATCAGTTAAAAATGATCACTTTAAGTGGCCGATCAATTTGACTTGTCCACACTAAATGGTATGTAACTTTTGTTTTAGAGCTCAGAAAAATACGAATCCAATGCCCACGTTAAGCTAGCTCAATTTTCTATATTTTGAGAAACTTTTGAGACAGAAATAGAGACGACAAAGCGTCCAAGTAATCAAATCTATCCTAAATTGTGTGATGCCATGATTTATGCTTCATTTATAAACCTTTACTTAATGAGCACCAATGATCAATTTAAAATGATTATTTTAACTGGCCGATCAAATTGACATGTCCGCATTAAATCATCCGTAACTTATGATTCAGAGCTCAGAAGGACTAGAATCCAATGCGCACATTAATCTAGCTCAATTTTCTATATTGTGATAAAATTTAAGATAGAAATGGATACGATAAAGCGTCCTAGTAATCCAATATATCCCGAACTGCATGATGTCATGCATTATACTTCATTTATAAGTCTTTACTCAATGCGCACCAATGATAAGCTAAGAATGATCATTCTAATTGGTAGTTCAAATTTACATGTCCGCACTAAATCATTCGTAACTTTTGATTTAGAGCTCAAAATGTTAAGAATCCAATGCCCACGTTAATCTAAATCAATTTTCTTTATCTTGAGAAAATTTGAGACAGAAATAGAGACAACAAAGCGTCCAAGTAATCCAATCTATTCAAAACAGTGTTATGCCATGCATTATCCTTCATTTATACGCCTTTACTCAATGAGCATCAATGATCAGTTTAGAACGATCATTTTAACTGGCCGTTCAACTTGTCATGTCTGCACTAAATCATTCTTAACTTTTGATTTAGAGGTTAGAATGACACGAATCCAATGCCCACGTTAAACTTGCTGAATTTTAAATATTGTGACAAAATTTAAGACATAACTAGATACGAAAAAGGATCCAAGTAATCCAATCTATCTCAAACTACGTGATGCCATTTATAATCCTTTACTCAATGAACACCAATGATCAGCTTACAATAAACACTTTAACTACCAGATCAACTTGACATGTATGCAATAAATCATCTGCAACTTTTGATTTATATCTCAGAATGACACGAATCCAATGCCCGCATTAAGCTAGCTCAATTTCTATATTCTAAAAATTTGAGACATAAATAGATACGACAAAGCGTCTAAGTAATCTAATCTATCCAAAACTGTGTGATGCCATGAATTTTGCTTCATTGATAAGGCTTTTCTCAATGAGCACCAGTGATCAGTTTATTATGATGAATTTAACTTGTCGATCAACATGACATGTCCGCACTAAATCATCTGTAACTTTTAATTGCGAGCCCAAAATAACATGAATAACATCCAAGTAATCCAATCCATCCCAAACTGCGTGATGCCATTCTTTAGGCTTCATTTATAAGTCTTTACTTAATGAGCACCAATGATAACTTTTGAATGATCACTTTAACTGGCCGATCAACTTGACATGTCCACACTAAATCATCATAACTTTTGATTTAGAGTTTGCAATGACACGAATCCAATGCCTACGTTAAGCTACCTCAATTTCTATATTGTCACAAAGTCCGAGAGAGAAATAGATACGACAAAGCATCCAAGTAATCCAATCCATCCCAAACTGCGTGATGCAATTCTTTAGGCTTCATCTATCAGCCTTTACTTAATAAGCACCAATGATCAGTTTTAAATGATCACTTTAATTGGCCAATCAACTTAACATGTCCGCACTAAATCATCTGTAACTTTTGATTTAGAGCTCAGAATGACCAAATCCAATGCCCACGTTAAGCTAGTTCAATTCTCTATTTTTGACAAAATTTGAGATAGAAATAGAAATGACAAAGCATTCAAGTAATCCAATCTATCCCAAACTGAGTGATGCCATGCTTTATGCTTCATTTATAAGACTTTTACTTAATGAGCACCATTGATCAGTTTAGAATGATCACTTTAACTGCCCGATCAACTTGACATGTACATACTAAATCGTCTATAACTTATGATTTAGAGCTTAGAAACACATGAATCCAATGCCCACGTTAAGATAGCTCAATTTTCTATATTGTAACAAAATTTGAGACAGAAATGGATATGACAAAGTATCCATTTAATCGAATCTATCCAAAACTATGTGATGCGATGCTTTATGCTTCCTTTATACGCCTTTACTCAACGAGCACAAATGATCAGTTTAGAATGATCACTTTAACTGGTCGATCAACTTCACATGTCCACACTAAATCATTCATAACTTTTCATTTAGAGGTCAGAATGACACGAATACAATGCCCACATTAATCTAGCTCAATTTTCTATATGTTGGCTTGATTTGAGATAAGAATAGAGACGACAAGGCGTCCAAGTTATCCAATCAATCCAAACTGCTTGATGCCATGCATTATGCTTAATTATAAGCCTTTATTTAATGAGCACCAATGATCAGTTTATAATGTCACTTTAACTGGCCGATCAACTTGTTATTTATGCACTAAATCGTCTGTAACTTTCGATTTAAAGCTTAAAAACACACGAACCAAATCCTCATGTTAAGCTAGCTCAATTTTTTATATTGTAACAAAATTTGAGACGAAATATATACGACAAAGGGTCAAATTAATCCAATATATCCAAAACTGTGTGATACCATGCATTATGCTTCATTTATAAGCATTTCCTCAATGAGCACCAATGATAAGTTTAGAATGATCACTTTAATTTGCCAATCAACTTGACATATCTTTACTAAATGGTCCTTAAATTTTGATTTAGCGCTCGGAATGACATAAATCTAGTGCCCACGTTAAGCTAGCGCAATTTTCTATATTGTGACAAAGTTTGATACCGAAATATATACGATAAAGCATCCAAGTAATCCAATCCATCCCAAACTGCGTGATGCCATTCATTAGGTTTTATTTTTAAGTCTTTATTTAATGAGCACCAATCATCAGTTTTGAATGATCACTATAACTAGCCGATCAACTTGACATGTACGCACAAAATCGTCCGTAACTTTTGATTTAGAGCTCAGAAACACAAGAACCAAATGCCCACATTAAGCTTGCTCAAGTTTCTATATTGTTACAAAATTTGAAACAAAAATGGAGACGGTAAAGCGTCCAAGTAATCCAATCTATCCAAACAATGCATGATGCCGTGCTTTATGCTCATTTATGAGCCTTTACTTAATGTGCAACATTAATCCTTTTAGAATGATCACTTTAACTGGCCGATCAACTCTACATGTATGCACTAAATTGTCTTTAACTTTTGATTTAGAGCTTAGACACACATGAATCCAATGCCCACGTTAAACTAGCTCAATTTTCTATATTGTAACAAGATTTGAGACACAAATAGATACGACAAAACGTCCAACTAATCCAATCTATCCAAAACTGTCTGATGCCATGCATTATGCTTCATTTATACGCCTTTACTCAATGAGCACCAACGATCAGTTTAGAATGATCACTTTAACTGGATGATCAACTTGACATTTATGATCACTTTAACTGGATGATCAACTTGACATTTCCACACACAATCATCCATAACTTTTGATTTAGAGCTCATAATGATACGAATCCAATGCCCACGTTTAGATAGCTCCATTTTCTATTTTTTGACAAAATGTAAGACAAAAATAGGGACGACAAAGGGTCCAAGTAATCCAATCTATCCCAAACTGCTTGATGCCATGCATTATGCTTCATTTATAAGCATCTACTGAATGAGCACCATCGCTCAGTTTAGAATGATCACTTTAACTTGCTGATCAACTTGAAATGTCTGGACTAAATCGTCCATAAATTTTGATATAGAGCTCGGATTGACACGAATCCAGTGTACACGTTAAGCTTGCTCAATTTTCTATACTGTGACAAAGTTTGAAACAAAAATAGATATGAAAAAGCGCCCAAGTAATCCAATCCATCCCAAAATGCGTGATGCTATTCTTCAGGCTTCATTTATAAGTCTTTACTTAATGATCACCAATGATCAGTTTTGAATGATCACTTTAACTGGCCGATCAACTTGATATGTTAGCACTAAATCATCGTAAGTTTTGATTTAGAGCTCGGAATGACATGAATCCAGTGCCCACTTTAAGCTATCTCAATTTCTATATTGTGACAAAGTTCGAGAGAGAAATAGAAACAAAAAATCGTCCAAGTAATGCAATCCATCCCAAACTGCGTGATGCCATTCTTTACGCTTCAGCTATAAGCCTATACTTAATGAGCACCAACGATCAGTTTTGAATGATCAATTTAACTGGCCAATCAACTTGACATATCCGCACTTAATCATCCGTAACTTTTGATTTAAAGCTCAGAATGACACGAATCCAATGCCCACGTTAAGGTAGCTCAATTCTCTATTATTTGAAAAACTTTGATGCAAAAATAGAGGTGGCAAAGCGTGCAAGTAATCCAATCTATCCCAAACTGCGTAATGCCAAGCTTTATGCATAATTTTTAAGCCTTTTACTTAATGTGCACCAATTATCAGTTTAGAATGATCACTTGAACTAGCCGATCAACTTGATAAGTACGTACTAAATCAACTGTAACTTTTGATTTAGAGCTCAGAAACACATGAATCAAATGTCCACGTTAACCTAGCTCAATTTTGTATATGGTAACAAAATTTGAAACAGAAATAGAGAGGAAAAACCATCCAAGTAATCCAATCTATCCCAAAATGCATGATGCCATGCTTTATGCTTCATTTATAAGCCTTTACTTAATGAGCAATATTGATCAGTTTAGAATGATCACTTTAACTGGCAAATCAACTGTACATGTACGCATAAAATCGTCTATAACTTTTGATTTATAGCTTAGAAACACATGAATCCAATGCCCACATTAAGCTAGCTCAATTTTTTATATTGTAACAAAAATTTGAAACAGAAATAGATACGACAAAGAGTCCAAGTAATCCAATCTATCCATAACTGTGTGATGCCATGCATTATGCTTCATTTATAAGCTTTTACTTAATGAGCACCAATGATTAGTTTAGAATGATCATTTTAACTTGCCGAAAATCAACTTGTCATGTTCGCACTAAATCATCCATATCTTTTGATTCATAGCTCTGACTGACACGAATCCAATGCCCACATTAACCTAGGTTAATTTTCTATATTGTGACAAATTTGAGACAGAACTAGATAGGACCAAGCATCCAAGTAATCCAATCTCTCAAAAACTGTGTGATGCCATGTTTTATGCTTCATTTATAATTCTTTACTTAATGAGCACCAATGATAAGTTTAGAATGATCACTTTAACTGGTAATTCAACTTGACATGTCCGCACTAAATCGTCCGTAACTTTTGATTTAGAGTTCAAAATGACATGAATCCAATGCCCACGTTAAACTAGATCAATTTTTTATATTTTTGAAATACTTTGAGACAGAAATAGAGATGAAAAAGCCTCCAAGTAATCCAATCTATCCAAAAGTGTGTGATGCCATACATTATGCTTCATTTATAAGCCTTAGCTTAATCAACACTAATGATCAGTTTAGAATGATCCCTTTAACTGGCCACTCAACTTTACATGTCCGCACAAAATCATTTTTAGGTTTTGCTTTAGAGGTCAAAATGACACGAATCCAGTACCCACGTTAAGCTAGCTCAATTTTCTACATTGTAACAAAATTTGAGACAGAAATAGACACGACAAACTGTTGAAGTAATCCAATCTATCTAAAATTGTGTCATGCCATGCATTATGCTTCATTTATAAGCCTTTACTCAATGCGCAACAATGATCATTTTAGAATAATCATATTAACTGGCCGATGAACTTGAGATGTATGTACAAAGTAATTTGGTTCTTTTGATTTTGAGTTCAGAATGACTCGAATACAGTGCCCACGATAAGCTAGATAAATATTCTATATTTCGATGAAATTTGGGACAAAAGGAAGGATGACAAAACGTCCAAGTAATCTAATCTATCCCAAACTGCGTGATTTCCATGCATTATGCTTCATTTATAAGCCTTTACTCAATGAGCACCAATGATAAGTTTAGAATAATCATATTAACTGGCCGATCAACTTGAAAGATGTCCGCACTAAATCGACTTTAACATTTGATTTAGAGCTCAGAAACACATGAATCAAATGGCCACGTTAACCTAGCTCAATTTTCTATATGGTAACAAAATTTGAAATAGAAATAGAGAGGAAAAACCATCCAAGTAATCCAATCTATCCCAAAATACGTGATATCATGCTTTATGTTTTATTTATAAGCCTTTAATTAATGAGCAATATTGATCAGTTTAGAATGATCACTTTAATTGGCCAATCAACTCTACATGTACGCATAAAATCGTCTGTAACTTTTGATTTAAAGCTTAGAAACACATGAATCCAATACCCACGTTAAGCTAGCTCAATTTTCTATATTGTAACAAAAATTTGAGCAGAAATAGATACGACAAAGAATCCAAGTAATCCAATCTATCTAAAACGGTGTGATGTCGTGCATTATGTTTTAGTTATAAGCTTTTACTTAATGAGCACCAATGATTAGTTTAGAATGATCATTTTAACTCGCCGAAAATCAACTTGTCATGTCCGCACTAAATCATCAAAAACTTTTGATTCATAGCTCTGAATGACACGAATCCAATGCCCACATTAACCTAGGTTAATTTTCTATATTGTGACAAAATTTGAGACAGAACTAGATAGGACAAAGTGTCCAAGTAATCCAATCTCTCCAAAACTGTGTGATGCCATGTTTTATGCTTCATTTATAAGCCTTTACTTAATGAGCACCAATGATCAGTTTAGAATGATCACTTTAACTGGTCATTCAGCTTGACATGTCCGCACTAAATCGTTTGAAGGTTTTGATTTAGAGGTCAAAATGACACGAATCCAATAGCCACGTAAAGCTAGCTCAATTTTCTACATTGTAACAAAATTTGAGATAGAAATAGATACGACAGAGCGTCGAAGTAATCCAATCTATCCAAAACTGCGCCATGCATTATGCTTCATTTATAAGCGTTTACTTAATGAGCACCAATTATCAGTTTAGAATGATCACTTTAACTGGCCAGTCAATTTTGTATGTACGTACTAAATCGTCCGTAACTTTTGATTCAGAGCTCAGAATGACATGAATTCAAAGCCCCCGTTAAGCTTGCTCAATTTTCTATATTATGAAAAAATTTGAGACAAAACTAGATTCGACAAAACGTCCAAGTAATCCAATCAATCCATAACTCTGTGATGCCATGCATTTTGCTTTAATTATAAGCCTTTACTCATTGAGCACTAATGATCAGTTTAGAATGATCACTTTAACTGGCCGATCAAATTGACATTTCCACACTCAATCGTCTATAACTTTTGATTTAAAACTCTGAATGACACGAATCCTTTGCCCATGTTAAGCAAGCTCAATTTCTATATTGTGACAAAATTTAATACAGAAATAGATACGACAGAGCATCGAAGTCATCCAATCTATCCCAAACTGGGTGATGTCATGCATTATTTTTCATTTATAAGGTTTTACTCAATATGCACCAATGATAAGTTTAGAATGATCATTTTAACTAGCCGATCAACTTGTCATTTCAGCACTAAATCGTACATAACTTTTTATTTATACCTTAGAGTGACACAAATTCAATGCCTACATTAAACTAGATCAATTTTCTATATTGTTACAAAATTTAAAACATAAGTAGATACGACAAAGCATCCAATTATTCCAATCTATTCCAACCTGCGTGATGTCATGCCTTATGCTTCATTTATAAGCCTTTACTCAATGAGCACAAATGATCTGTTTGAATCATCACTCTAACGGGCCGATCTACTTAACATGTCCGCACTAAATCATCTGTGACTTTTAATTTAGATCTCCGAATGACACGAACCCAATACCCACGTTAAGCTAGCTCATTTTTCTATATTATGACAAAATTTGAGATAGAGCTAGATAGACAAAGCGTCCAAGTAATTCAATCAAACCATAACTTTGTGATGCCATGCATTCTGCTTAATTATAAGCCTTTACTCATTGAGCACTAATGATCAGTTGAGAATGATCACTTCAACTGGCCGATCAACTTGACATGTCCGTACTCAATTTTCTATATCTTGACAAACTTTAAGACAAATATAGAGACAACAAAGCGTCCAAGTAATCCAATATATCCAATCTCCTTGATGCCATGCATTATGCTTCATTTATATGCCTTTACTTATTGTGCACCAATGATTAGTTTAGAATGATCACATAAACTGGCCATTCAACTTGATATGTCCGCACTAAATAGTCTGTAACTTTTGATTTAGAGCTCAGAATGACACGAATCCAACCCCCATGTTAAGCTAGCTCAAATTTCTAAATTGTAACAAAATTTGAGACAAACATAGATACGACAAAGCGTCCAAGTAATCCAATATATCCAAAACTGTGTGATGCCATGCATTATGCTTCATTTATATGCCATTACTCATTGAGCACTATTGATTAGTTTAGAATGATCACTCTAACTGGTCGATCAACTTGACATGTCTGCACTAAATCGTGCCTAACTTTTGATTTAGAGCTCAGAATGATACAAATCCAACGCCCACGTTAAGGTAGCTCAAGTTTCTATATTTTGACAAAATATAAGACAGAAATAGAGACGACAAAGCCTCCAAGTAATCCAATCTTTTCAAACTGCTTGATGCCATGCATTATTCTTCATTTATAAGGTTTTACTAAATTAGCACCTATGATCAGTTTACAATGATCATTTTAACAGGCCGATCAACTTTTAATGTATGCACTAAATCATTCATAAATTTTTGATTTAGAGCTTAAAATGACACGAATCCAATGCCCATGTTAATCTACCTCAATTTTCTATAATATGAAAAAAATTGAGAAAAAATAGATACGACAAAGCGTCCAAGTAATTTAATCAATCACAGACTGCGCGATGCCATGCATTATATTTCATTTATAAGGTTTTACTCAATGAGTACCAATGATCAGTTTAGAATGATCATTTTAATTGGCCGGTCAACTTGTCATGTCTGCACTAAATCGTCAATAAGTTTTGATTTATCGCTCAGAATGACACGAAACCAATTACCACGTTAATCTAGCGCAATATTATATATGGTAACAAAATTTGAGATGGAAATAGATACGAAAATGCGTCCAAGTAATCCAATCTATCCAAAATTGTGTGATGTCATGCATTATGATTCATTCATAAGCTTTTACTCAATAAGCACCAATGATCAGTTTAAAATGATCACTTTAAATGGCCAATCAATTGAACATATCAACACTTAATCTTCTGTAACCTTTGATTTAAAACTCAGAATGACACGAATCCAATGCCCTGTTAATCTAGCTCAATTTTCTATATTTTGACAAAATTTGAGAAAAAATAGAGACAAAAAAAGCATCCAAGCAATCCAATCTATCCCAAAATGCGTGATGCCATGCTTTATGCTTCATTTATAAACTTTTACTTAATGAGCACCAATGATCAGTTTAGAATGATCATTTTAATATGCCAATCAACTTGACATGTCTGCACTACATCGTCCATAACTTTTTATATATAGCTCAAAATGACACGAATCCAATATCCACATTAAACTAGTTCAATTTATTATATTTTGACAAAATTTGAGAAAAAACTAGATACAACATAGAGTCGAAGTAATCCAATCTATCCAAAATTGTGTGATGCAATGTATTATGATTTATTTATAATCTTTTACTCAATGAGCACCAATGATCAGTTCAGAATGATTAATTTAACTAGCCGATCAAATTGACATATCCAAACTAAATGGTATTTAACTTTTGATTTAAAGTTCACAATGGCACGAATCCAATGCCCTCGTTAAGCTAGCTCAATTATATTATATTTTGACAAAATTTGAGATAGAAATTGAGACGACAAAGCGTCCAAGTAATCCAATATATCCCAAATGCGTGATTCCATGCTTTATGCTTAATTTATAAGCCTTTACTTAATGAGCACCAATGATCAATTTTGAATGATCATTTTAACTGGCCAACCAACTTAACATGTCTGCACTAAAACATACATAACTTTTGATTTATAGCTCATAATGAAACGAATCCAATACACACATTAAGCCACTTCAATTTTCTATATTGTGACAAAATTTTAGACATTACTATATACAACAAAGCGTCCAAGTAATCCAATCTATCCCAAACTCTATGATGCCATGCCTAATGCTTCATTTATAAGCCTTTACTTAGTGAGCACTAATGATCACTTTAACTGGCCGATCAACTTGACATGTCCACACTAAATCGTCCGTAACTTTTGATTTAGAGCTCCGAATGACACGAATCCAAAGTCCAAGTTAAACTAGCTCAATTTTCTATATTGTGACAAGATTTGAGAGGGAAATAGATACCACAAAGCGTACAAGTAATCCAATACATCCCTAACTTTGTGATGCCATGCATTATTCTTCATTTATAAGCTTTTACTCAACGAGCACCAATGATCAGTTTAGAATGATCATTTTAATTGGCTAATCAACTTGACATATCCGCACCAAATCGTCTGTAACTTTTGATTTAGAGCTTGAAATGACACGAATCCAATGCCCACGTTAAGCTACCTAAATTTTCTATAATATGGAAAAATTTGAGACAGAAATAGATACGACAAAGCGTCCAAGTAATCCAATCCATCCCAGACTACGTTGATGCCATGCATTATTTTTCATTTATAAGGTTTTACTTAATGAGCACCAATGATCAGTTTAGAATGATCATTTTAATTGGTCGATCAACTTGTCATGTCTGCACTAAATCGTCAATAAATTTTCATTTATAGCTCTGAATGACACAAATCCAGTGCCCACGTTAAGCTAGCTCAATATTCTATAGGGTAACAAAATTTGAGACAGAAATAGATACGAAAATGCGTCCAAGTAATCCAATCTATCCAAAACTGTGTGATGTCATGCATTATGATTCATTTATAAGCTTTTACTCAACGAGCACCAATGATCAATTTAGAATGATCACTTTAAATGACTGGTCAGTTTGACATATCAATGCTATATCGTTTATAACTTTTGATTTAAAGCTTCGAATAACACGAATCCAAATGCCCTCGTTAAGCTAGCTCAATTTTCTATATTTTGACAAAATTTGAGAAAGAAATGAAGATAAAAAAACATCCAAGCAATCCAATCTATCCCAAAATGCGTGATTCCATGCTTTATGCTTCATTTATAAGCCTTTGCATAATGAATACCAGTGATCATTTTAACTAGCCAATCAACTTGACATGTCTGCACTAAATCGTCCATAACTTTTGATTTATTGCTCAGAATGACACGAATCCAATACCCACGTTATGCTAGTTCAATTTTCTATGTTGTGACAAAATTTGAGACATAACTAGATACAACAAAGCATACAAGTAATCCAATCTACCCCCGAACTGTGTGATGCCATGTACTATTCTTTTTCATAAGCTTTTACTCAATGAGCACCAATGATCAGTTTAGAATGATCATTTTAATTCGCCGATCAACTTGACATATCCGCACTTCATCATCCGTAACTTTTGATTTAGAGTTTAAAAGAACACAAATATAATGCCCAGGTTATGCTAGCTTAGTTTTCTATAATTTGACAAAATTTGAGACAGAAATAGAAACGACAAAGCGTCCAAGTAATCCAATACATCCAAAACTTCATGATCCCATGCATTATTTTTCATTTATAAGGTTTTACTCAATGAGCACCAATGATCTGTTTAGAATTCTCATTTTAACTGGCCGATCAACTTGTCATGTCTACACTAAATTGTCCGTAACTTTTGATTTATAGCTCAAGATGATACGAATCCAATTCCCACGTTAATCTAGCTCAATTTTCTATATGGTAACAAAATTCAGGACAAAAATAGATCTGAAAAATCGTCCAAGTAATCCAATCTATCCAAAACTGTGTGATGCCATGCATTATGATTCATTTATAGGCTTTCACTCAATGAGCAACCAATGATTAGTTTAGAATGATCACTTTAACTGGCTGATCAACTTGTCATATACACACTAAATCATCTATAACTTTTTATTTAGAGCTCAGAATGAAGCGAACACAATGTCCTCATTAAGCTAGCTCAATTTTCTATATTTTGACAAAACTTGAGATTGAAATAGAGACGACAAAGCGTCCAAGCAATCCAATCTATCTCAAAATGCGTGATGCCACACTTTATGCTTCATTTATAAGCCTTTAATTAATGAGCACCAATGATCACTTTAAAATGATCATTTTAACTGGCCAATCAACTTGACATGTCTGCACTTAATCGTTCATAACTTTTGATTTATAGCTTAGAATGACACGAATCCAATACCTACATTAAGCTAGTTCAATTTTCTATATTGTGACAAAATTTGAGACAGATATAGATACAACAAAGCGTCCAAGTAATCTAATCTATCCCAAACTGCGTGATGCCATGCCTTATGGTTCATTTATAAGCATTTACTTAATGAGCACAAATGATCAGTTTAGAATGATCAATTTAACTGGCCGATCAACTTGACATGTCCACACTAACTTGTCCGTAAAGTTTGATTTAGAGTTTAGAAAGACACGAATCCAATCTCCACGTTAAGCGACCTCAATTTTCTACATTGTGATAAAATTTGACACTGAAATAGATACGACAAAGCGTACAAGTAATCCAATCCATCCCAAACTCTATGATGCCATGCATTATTTTTCATTTATTAGCTTTTACTCAATGAGCACCACTGAAAGTTTAGAATGATCATTTTAATTGGCCGATAAACTTGTCATGTCCGCACTAAATCATCCATAACTTTTGATTTTTAGTTTAAAACGACATGAATGCAATGCGCACGTTAAGGTAACTCAACTTTCTATATTATGATAAAATTTGAGACAGAACTAGATACAACAAAGCGTCCAAGTAATCCAATCTATCCCAAACCGCGTGATGCCATAGTTTATGCTTCATTTATAAGGTTGTACTCAATGAGCACCAATGATCACTTTAGAATTATCATTTTAACTCGCCAATCAATATGTCATGTCTTCAATAAATCGTCCATAACTTTTGATTTATATATCAGAATTTATATGAATCCAATGCCCATGTTAAGCTAGCTCAATTTTCTATATGATAACAAAATTTGGGACAGAAATAGATACGAAAATGCATCCAAGTAATCCAATCAACCCCAAACTATGTGATGCCATGCATTATTTTTCATTTATAAGTTTTTACTCAATGAGCACCAATGATGAGTTTAGAATGATCATTTTAACTTGCCGATCAACTTGTCATGTCTGCACTGAATCGTCCATAACTTTTGATTTACAGCTCCGAATGACACGAATCCAATGCCCACGTTATGCTAGCTCAATTTTCTATATGGTAACAAAATTTGAGTTAGAAATAGATACGAACATGTGTCCAATCTATCCAAAACTGTGTGATGCCATGTCTTATGCTTCATTCATAAGCGTTTACTTAATGAGCCCCAATGACCAATTTAGAATGATCACTTTAACTGGCTGATTAACTTGACATATCAACACTAAATTTTTTGTAACTTTTGATTCAGAACTCAAAATTATAGGAATCCAATGCCCTCGTTAATCTATCTCAATTTTTTATATTTTGACAAAATTTGAGACAGACATAGAGACGAAAAAATGTCCACGTAATCCAATATATCCAAAACTGTGTGATGACATGCTTTATTATTCATTTATAAGCCTTTACTTAATGATCACCAATGATCAGTTTAGAATAATCATATTAACTGGCCGATCTTGAAATATCCGAACTAAATCGTTGGTAACTTTTGATTTTGTGCTCGGAATGACACAAATCCAATGTCCACGTTAAGCTAGCTCCATTTTCTGTATTGTAACAAAATTTGATACAAAAATAGATACGACAAAGTTTCCAAGTAATCCAATCAATCCAATGCCCACGTTGACATGTTTACAAAATTTGAGACCAAAATAGAGACGATAAAGCGTCAATGTAATCCATTCTAGCCCAAAATGTGTGATGCCATATTTTATGCTTCATTTATAAGCCTTTACTCAATAAGCACTTTAGAATGATCACTTTAGAATGATCACTTTAACTAGCCGATCAACTTGATATGTCCGCAATAAATCGTATGTAACTTTTGATTTAGACCTCAGAATGACACGAATACAATGCCCATGTTAAGCTAGCTAAAGTTTCTATATTTTGCAAAATTTGAGAAACAAATAGAGACAACAAAGCGTCCAAGTAATCCAACCTATCCCAAACTGTGTGATGCCATGCTTTGTGCTTCATTTATAAGCATTTACTCAATCACTACCATTGATCAGTTTAGAATATTCATCTTAACTAGCCGATCAACTTGACATGGCCGCACCAAATTGTACGTAACTTTTGATTTAGTGCTCAGAATGACTTGTTTCCAATGCCCACATTAAGCTAGCTCAATTTTCTATATTGTGACAAAATTTGAGACAGCAATAGAGACGACAAAGTACATAAGTAATCAAATGTATCCAAAACTGCGTGATGCCATGCTTTACGGTTCAATTATAAGCCTTTACTTAATGAGCACCAGTGATCAATTTAGAATAATTACTTTAACAGAGCGATCAACTTGACATGTCCGCACTAAATCATCCGTAACTTTGATTTAGAGCTCCGAATGACACAATCCAATGCCCACGTTAAGCTAGCTCAATATTCTATATTGTAACAAAATTTGAGACAGAAATATATATACGAAAAGGCATCCAAGTATTCCAACTTATCCAAAACTGTGTGATGCTATGCATTATGCTTCATTTATAAGCTTTTACTCAATGAGCACCAATGATCAATTTAGAATAACCATATTAACAGGCCAATGAAATTGACATGTCTGCACTATATCGTCAATAACTTTTTATTTTGAGCTCAGAATGACACGAATTCAATGCCCACGTTAAGCTAGATAAAGTTTCTATATTTTAACATAATTTGAGACAGAAATAGAGACGAAAAAGTGTCCAAGAAATCCAATCTATCCAAAACTGTGTGATGCCAAGCATTATGCTTGATTTATAAGCCTTTACTCGGTGAGCACCAATGATCACTTTAGAATAATCCTATTAACTGGCCGATCAACTTGACATGTGTGCACTAAATCGTTCGTAACTTTTGATTTTGAGCTCAGAATGACATAGATTCAATGCCCACGTTAGATTAGATAAGTTTTCTATATTTTATCTATATTTGAGACAGTAATAGAGATGACAAACCGTCCAAGTAATCCAATCTATCCAAAACTGTGTGATGCCATGCATAATGGTTGATTTATAAGCCTTTACGCAATGAGCACCAATGATCAGTTTAGAATGATCACTTTAACTGGTCGATGAACCTGACATGTCCGCAATAAATCGTGAATAATTTTTGATTTTGAGTTCAGAATGACACGAACCCAATGCCCACTTTAACCTAGATAAATTTTCTATATCTTAAAAAAGTTTGAGACAGAAACAGAGACGACAAAGTGTCCTACTAATGCAATATATCCAAAACTGTGTGATGCCATGCATTATACTTGATTTATAAGCATTTACTCAATAAGCACCAAGGATCAGTTTAGAATGATCATATTAGTTGGCGATCAACTTGAAATTTCTGCCCTAAATCGTCCGTAACTTTTGATTTTTAACTCGGATTGACACGAATTCAATGCCCATGTTGACATGTCCAAACTAAATTTTCTATATTTTGTAAAATTTGCGGCAAAGCATCCAAGTAATCCAATCTATGCCTAACTGCGTGATGCCATGCTTTATGCTTCATTTATATGCCTTTAGTTAATGAGCAACAATGATTGGTTTAGAATGATCAGTTTAACTGGCCGATCAACTTGATATGTGCGCAATAAATCGTATGTAACTTTTGATTTAGAGCTCAGAACGACAAGAATCCAATGCCTACGTTAAGCTGGCTAACTTTTCTATTTTTGCAAAATTTAATACAAAAATAGAGACAACAAAGCGTCCAAGTAATCCAATCTATCCTAACCTGCGTGATGCCATGTTTTATGCTTCATTTAAAAGTCTTTACTCAATCAGCACCATTGATCACTTTAGAATAATCATCTTAACTGGCCGATAACCTTGATATGTCCGCACCAAATCGTAGGTAACTTTTGATTTAGAGCTCAAAATGACACGAATCCAGTGCCCACATTAAGCTAGCTCAATTTTATATATTTTGACAAAATTTGAGACAGAAATAGAGACGACAAAGCATCTAAGTAATCCAAACTATCCCAAACAACATGATGCCATTCTTTATGCTTTATTTATAAGCCTTTACTTAATGAGCACCAATCATCAGTTTAGAATGCAGATCAGCTTGACATGTCCGTACTAAATCATCCGTAACTTTTGAATAGAGCTCAGCATGACAGAAATTTAATGCCAACATTAAGCTAGCTCAATTTTCTATATTGTAGCACAATTTGATACGAAAGTAGATACGACAAAGCGTCCAAGTTGTCCAATCTATACAAAACTATGTAAGATGGCGTGCATTATGCTTCATTTATAAGCCTGTACTAAATGAGCACCAATGATCAGTTGAGAATAATCATATTAACTGGCCGATAAACTTGACATGTCCGCACTAAATCGTCCGTAAGTTTTTATTTTGAGCTCATAATGACACGCATTCAGTGCCCATGTTAAGGTAGATATATTTTCTATATTTTAACAAATTTTGAGATAGAAATAGAGAAAACAAAGAGTCCAAGTAATCCAATCTATCAAAAACTGTGTGTTGCCATGCATTATACTTGATTTATAAGCCTTTACTCAATGAGCACCAATGATCAGTTTAGAATAATCATATTAACTGGCCGATCAACTGGCATGTCCGCTCTAATTCATCTGTAACTTTTGATTTTGAGCTCAAAATTACACGAATCCAATGCGCACATTAAGCTAGATAAATTTTCAATATTTTGGAAAATTTGAGACAAAAATAGAGATAACAAAGCGTCCGAGTAATCCAATCTATCCCAACCTGTGCGATGCCATGCTTTATGATTCATTTATAAGCATTTACTCAATTAGCACCATTGATCAGTTTAGAATAATCATCCGATCTAGCCGATAACCTTGACATGTCCGGACCAAATCGTCCGTAACTTTTGATTTATATCTCAGAATGATTTATATCCCACATTAAGCTAGCTCAATTTTCTATATAGTGAGAAAATTTGAGACAGAAATAGAGACGACAAAGCGTGTAAGTAATCCAATCTATCCCGAGCTGCGTGATGCCATACTTTATGCTTCACCTATAAGCCTTTACTTAATGAGCACCAATGATCTGTTTAGAATAACTACTTTAACTAGCCGATCAACTTGACATGTCCGCACTAAATCGTGCGTAACTTTTGATATAAAGCTCAGAATGACACAAATTCAGTGCCCACGTTATGCTAGCTCAATTATATATACTTTAATAAAACTTGATACAATAATAGATACGACAAAACATCCAAGTAATCCAATTTATCCAAAACTATGTAAGATGGCGTGCATTATGCTTCATTTATAAGCCCTGACTCAATGAGCACCAATGATCAGTTGAGAATAATCATATTAACTGGCCGATCAACTTGACATGTCCTCACTAAATCGTCCGTAAGTTTTGATTTTGAGCTCATAATGACACGAACTCGATGCACATGTTAAGCTTGATAAATTTTCTATATTTTAACGAAATTTGAGACAAGAAATAGGGACGAAAAAACCATGCTAGTAATTCAATCTTTCCTAAACTTTGTGATGTCATGCATTATGCTGGATTTATAAGCCTTTACTCAATGAGCACCAATTATCAGTTTAGAATAATCATATTAACTGGCTGATAAACTTGACAGGTCGACACCAAATTGTCCGTAACTTTTGATTTAGAGTTAAGAATAACACGAATCCAATGCCAAAATTAAGCTAGATAAGTTTTTATATTTTAACAAAATTTGAAACAAAAATAGAGACGAAAAAGCGTGTATGTAGTCGAATCCATCCAAAACTTTGTAATGCCATGCATTATACTTCATTTATAAGCGTCTACTCAGTGAGCAACAATAATCAATTTAGAGTAATCATATTAAATGGCCAATGAACTTGTCATGCCCGCACTAAATCATCTTTAATTTTGATTTTGAGCTCAGAATGACACGAATCCAATGCCCACGTTAAGCTAGATAAATTTTCTATATTTTAACAAAATTTGAGACAGAAATAGAGACGACAAAGCATCAAAGTAATCCAATCTATCCAAAACTGTGTGATGACATGCATTATGCTTTATTTATAAGCCTTTACTCAATTAGCACCAATAATCATTTTATAATGATATTAACTGGCCGATCAACTTGACATGTACGCACTAAATCGTCTAAACCTTTTTTTAGCTCAGAATGACACGAATTCAATGCCCACGTTTACTTGTCCGTACTAAATTTTCTATATTTTTCAAAATTTGTGACATAAATAAAGATGACAAAACGTCCAAGTAATCCAATCTATCCCAAACTGTGTGATGCAATGCTTTATGCTTCATATATAAGCCTTTACTTAATGAGCACAAATGATTGGTTTAGAATGTTCACTTTAACTGGCCGATCAACTTGATATTTCCGCACTAAATCGTATGTAACTTTTATTTAATGCTGAGAATGACATGAATCCAATGCCCACGTTAAGCTAGCTAAATGTTTTATATTTTGAAAAATTTGAGACATAAATAGAAACAACAAAGCGTCCAAGTAATCCAGTGTATCCCAACTTGCGTGATGTCATGCTTTATACATCATTTATAAGCCTTTACATAGTGAGCATCATTGATCAGTTTAGAATAATCATCTTAACTGGCCGATAACCTTCACAAGTCCAAACTAAATCATCCCTAACTTTTGATATAGAGCTCAGAATGACACAAATCCAATACCCACGTTAAGCTAGCTCAGTTTTCTATATTGTGACAAATTTTGAGATAGAATTAGATATGGAAAACCGTCTAAGTAATCCAATCTATCCCAAACTGCATGATGCCATGCTTTATGCTTCATTTATAAACCTTTACTTAGTGAGCACCAATGATAAGTTTAAAATGATTACTTTAACTGGCATATCAACTTGACATGTGCGCACTACATCGTCAATAACTTTTGATTTAGAGCTCAGAATGACACAAATCCAGTACACACGTTAAGCTAGCTCAATTTTCTATATTGCAACATAACTTCATACAGAAATAGATATGACAAAGCGTCCAAGTAATCCAATCAATCCAAAACTATGTAAGATGGCGTGCATTATGCTTCATTTATAAGCCTTTACTCTATGAACATCAATGATCAGCTTAGAATAATCATATTAACTGGTCGATCAACTTGACTTAGCCGCACTAAATCGTCCGTAAGTTTTGATTTTGAGCTCACAATGACACAAATTCAATGACTATGTTAAACAAGATAAATTTCTATATTTTAACAAAATTTGAGACAGAAATAGAGATGGCAAGGCGTCCAAGTAATCCAATCTATCCAAAAAAATGTGATGCCATGCATTATGCTTAATTTATAAGCCTTTACTCAATGAGCACAAATTATCAGTTAAGAAAAATCATATTAATTGGCCGATCAACTTGACATGTCCGCACTAAATCATCCGTAACTTTTGATTTTGAGCTCAGAATTACACGAATCCAATGCCCACATTAAGCTTGATAAATTTTCTATATAATAACAAAATTTGAAAAAAAAATAGATACGACAAAGCGTCCAAATAATCAAATCTATCCAAAAATGTGTGATGCCATTCATTATGCTTCATTTATAAGCCTTTATTCAATGAGCACCAATGATCAATTTTGAAAAATCATATAAGCTCGCCGATGAACTTGACATGTCCGCTTTTAACCGTTAGTAACTTTTGATGTTGAGCTCAGAATGACATAAATCCAATGCCCACGTTAAGCTAGATAAATTTTCTATATCTTAGCAAAATTTGAGACAGAAATAGAGATGACAAAGCATCCATGTAATCCAATCTATCCAAAACTGTGTGATGTCATGCATTATGTTTCATTTATAAGCCTTTACTCAATGAGTACCAATGAACAGTTTAAAATGATCATATTAACTGGCCGATCAACTTGACATGACCACCCTAAATCGTCCGTAACTTTTGATTTGAGCTCGGAAGGACACGATTTCAGTGCCCACGTTAAGCTAGCTCAATTTTCTCTATTGTTACAAAATTTAAGACCTAACTGGATACAACAAACTGTCCAAGTAATCCAATCTTTCCCAAAGTTTGTGATGCCACGTTTTATACTTCATTTATAGACCTTTGCTTGAAGAGCACCAATGATTAGTTTAGAATGATCACTTTAACTGGCCGATCAACATGACATGTCCGCACTAAATCTTCCAAAACTTTTGACTTAGAGCTCAGAATGACACGAGTTCAATGTCTATATGTTAAGCTATCTCAATTTTCTATATTTTAACAAAATTTGAGACAAAAATGGATACAAAAAAACGTACAAGTAGTCCAATCTATCCAAAATAGTGTGATGCCATGCATTATGCTTCATTTATAAGCTTTTACTAAATGAGCACCAATGATGGATTTAGAATAATCATATTAACAGGCCGATCAACTTGACATGTCCGCACTAAATCGTCTGTAATTTTTGATTTTTAGCTCAGAATAACACGAATTCAATGCCCACATTAAGCTTGATAAATTTTCTATATTTTAAAAAAATTTGAGACATAAATAGAGACGACAAAGCATCCAAGTAATCCAATATAACCAAAACTGTGTGATGCCATGCATCATGCTTCACTTATAATCCTTTATTCAATGAGCACCAATGATCAGTTTAAAATGATCATATTAACAGGCCGATCAACTTGACATGTCTGCCTTAAATCGTCCGTAACTTTTGATTTTGAGCTCGGAATGACACGAATTCAATGTCTATGTTGACATGTCTGCACTAAAATATTTATATTTTTCAAAATTTGATACGGAAATAGTAGACGATAAAGCGTCCAAGTAATCCAATCTATACCAAACTGCGTGATGCCATGCTTCATGCTTCATGTATAAGCCTTTACTTAATGAGCACTAATGATCTTTTTAGAATGATCACTTTAACTGGCCGATCAACTTGATATGTCAGCACTAAATCGTATGTAAGTTTTGATATAAAGCTTAGAATGGCACGAATCCAATGCCCAAGTTAAGCTAGCTAAATTTTCTATATTTTTCAAAATTTGAGACAGAAATAAATTAACAAAGCATCCAAGTAATCCAATTTATCTCAACCTACGTGATGCCATGCTTCATGCTTCATTTATAAGCCTTTAGTTAGTGAGCACTAATGATAGTTTTAGAATGATCAGTTTAGAATAATCATTTTAACTGACTGATAACCTTTACATGTCTCCATCAAATCGTTCGTAACTTTTGATTTCGGGCGTAGAATAACACAAATCCAAAGCTATTGTTACAAAATTTGAGACATAACTAGATACGACAAAGCGTCCAAATAATCCAATCTATCCTAAACTTTGTTATGCCATGCATTTTGCTTCATTTATAAGCCTTTACTCAATGAGCTCCAATGATCAGTTTAGAATAATCATATTAACTATCTGATCAACATGACATGTCCGCACTAAATCATCTGTCACTTTTGATTTTGAGCTCAAAATAACACGAATTCAATGCCCTATAATCTAGATAAAGTTACATTTGAGAACAAAATTTACATACGAAAAAGCAACTAAATAATCCAATCAATCCCAAACTGCATGATGTCATGCATTATGCTTCATTGATAAGCCTTTACTCAATGAGCACCAATGATCAGTTTAAAATGATCATATTAACTGGCCGATCACCTTGACATGTCCGCACTAAATCGTACGTAACTTTTGATTTTGAGCTCATAAGAACACGAATTCAACGCCCAGGTTAAGCTAGATAAATTTTCTATATTTTATCAAAGTTTGTGATAGAAATAGAGACGACAAAGCGTCCAAGCAATCCAATCTATCCAAAACTGTGTGATGCCATGCATTATGCTTGATTTATATGCCTTTAGTCAATGAGCACCAATGATCACTTTAAAATAATTATAATAACTGGCCGATCAACTTGAAATTTCCTCACTAAATCGTCCATAACTTTTGATTTTGAGCTCAGAATGACAAGAGTCCAATGCCCACGTTAAGGTAGCTCAATTTTCTCTATTGCTACAAAATTTGAGACATAAGTAGACACAACAAAGCGTCCAAATAATCCAATATATCGCAAACTGCGTTATGCCATGCATCATGCTTCACTTATAAGCCTTTACTCAATGAGCACCAATGATCAGTTTAAAATTCTCATATTAACAGGCCAATCAACTTGACATTTCCCCCCTAAATCGTCCGTAACTTTTGATTTTGAGCTCGGAATGACACAAGTTCAATGTCTACGTTAAGCTAGCTCAATTTTCTCTATTTATACAAAGTTAGAGACATAACTAGATACGACAAAGCGTCAAATAATCCAATCTATCCCAAACTGCGTGATGTCATGCATTATGCTTGATTTATAAGCATTTACTCAATTAGCACCAATGACCAGTTTAAAAAGATCATATTAACTGGCCGATCAACATGACATTTACGCACTAAATTGTCCATAACTTTTGATTTTGAGCTCAGAAATACACTAATCCCATGGCCACAATAAACTAGCTCAGTTTTCCCTATTGTTACAAAATTTGAGACATATTTAGATACCAAAAAGCGTCCAAATAATCCAATCTATCCCAAACTTCGTGATGCCATGCATTATGCTTCATTTATAAGCCTTTACTCAATGAGCACCATTGATCAGTTTAGAATAATCATATAAAGTAGCCAATCAACTTGACATATCCGAACTAAATCATCCGTTAATTTTGATTTAAAGCTCATAATGACACGTATCCAATGCCCACATTAATCGTGCTAATTATTCTATATTTTGAAAAAATTTGAGACAAAAATAGAGTTCACAAAGGGTCGAAGTAATTGAATCTTTCCCAAACTTTGTGATGCCATGCTTTATGCTTTTTTATAAACCTTTACTTAAAGAGCACCAATGATTAGTTTAGAATGACCACTTTAACTGGTCGATCAAAATGACATGTCCGCACAAAATTTTCTGAAACTTTTTATTTAGAGCTCCGAATGACACGAATCCAATTTCTATGTTAAGCTAGCTCAATTTTCTATATTGTAACAAATTTTGAGATGAAAATAGATACGAAAAATCGTCCAAGTAATCCAATCTATCAAAAACTATGTGACGCCATTCATTATGCTTCATTTATAAGCCTTTACTCAATGAGCACCAATGATCAGTTTATAATAATCATATTAACTCGCCGATCAACTTCACATGTCCGAACAAAATCTTCCGTAACTTTTTATTTTGGACATGAATTTATTGCCCCCATTAAGCAATATAAATTTTCTATATTTTAACAAAATTTGAGATACAAATAGAGTCGACAAAGCATCCAAGTAATCCAATATATCCAAAACTGTGTGATGGCATGCATTATGTTTGATTTATAAGCCTTTACTCAATGAGCACCAATGATCAGTTTAGAATAATCATATTAACTGGCCGATAAACTTGACATATCCACACTAAACCGTCCATAACTTTTGATTTTGAGCTCCGAATGACACGAATCCAATGCCCACGTTAACCTAGCTCAATTTTCTCTATTGTTGCAAAATTTGAGACATAACTAGATAGAGCAAAGCGTCCATATAATCCAATCTATCATGAAATGCGTGATGTCATGCATTATGCTTTGTTTATAAGCCTTTACTCAATGAGCACAAATAATCAGTTTAAAATAATCATATTAAGAGGCCGATCAACTTGACATATTTGCACTAAATCGTTCGTAAATTTTGATTTAAAGCTCATAATGACACGTATCCAATGCCCATAATCTTCCTAAATTTTCTATATTTTGACAAAATTTGAGACAAAAACAGAGTCCACAAAGCGTCCAAGTAATCCAATCTTTCCCAAACTTTGTGATGCCATGCCTTATGTTTCATTTATAAACCTTTTCTTAAAGAGCACCAATGATCAGTTGAGAATGATCACTTTAACTGGTCGATGAACATGACATGTCCGCACTAAATCTTCTGAAACTTTTGATTTAGAGCTCAGAATGACACGAATCCAATGTCTACGTTAAGCTAGCTCAATTTTCTATTTTGTAACAAAATTTAACACGCAAATAGATATGAAACCCAATGCAAGTAATCCAATCTATCCAAAACTGTGTGATGCCTTGCATTATATTTCATTTATAAGCCTTTACTCAATGAGCACCAATGATCAGTTTAGAATTATCACATTAACTAGCCGATAAAGTTGTCATGTACGCACTAAATCGTTCGGAACATTTGATATAGAGTTCAGAATAACACCAATCGAAAACCCACGTTAAGCTAGGCAAATTTCTATATTTTGCAAAATTTGAAACAAAAATACAGACACCAAAGCATCCAAGTAATCCAATCTATCCCAACCTGCGTGATGCCAAACTTTATGCTTCATTTAAAAGCATTTACTCAATCAGCACCATTGATCAGTTTAGAATATTGATCTCAACTGGCCGATAACCTTGACATGTTTGCACCAAATTGTCCATAACTTTTGATTTAAAGCTTAGAATGACAGGAATCCAATGCCCACCTTAAGCTAGCTCAATTTTCAATAATGTGACAAAATTTGAGACATAAATAGAGACGACAAATCGTCTAAGTAATCCAATTTATCCCAAACTGTGTGATGTCATGCATTATCCTTGATTTATAAGCTTTTACTCAATGAGCACCAATGATGAGTTTAGAATAATCATATTAAGTTGTCGATCAACTTGACATTTCCACACTAAATTGTTCGTAAATTTTGATTTAAAGCTCATAATGACACTTATCCAATGCCCACGTTAATCTTGCTAAATTTTCTATATTTTGACAAAGTTAGAGACAAAAATAGAGTCGACAAAGTGTCCATGTAATCCAATCTTTCCCAAACTTTGTGATGTCATGCTTTATGCTTCATTTATAAACCTTTGCTTAAAGAGCACCAATGATTAGTTTAAAATGATCACTTTAACTGGCCAATCAACATGATATTTTTGCACTAAATCTTCCGAAACGTTTTTATTTATAGCTCAAAATGACACGAACCCAATGTTTACGTTAAGATAAATCAAATTTTCAATATTGTAATAAAATTTAAGACAGAAATATATACGAAAAACGTCCAAGTAATCCAATATATCCAAAACTGTGTGATACCATGCATTATGTTCATTTATAAGACTTTATTCAATGAGCACCAATGAGTAGTTTAGAATTATCACATCAACTAGCTGATCAACTTGACATGTCCACACTAAATTGTATGTAAATTTTGATATATAGTTCAGAATGACACCAATCGAATGCCCACGTTAAGCTAGGTAAATGTTCTATATTTTTCAAAATTTGAGATAGAAATAGGGACAACAACGCATCCAAGTAATCCAATCTATCCCAACCTGCGTGATGCCATCCTTTATTCCTCATTTATAAGGCTTTACTCAATCAGCACCATTGAGCAGTTTAGAATAATCATCTTAACTAGTCGATAACCTTGTCATGTCTGCACCAAATCGTCCGTAAATTTTGATTTAGAACTCAGATTGACACGCATCCAATGCCCATGTTAAGCTAGCTCAATTTTCTTTATTGTGGCAAAATTTGAGACGAAATAGACACAAAACATTGTATAAGTAATCCAATCTATCCCAGACTGTGTGATGCCAAGCTTTATGCTTCATTTATAAGCCTCTACTCAATAAGCACCAATGATCAATTTAAATTGATCATATTAAATGGCCGATCAACTTGACATGTCCGCCCTAAATCGTACGTAAATTTTGATTTAAAGCTCATAATGACACGTATCCAATGCCCACGCTAATCTTGCTAAGTTTTCTCTATTGTGACAAAATTTGAGTCAGAAACAGAATCGACCAAGCGTCCAAGTAATCCAATCTTTCCCAAACTTTGTGATGCCAAACTTTATGCTTCATTTATATACCTTTTCTTAAAGAGCACCAATGATCAGTTATGAATGATAACTTTAACTGGCCAATCAACATGACATGACCACACTAAATTTACGTATCTTTTGATATAGAGCTCAGAATGACACGAATCCAATGTTTACATTAAGCTAGCTAAATTTTCTATATTGTAGCAAAATTTGACACGGAAATAGATACAAGAACAGTGCAAGTAATCCAATCTATCCAAAACTGAGTGATGCCATGCATTATGCTTCATTTATAAGCCTTTACTCAATGAGCACCAAAGATCTGTTTAGAATAATCATATTAACTGGCCGATCAACTTGACATGCCTGCACTAAATCATCCGTAACTTTTGATTTAGATTTCAGAATGACACCAATCGACTGCCCACGTTAAGCTAGATAAATTTTCTACATTTTGCAAAAATTTGAGACAGAAATAGAGACAACAAAGCATCCAAGTAATCCAATCTATCTCAACTTGCGTGATGCCATGCTTCATGCTTCATTAATAAGCCTTTACTTAATTAGCACCATTGATCAGTTTAGAATAATCATCTTAACTATCCGATAACCTTTACATGTCTCCACCAAATCGTCCGCAACTTTTGACTTAGAGCTCAGAATGACAGGAATCCAATTCCCACGTTAAAGCTAGCTAAATTTTCTCTGTTCTATCAAAATTTTAGACATAACTAGATACGACAAAGCGTTCATATAATCCAATCTATCCCAAACTCTGTGATGCCATGCATTATGCTTCTTTTATAAGATTTTACTCAATGAGAAACAATGATAAGTTTAGAATAATCATATTAACAGGCCGATAAATTTGAGATGACCACACTAAATTGAATGTAACTTTTGATTTAAAGCTCAGAATGACACAAATCCAATGTCGATGTTAAGGCAGCTCAATTTTGAATATTATTTGAGACAGAAATAGAGATGACAAAGCGTCCAAGTAATCATATTTTTCCCAAATTGTAAGATGGCGTGCATTATGCTTCATTTATAAGATTTTACTCAATGAGCACCAATGATCAGTTTAGAATAATCATACTAACTGGACGATCAACTTGACATGCCCGCAATAAATCTTCCGTAACTTTTGACTTTGAGCTCAATAATGACAATGTTAAGCTATCTATATTTTAACAAAATTTGAAACTCGTCCAAGTGATCCATGCATGCTATCCAATTATTAAGCTGGCCGTTTTTTGAATCTTGACAAATGACGCAAATGATTGATCGATAGAATGGCATTATGCTGCTGATCACACCTCAACTTTCTGAAATCTCATCACGTAAATGATTGATCTTGCTAATTTTTTTTTTATATTTTTACAAAACTTGAGACAAATGTTGAATCGACAAAACGTTCAAATAATCCAATCTTTCCCAAACTTTCTGATCCATGCTTTATGCTTCATTTATAAACCTTTGCTTAAAGAGCACCAATGATCAGTTTAGAATGATCATTTTAACTGACCGATCAACATGACATGTCCACACTAAATCTTCCGAAACTTTTGATTTAGAGCTCAGAATGACACAAATCCAATGTGTACATTAAGCTAGCTCAATTTTCTATATTGTAACAAAATTTAAGACAGAAATAGATACGAAAAACTGTCCAAGTAATCCAATCTATCTCAGACTATGTGATGCCATGTTTTATGCTTTATTTTTAAGCCTTTAATCAATGAGCAACAATGATCAGTTTAGAATTATCACATTGACTAGGATAAAGTTGTCATGTCCGCACTAAATCTTCCGTAACTTTTGATTTAGAGTTCAGAATGACACCAATCAAATACCCACATTATGCTTGGTAAATTTTCTATATTTTGCTAAATTTGAGGCAGAAATAGAGACAACAAAGCCTCCAACTAATCCAATCTATCCCAATCTGCATGATGCCATGTTTTATGCTTCATTTATATGAATTTACTCAATCAGCACCATTGATTAGTTTAGCATAATCATCATAACTGGCCGATAACCTTGACATGTCCACACCAAATTGTCCGTAACTTTTGATTTAGAACTCAGAATGATGCGAATCGAATGCCCATGTTAAACTAGATCAAAATTCTATATTATAAAAAAATTGAGACAAACTAGATACGAAAAACCATCCAAATAATCCAATGTATCCCAAACTTCGTAATGTCATACATTATGCTTCATTTATAAGCCTTTACTAAAGGAGCATCAATGAACAGTTTAGAATAATCATATTAACTGGCCGATCAACTTGACATGTTGGCACTAAATCATCCGTAACTTTTGATTTAGAGTTTAAAATGACATGAATCCAATGCCCACATTAAGCTAGCTAAATTTTGCAAAATTTGAGACAAAAATAGAGAACACAAAGTGTCCAAGTAATCCAAAATATCCCAAACTGCATGATGTCATGCTTTTTGCCTCATTTATAAGCCTTTACTTAACGAGCACCAATGATGAGTTTAGAATAATCAAATTAACTGGCTGATCAACTTAACATGTCCACACTAAATCGTCCATAACTTTTGAATTGGAGATGAGAATGACACGAATCCAATGCCCACGTTAAGCTAGCTAAATTTTCTATATTTTGCAAAATTTGAGACAAAAATAGAGACCGCAAAGCATCCAAGTAATCCAATCTATCCCAAACTGCATGATGCCAAGCTTTATGCTTCATTTATAAGCCTTTACTCAATGAGCACCAATGATCAGTTTAGAATAATCATATTAACTGGGCGATCAACTTGACATGCCCGCAATAAATCTTCCGTAACTTTTTACTTTGAGCTCCCAATAACATGAAATCAATGACCACATTAAGCTAGATAAATTTTCTATATTTTAACAAAATTTGAAACTTAAATAGAGACGACAAAGCGTCCAAGTAATCCAATCTATCAAAAACTGTGTGATGCCATGCATTATGCTTGATTTATAAGCCTTTATTCAATGAGAACAAATGATCAGTTTAGAATAATCATATTAACTCTCCGATCAACTTGACATGTATGCATTAAATCGTCAGTCACTTTTGAATTTGAGCTCAGAATGACACGAATCCAATGTCCACGTTAAGCTAGCTCAATTTTCTCGATTGTTACAAAATTTGAGACATAACTAGACACGACAAAATGTCCAAATAATCCAATCTATCCCAAAACTGCGTAATGCCTTGCATCATGCTTCATTTATAAGCTTTTACTCAATGATCACCACTGATCAGTTTAAAATAATCATATTAAGTGGCCGATCAACTTGACATATACGCACTAAATCGTCTGTAAATTTTGATTTAAAGCTCATAATGACACGTATCCAATGCCCACGTTGATCTTGCTATTTTTCTTATATTTTTACAAAATTTGAGACAAATGTTGAATCGGCAAAACGTTCAAATAATCCAATCTTTTCCAAACTTTGTGATCCATGCTTGATGCTTCATTTATAAACCTTTGCTTAAAGAGCACCAATGATCAGTTTAGAATGATCATTTTAACTGGCCGATCAACATGACATGTCCACACTAAATCTTCCGAAACTTTTGATTTAGAGCTCAGAATGACACAAATCCAATGTGTACGTTAAGCTAGCTTAATTTTCTATATTGTAACAAAATTTGAGACAAAAATAGATACGAAAAACTGTCCAAGTAATCCAATCTATCTCAAACTACGTGATGCCATGCTTTATGCTTTATTATTAAGCCTTTAGTCAATGGGCAACAATGATCAGTTTAGAATTATCACATTGACTAGCATAAAGTTGTCATGTCCGCACTAAATCCTCTGTAACTTTTGATTTAGAGGTCAGAATGACACCAATCAAATACCCACGTTATGCTAGGTAAATTTTCTATATTTTGCTAAATTTGAGGCAGAAATGGAGACAACAAAGCCTCCAACTAATCCAATCTATCCCAATCTGCGTGATGCCATGTTGTATGCTTGATTTATATGACTTTACGCAATCAGCACCTTTGATTAGTTTAGCATAATCATCATAACTGGCCGTTAACCTTGACATGTCCACACCAAATTGTCCATAACTTTTGATTTAGAACTCAGAATGATGCGAATCGAATGCCCATGTTAAACTAGCTCAAAATTCTATATTATAAAAACAATTGAGACAAACTAGATACGAAAAACCATCCAAATAATTCAATGTATCCCAAACTTCGTAATGTCATTCATTATGCTTCATTTATAAGCCTTTACTAAAGGAGCATCAATGAACAGTTTAGAATAATCATATTAACTGGCCGATCAACTTGACATGTCTGCACTAAATCGTCTGTAACTTTTGATTTAGAGTTCAAAATGACATGAATCCAATGCCCACATTAAGCTAGCTAAATTTTCTATATTTTACAAAATTTGAGACAAAAATAGAGAAGACAAAGTGTCCAAGTAATCCAAAATATCCCAAACTGCATGATGCCATGCTTTATGCATCATTTATAAGCCTTTACTTAATGAGCACCAGTGATGAGTTTAGAATAATCAAATTAACTGGCTGATCAACTTAACATGTCCGCACTAAATCGTCCATAACTTTTGAATTGGAGGTCAGAATGACACGAATCCAATGCCCACGTTAAGCTAGCTAAATTTGCTATATTTTGCAAAATTTGAGACAAAAATAGAGACGACAAGCGTCCAAGTAATCCAATCTATCCCAAACTGCATGATGCCAAGCTTTATGCTTCATTTATAAGCCTTTACACAATGAGCACCAATGATCTGTTTAGAATAGGCACTTTAACTGGCCGATTAACTTGACATGTCCGTCCTACATCGTCCGTTACTTTTGATTTTGAGCTCTGAATGACACAAATCCAATGCCAACAATGACATGTCCGCACTACAGTTTCGATATTTTGCAAAATTTGAGACAGAAATAGAGACGACACAGCGTCCAAGAAATAGATGCCATGCTTTATGCTTCATTTATAAGCTTTTTGATGAGGACATCAGGTCGTATGTACAGCCAGGAGATCAGACTGGCCGACCAGGAAGTTTGCCCGAGACAGCTGGACCATCTGGCACGCCTGCCGGCCCAAGCAGTACTGCCGGACCCTCGACCAATAGGACCAGACCAACCAGCATTGCCGACGGAGAGGCCCAAGCTTCCAGCACACTTGGTGGCGATGTGGATGACACCGCCGGTCCCCTTGGTGATGCCACCGACTCCGGGATCAACTTGGCCGGTCCTGAAGGCATTCCGGCCAGTACCTCGGACATTCCAGCCGGTACAGCCGAGTGCACGAGCATTTCAACTTCTACACAAGGAAACTCGGACCAGATAAGCTACCAGATTCAGGACATGCATCTAGAGGAAGTTTCCACACCAGTAGTACCACCAGGAGCAATGACAAGGAATAGATCAAGAGCACTCTTCCACAAATTCAGCTTTTGGGTGGACAAGCTCCTAGAGGAAGATCGACTAAGGACAATGGGCCAGAAGTACAAAGAAGAGTCCAAAGGCTTCTCAACAATGCAAGGAACTTCAGAGACTTGGTCTTTAGTGGCAAGAGAGGCCAGGGCCCAAAGATTCTTAACCCTACTCCAAGTCGAAGACTAGGAGCAAGGCGCGTGCATGCCACAAGGACGGCCACCTTCCATTTCTTGGCCGTGACGTAAGTAAGGTAAGTTTCAATTCGAATATATGCCTCTTTCTGTTTTGCAAGGTAGGATCTAGATTCTTTACATTTTGAGTCAAGAACATTTTAGGAATAGGTCCTTTTTCGGTTATACTCTTTTGTATCTTTTCCATTTGTGCACTTTTGTAAACTTTCCTTTTTTTTATTTGAGTCGACCCTAGAAGGTCAAGTGTCCAGCAATTTAACTTTCCACATTGGTCGATAACCTTTTGCTAATCAAAAAAATCGAATGCCCATGTTTTAGCAAGTTTTGAATATTGTAACAAAATTTGATACAGAAATAGATTAGACAAAGTGCCCAAATAATCCAATCTATCAAAAACTGTAAGATGGTGTGCATTATGCTTCATTTATAACCCTTTACTCAATGAGCACTAATGATCAGTTTAGAATAATCATATTAACTAGCCGATCAACTTGACATGTCCGCACTAAATCGTCCATAAATTTTGATTTTGGGCATAGAATAACACGAATTCAATGCACATAAAATTTGAGACAGATATAGAGACGACAAAGCATCCAAATAATCCAATCTATCCAAAATTGTGTGATGCCATGCATTATGCTTGATTTATAAGCCATTACTTAATGAGCACCAATGATAAGTTTAGAATAATCATTTTAACTTTCCGATCAACTTGAAATGTAACCACTAAATCGTCTGTAACTTTTGCTTTTGTGCTCAAAATGACACGAATCAAATGCCCATGTTAAGATAGCTCAATTTTCTCTATTGTTTCAAAATTTGAGACATAACTAGATACGACAAAGTGTCCAAATAATCAAATCTATCCCAAACTCTTTGATGCCATGCATTATGCTTCATTTATGAGCCTTTACTCAATGAGCACCAATGATTAGTTTAGAGTAATCATATTAAGTGGCCGATCAATTTGACATATCCGCACTAAAACGTACGTAACTTTTGATTTTGAACTCAGAATGACACAAATCCAATACACACATTAAGCTAGATAAATTTTGTATATTTTAGCAAAATTTGAGATAGAAATAGAGACAACAAAGCGTCCAAGTAATCCAATATATCCAAAACTGTGTGATGCCATGCTCATTTATTAGCCTTTACTCAATGAGCACCAATGATCAGTTTAAAATGATCACTTTAATTGGCTGATCAACTCTACATGTACGCCCTATATCGTCCGTAACTTTTGATTTTGAGTTCGGAATGACTCGAATTCAATGCCCACGTTGACATGTCCGCACTAAATTTTCTATATTTTGCAAAATTTGAGACAGAAAAAGAGACGACAAAGCATCAAAGTAATCCAATCTATACCAAACTGCGTGATGCCATGTTTTATGTTTCATTTATAAGCCTTTACTTATTGAGCACCAATAATCATTTTAGAATGATTACTTTAACTGGCCGATCAACTTGATATGTCCGCACTAAAACGTATGTAAATTTTGATTTACAGCTCAGGCTGACACGAATCCAATGCCCACATTTAGCTAGCTGAATTTTCTATATTTTGCAAAAATTTGAGACAAAAATAGAGAGAACAAAGCATCCAAGCAATCCAATCTATCTCAACCTTCGTGATGGCATGCTTCATGGTTCATTTATAAGCCTTTACTCAATCAGCACAATTGATCAGTTTAGAATAATCATGTTAACTGGTCGATAATGTTTACATGTTTGCACCAAATCTTCTGTAACTTTAAATTTAGAGCTCAGAATGACACGAATCCAATGCCCACGTAAAGCTAGCTCAATTTACTATATTGTGACAAAATTTGAGAGAGAAATAGAGACAACAAATTGACTAAGTAATCCAATCTATCCCAAACTGCGTGATGCCATGCTTTATGCTACATTGATAAGCCTTAACTTAATAAGCACCAATGATCAGTTAAGAATGATTATTATAACTGGCCGATCAACTTGATATGTTCGCACTAAATTGTACGTTACTTTTGATTTTGAGATCAGGATGACACGAATCCAATGCCCACGTTAATCTAGCTCAATTTTCTATATTATGGCAAAATTTGAGAAAGAATTAGATAAGACAAAGCATCCAAGTAATCCAATTATGCTTTGTTTATAGCTTTTACTCAACAAACACCAATGATCAGTTTAAAACAATCATATTAACTGTCCGATGAACTTGACATGTCGGCACTAAATCGTCTGTATTTTTTTTATTTTGAGCTAAAAATGACACAAATCCAATGTCCATGTTTAACTTGCTAATTTTCTATATTTTGACAAAATTTGAGACAGAAATAGAGATGACAAAGTGTCCCAGTAATCCAATCTCTCCCAAACTGCGTGATGCCATGCTTTATGTTTCATTTATAATCCCTTACTTAAAGAGAAATAATGATCAGTTTAGAATGATCACTTTAATTCGCCGTTCAACTTGACATGTCCGCACTAAATCATCCATAACTTTTGATTTAGAGCTTAGAATTACATGAATCAAACGTCCACGTTAAGCTAGTTCAATTTACTATATTGTAACAAAATTTGAGACATAAATAGATACGACAAAGCGTCCAAGTAATCCAATCTATCCTAAACTTCGTGATGTCATGCTTTATGCTTCATTTATAAGCCTTTACTTTAAGAGTACCAATGATCATTTTAGAATGATAGCTTTAATTGGCTGGTCAACTTGACATGTCCGCACTAAATTGTCAGTAATTATTGATTTAGAGCTTGGAATGATACAAATCCAATGTCCATGTTAAGCTAACTCAATTTTCAATATTGTAACAAAACTTGAGACAGAAATAGACACGAAAAAGCGTCTTAATGATTCAATCTATCCCAAACTGTGTGATGACATGCATTATGCTTCATATATAAGCCGTTACTGAATGAGCACCAATGATCCGTTTAGAATAATCATATTTACTCGCCGATCAAATTGATATGTCCGCACTAAATCATCCGTAACTTCTGATTTTCAGCTCATAATGAAACGAATCCAATTCCCACGTTAAGTTAGCTCAATTTTCTATATTGTGACAAAACTTAAGACAAAATTATGTATGACAAAGCATCGCAAAATATTTCAATATATGCCAAAATGCATGATGACATGCATTATGCTTCCTTTATAAGCCTTTACAAAATGAGCACCAATGATCAATTTAGAATAATTATCTTAAGTGGCCAATTAAGTTGACATAATGCACTAAATTGTACTTAACTTTTGATTTAGAGCTCAGAATGACACGAATCCAATGCCCACGGTAAGCTAGCTAAATTTTCTATATTTTGCAGTATTTGAGACAGAAATAGAGACAACAAAGCATCCAAGTAATCCAATCTATCCCAAACTGTGTGATGACATGCTTTATACTTCATTTATAAGCATTTACTTAACGAGCACCGATTATCAGTCTAGAATGATCACTTTAACTACTCGATCAACTTGATATGTAAATAGTCCATAATTTTTGAATTAGAGCACGGAATGACATAAATACAATGCCCCCATTAAGCTAGCTAGATTTTCTATATTTTGAAAATTTTGAAACAAAAATACAGATGAAAAATTGTCCAGATAATCCAATCTATCCGAAACTGTGTGATGCCATGCATTATGCTTGATTGATAAGCCTCTACGCAGCCAATGATCAGTTTAGAATAATCATATTAACTGGCCGATTAACTTGATTTGTCCGCACTAAATCGTCCGTAACTTTTGATTTTGAGTTCAGAATGACACGAATCCAATGCCAACGTTAAGGTAGAAATGTTTTTAAAATTTTAACAAATTTGAGACCAAAACAGAGAAAACAAAGCGTACAAGTAATCCAATCTATCCAAAACTTTGTGATGCCATGCATTATGTTTCATGTATAAGCCTTTGCTCAATGACCATCAATGATCAGTTTAAAATAATCATATTAACTGGCCGATCAACTTGACATGTCTGCACTAAAACGTTGGTAACTAACTTTTGATTTTGAGCTCAGAATGACACAAATCCAATGTCCACGTTAAGCTAGCTCAATTTTCAATATTGTGAATAAATTTGAGACAGAATTAGATAAGACAAAGCATTCAAGTAATCCAATCTATCTGAAACTGTGTGATGCAATGCATTATGCTTCGTTTATAAGTATTTACTCAATAAGTACCAATGATCAGTTTAGAATAATCATATTAACTTTCCGATGAACTTGACATGTCCACACTAAATCATGCGTAACTTTTGATTTTGAGTTAAGAATGACACTAATCCAATGCCCATGTTATGCTTGCCAAATTTTCAATATTTTCACAAAATTGGAGACAGAAATAGTGACGACAAAGTATCCAAGCAATCAAATCTCTCCCAAACTGTGTGATACCATGCTTTATGCTTCATTTAGAAGCATTTACTTTAAGAGTACCAATGATCATTTTAGAATGATCACTTTAACTGGCTGATCAACTTGACATGTCCGCATTAAATAGTCTGTAACTTTTGATTTAGAGCTTAGAATTACCCGAATCCAATGCCCACGTTAAGCTAACTCAATTTTTATTTATTGTAATAAAACTTAAGACATAAATAGATACGACAAAACATCCAAATAATTCAATCTATTCTAAGCTGTGTGATGCCATTCATTATGCTTCATTTATAAACCTTTACTAAATGAGCACCAATTAACAGTTTAAAATAATCATATTTACTGGCTGATCAACTTGACATGTCCGCACTAAATCGTCCATAACTTCTGATTTTCAGCTCATAATGACAAGAATCCAGTGCCCATGTTAAGTTACCTCAATTTTCTATATTGTGATCAAATTTGAGGAAGAATTAGCTACGACAAAGCATCCAAATATTACAATCTATCCCAAACTGTACGATGCCATGCATTATGCTTCATTTATATGCCTTTACTGAATGAGCACCAATGATCAGTTTACAATAATAATATTAATTGGCCAATCAACATGACATGTCCGCACTAAATCGTCCGTAACCATTGATTTAGAGATCAGAATGACATGAATCCAGTACCCACGGTAAGCTAGCTTTATCTTCTATATTTTGAAAATTTTGAAACAGAAATAGAGGCCAAAAAGCGTCCAAGTAATCCAATCTATCCCAAACTACGTAATGTCGTGCTTTATACTTCATTTATAAGCTTTTACTTAATGAGCACCAATGATCCGTTTAGAGTGATCAATTTAACTTGCCGATCAACTTGACTTGTCCGCACTTAATCGTCCGTAGCTCTTGCTTTACAGCTACGAATGACATGAATCCCATGCCCACGTCAAGCTTTCTTGATTTTCTATATTGTAGCAAAATTTGAGTCTGAAATAGAGAAGACAAAACAACCATGTAATCCAATATATCCAAAACTATGTGATACCATGCATTATGCTTCATTTAGAAGACTTTACTCAATGAGCACCGATGATCAGTTTAGAATAATCATATTAACTGGCCAATCAACTTGACATGTCAGTTTTAAATTGTCCATAACTTTTGATTTTGAGCTCAGAGTGACATGTATCCAACGCCCACGTTAAGCTAGCTCAATTTTGAATAATGTGACAAAATTTGAGAAAGAAATTGTTAAGAAAAAGCATCCAAGTAATCCAATATATCCGAAAATATGTGATACCATGCATTATGCTTCGTTTATAAGCTTTTATTCAATAAGCACCAATTACCAGTTTAGAAAAATCATATTAATTATCCAATCAACTTGACATGTTCGCAATAAATCGTCCATAACTTTTGATTTTGAGCTCATAATGACAAGAATCATGTGCCCACGTTAAGCTGGATAAAGTTTCTATATTTTGACAAAATTTGAGACAGAAATAGATACGAAAAACTCTCCAAGTAATCTAATCTATCTCAAACTACGTGATGCCATGCTTTATGCTTTATTTTTAAGCCTTTAGTCAATGAGCAACAATGATCAGTTTAGAATTATCACATTGACTAGGATAGAGTTGTCATTTCCGCACTAAATCTTCTGTAGCATTTGATTTAGAGTTCAGAATGACACCAATCAAATGCCCACGTTATGCTAGGTAAATTTTCTATATTTTGCTAAATCTGAGGCAGAAATAGAGACAACAAAGCCTCCAACTAATCCAATCTATCCCAATCTTCGTGATGCCATGTTTTATGCTTCATTTATATGACTTTACTCAATCAGCACCATTGATTAGTTTAGCATAATCATCATAACTGGCCGATAACCTTGACATGTCCACACCAAATTGTCCGTAGCTATTGATTTAGAACTCAGAATGATGCTAATTAAATGCCCATGTTAAACTAGCTCAAAATTCTATATTGTAAAAAAAATAGAGACGAAACTAAATACAAAAAACCGTCCAAATAATCCAATGTATCCCAAACTTCGTAATGTCATTCATTATGCTTCATTTATAAGCCTTTACTAAAGGAGCATCAATGAACAGTTTAGAAAAATCATATTAACTGGCCGATCAACTTGACATGTCTGCACTAAATCGTCCGTAACTTTTGATTTAGAGTTCAAAATGACATGAATCCAATGCCCACATTAAGCTAGCTAAATTTTCTATATTTTGCAAAATTTGAGACAAAAATAGAGAAGACTGTGTCCAAGTAATCCAAAATATCCCAAACAGCGTGATGCCATGCTTTATGTCTCATTTATAAGCGTTTACTTAATGAGCACCAATGATGAGTTTAGAATAATCAAATTAACTGGCTGATCAACTTAACATGTCCGCACTAAATCGTCCATAAATTTTGAATTGGAGATCAGAACGACACGAATCCAATGCCCACGTTAAGCTAGCTAAGTTTTCTATATTTTGCAAAATTTGAGACAAAAATAGAGATGACAAACCGTCCAAGTAATCCAATCTATCCCAAACTGCATAATGCCAAGCTTTATGCTTCATTTATAAGCCTTTACTCAATGAGCACCAATGATCTGTTTAGAATAAGCACTTTAACTGGCGGATTAACTTGACACAAATCCAATGCCAACATTGACATGTCCGCACTAAAGTTTCGATATTTAGCAAAATTTGAGACAGAAATAGAGACGACACAGCGTCCAAGAAATAGATGCCATGCCTTATGCTTCATTTATAAGCCTTTACTCAATGAAAACCAGTGATCGTTTTAGAATGATCACTTGAAATTGCCGATCAACTTGATATGTCCGCAATAAACCGTATGTAAGTTTTGATTTAGATTTCAGAATGACACGAATCCAATGCCCACGTTAAGCTACCTAAATTTTCTATATTTTGCAAAATTTGAGACAAAAATAGAGGCAAAAAAGCATCCAAACAATCCAATCTATCTCAACTTGTGTGATGCCATGCTTCATGCTTCATTTATAAGCCTATACTTAATGAGCACCAATGATCAGTTTAGAATGATTACTTTAAGTGGCCGATCAACTTAACATTTCCACACTAAATGGTCCATAACGTTTGATATAGATCTCAGAATGACACAAATCCAATGCCCACGTTAAGCTAGTCCAATTTTGAATATTGTAACAAAATTCGATACAGAAATAGATTCGACAAAGCGCCCAAATAATCCAATCAATCCAAAACTGTAAGATGGTGTGCATTATGATTCATTTATAACCCTTTACTCAATGAGCACTAATGATCAGTTTAGAATAATCATATTAACTGGCCGATCAACTTGACATGTCCGCACTAAATCTTCCGTAAATTTTGATTTTGAGCACAGAATAACACGAATTCAATGCACATAAAATTTGAGACAGATATAGAGACGACAAAGCATCCAAATAATCCAAACTATCCAAAATTGTGTGATGCCATGCATTATGCTTGATTTATAATCCTTTACTTAATGATCACCAATGATAAGTTTAGAATAATCATTTTAACTTTCTGATCAACTTGACATGTACGAACTAAATCGTCCGTAACTTTTGATTTTGAGCTAAAAATTACACGAATCCAATGCCCATGTTAAGCTAGCTCAATTTTTTCTATTGTTTCAAAATTTGAGACATAACTAGATACGACAAAGCGTCCAAATAATCAAATCTATCCCAAACTCTTTGATACCATGCATTATGCTTCATTTATAAGCCTTTACTCAATGAGCACCAATGATCAGTTTAGAGTAATCATATTAAGTGGCCGATCAATTTGACATATCCGCACTAAAACGTATGTAAATTTTGATTTTGAACTCAGAATGACACGAATCCAATACACGCGTTAAGCTAGATAAATTTTGTATATTTTAGCAAAATTTGAGACAGAAATAGAGACGACAAAGCGTCCAAGTAATCCAATATATCCAAAACTGTGTGATGCCATGCTCATTTATAAGCCTTTACTCAATGAGCACCAATGATCAGTTTAAAATGATCACTTTAATTGGCTGATCAACTTTCGGAATGACATGAATTCAATGCCCACGTTGACATGTCCGCACAAAATTTTCTATATTTTGCAAAATTTGAGATAGAAAAAGAGACGACAAAGCATCAAAGTAATCCAATCTATACCAAACTGTGTGATGCCATGTTTTTGTTTCATTTATAAGCCTTTACTTATTGAGCACCAATGATCATTTTAGAATGATTACATTAACTGGCCGATCAACTTGATATGTCCGCACTAAATCGTATGTAAATTTTGATTTACAGCTCAGAATGACACTAATCCAATGCCCACATTTAGCTAGCTAAATTTTCTATATTTTGCAAAAATTTGAGACAAAAATAGAGACAAAAAAGCATCCAAGCAATCCAATCTCTCTCAACCTTCGTGATGCCATGCTTCATGGTTCATTTATAAGCCTTTACTCAATCAGCACAATTGATCAGTTTAGAATAATCATGTTAATTAAATCTATCCCAAACTGTGTGATGACATGCATTATGCTTCATATATAAGCCGTTACTGAATGAGCACCAATGATTTAGAATAATCATATTTACTCGCCGATCAAATTGATATGTCCGCACTAAATCATCCGTAACTTCTTATTTTCAGCTCATAATGACACGAATCCAATTCCCACGTTAAGCTAGCTCCATTCTCTATATTGTGACAAAACTTAAGACAAAATTAGGTACGACAAAGCATCGCAAAATATTTCAATATATGCCAAAATGCATGATGACATGCATTATGCTTCCTTTATAAGTCTTTACAAAATGAGCACCAATGATCAATTTAGAATAATTATCTTAAGTGGTCAATTAAGTTGGCATCCCCCAGTAAAACTGTACTTAACTTTTGATTTAGAGCTCAGAATGACATGAATCCAATGCCCACGGTAAGCTAGCTAAATTTTCTATATTTTGCAATATTTGAGACGGAAATAGAGACAACAAAGCATCCAAGTAATCCAATCTATCCCAAAGTGCGTGATGCCATGCTTTATACTTCATTTATAAGCATTTACTTATAGAGCACCGATTATCAGTCAAGAATGATCACTTTAACTACTCGATCAACTTGATATGTAAATCGTCCATAATTTTTGAATTAGAGCATGGAATCACACAAATACAATGCCCCCATTAAGCTAGCTAGATTTTCTATATTTTGAAATTTTTGAAACAAAAATACAAACGAAAAATCGTCCAAATAATCCAATCTATCGAAAACTGTGTGATGCCATGCATTATGCTTGATTGATAAGCCTCTACGCAATGAGCACCAATGATCAGTTTAGAATAATCATATTAACTGGCAGATTAACTTGATTTGTCCGCACTAAATCGTCCGTAACCTTTGATTTTGAGCTCAGAATGACACGAATCCAATGCCAACGTTAAGCTAGAAATGTTTTTAATATTTTAGCAAAATTTGAGACCAAAACAGAGAAAATAAAGCGTACAAGTAATCCAATCTATCCAAAACTTTGTGATGCCATGCATTATGTTTCATGTATAAGCCTTTACTCAATGAGCATCAATGATCAGTTTAGAATAATCATATTAACTGGCCGATCAACTTGACCTGTCTGCACTAAAACGTTCGTAACTAACTTTTGATTTTGAGCTCAGAATGACACAAATCCATTGTCCACGTTAAGCTAGCTCAATTTTCAATATTGTGAATAAATTTGAGACAGAATTTGATAAGACAAAGCATTCAAGTTATCCAATCTATCTGAAACTGTGTGATGCAATGCATTATGCTTCGTTTAATAGTATTTACTCAATAAGCACCAATGATCAGTTTAGAATAATCATATTCACTTTCCGATGAACTTGACATGTCCACACTAAATCGTGCGTAACTTTTGATTTTGAGTTAAGAATGACACGAATCCAATGCCCATGTTAAGCTTGACAAATTTTCAATATGTTCACAAAATTGGAGACAGAAATAGTGACGACAAAGCATCCAAGCAATCAAATCTCTCCGAAAGTGCGTGATGCCATGCTTTATGCTTCATTTAGAAGCATTTACTTTAAGAGTACCAATGATCATTTTAGAATGATCACTTTAACTGGATGATCAACTTGTCATGTCCGCATTAAATAGTCTGTAACTTTTGATTTAGAGCTTAGAATTACCCGAATCCAATGCCCACGTTAGGCTAACTCAATTTTCTTTATTGTAATAAAACTTGAGACAGAAATAGATACGACAAAATGTCCAAATAATTCAATCTATTCTAAGCTATGTGATGCCATGTATTATGCTTCATTTATAAACCGTTACTAAATGAGCACCAATTAACAGTTTCAAATAATCATATTTACTGGCTGATCAACTTGATATGTCCGCCTTAAATCGTCTATAACTACTGATTTTTAGCTCATAATGACAAGAATCCAGTGCCCACGTTAAGTTACCTCAGTTTTCTATATTGTGATCAAATTTGAGACAGAATTAGCTACGACAAAGCATCCAAATATTACAATCTATCCCAAACTGCATGATGCCATGCATTATGCTTCATTTATATGCCTTTACTGAATGAGCACCAATGATCAGTTTACAATAATAATATTAATTGGCCAATCAACTTGACATGTCCGCACTAAATCGTCAGTAACTTTTGATTTAGAGATCAGAATGACATGAATCCAGTACCCACGGTAAGCTAGCTATATCTTCTATATTTTGAAAATTTTGAAACAGAAATAGAGGCCAAAAAGCGTCCAAGTAATCCAATCTATCCCAAACTACGTGATGCCTCGCTTTATACTTCATTTATAAGCTTTTACATAATGAGCACCAACGATTCGTTTAGAATGATCAATTTAACTTGCCGAGCAACTTGACTTGTCCGCACTAAATCGTCCGTAACTATTGATTTAGAGCTCCGAATGACATGAATCCCATGCCCACGTTAAGCTTTCTCGATTTTCTATATTGTAGCAAAATTTGAGTGTGAAATAGAGACAACAAAACGACCAAGTAATCTAATATATCCAAAACTATGTGATACCATGCATTATGCTTCATTTAGAAGACTTTACTAATGAGCACCGATGATCAGTTTAGAATAATCATATTAACTGGCCAATCAACTTGACATGTCAGTATTAAATTGTCCGTAACTTTTGATTTTGAGCTCAGAATGACATGTATCCAACGCCCACATTAAGCTAGCTCAATTTTGAATAATGTGACAAATTTTGAGAAAGAATTAGATAAGAAAAAGCACCCAAGTAATCCAATATATCCGAAAATGTGTGATGCCATGCATTATGCTTCGTTCATAAGCTTTTATTCAATAAGCACCAATTATCAGTTTAGAAAAATCATATTAATTATCCAATCAACTTGACATATTCGCAATAAATCGTCCATAACTTTTGCTTTTGAGCTCAGAATGACACGAATCATGTGCCCACGCTAAGCTAGATAAAGTTTCTATAATTTGACAAAATTTGAGAGAAAAATAGAGACGACAAAACGTCCAAACTATCCCAAACTACCTGATAGTCAAACTATCCCAAACTACCTGATGCCATGATTTAGGCTTCATTTATAAGCCATTACTTAAAGAGTAGCAATGATCAGTTTAAAATGATTACTTTAATTGGTCAATCAACTTGGCATGTCCACAATAAATAGGTGGTAACTTTTGATTTATAGCTTAGAATGACACGAATCCAATGTTCACATTGAACTACATCAATTTTCTATATTGTTTAACAAAATTAGAGACAAAAATAGATACAACCAAACATCTAAGTAATCCAATCTTTTCAAAACTGTGTGATCCCATGCATTAAGCTTCATTTATAAGCATTTACTCAATGAACACCAATGATAAGTTTAGAATAATCATATTAACTAGCCGATCAACACGACATTTCTGCACTAAATTGTCTGTAACTTTTGACTTATAGCTTAGAATGACACGAATCCAATTCCCACGTTAAGCTAGCTCAATTTTCTATATTGTAACAATATAAAAGACAGAAATAGATACGACAAAGCATCCAAGTAATCCAATCTATCCTAAACTTCGTGATGCCATGCTTTATGCTTCATTTATAAGCCTTTACTTTAAGAGTACCAATGATCATTTTAGAATGATAGCTTTAACTGGCTGATCAACTTGACATGTCCACACTAACTTGTCCGTAATTTTTAATTTAGAGCTTAGAATGATACAAATCCGATGTCCACATTAAGCTAACTCAATTTTCAATATTGTAACAAAACTTGAGACAGAACTAGAGACGAAAAAGCATCTAAATAATTCAATCTATCCCAAACTGTGTGATGACATGCATTATGCTTCATATATAAGCTGGTACTGAATGAGAACCAATGATCAGTTTAGAATAATCATATTTACTCGCCGATCAAATTGATATGTTCGCACTAAATCATCTGTAACTTCTGATTTTCAGCTCATAATGACACGAATCCAATTCCCACGTTAAGTAGCTCAATTTTCTATATTGTGACAAAACTTAAGACAAAATTAGGTACGCCAAAGCATCACAAAATATTTCAATATATGCCAAAATGCATGATGACATGCATTATGCTTCCTTTATAAGCTTTTACAAAATGAGCACCAATGATCAATTTAGAATAATTATCTTAAGTGGCCAATTAATTTGACATCCCGCACTAAATTGTACTTAACTTTTCATTTAGAGCTTAGAATAATACGAATCCAATGCCCACGGTAAGCTAGCTAAATTTTCTATATTTTGTAGTATCTGAGACAGAAATAGAGACAACAAAGCATCCGAATAATCCAATCTATCCCAAAGTGCGTGATGCCATGCTTTATACTTCATTTATAAGCATTTACTTACAGAGAACCGATTATCAGTCTAGAATGATCACTTTAACTACTCGATCAACTTGATATGTAAATCATTCATAATTTTTAAATTAGAGCACGGAATGAAACAAATACAATGCCCCCATTAAGCTAGCTAGATTTTCTATATTTTGAAAAATTTGAAACAAAAATACAGACAACAAATCATCCAAATAATCCAATCTATCCAAAACTGTGTGATGCCATGCATTATGCTTGATTGATAAGCCTCTACGCAATGAGCACCAATGATCAGTTTAGAATAGTCATATTAACTGGCCGATTAACTTGATTTGTACGCACTAAATCGTCCGTAACTTTTGATTTTGAGCTCAGAATGACACGGATCAATTGCCAACGTTAAGCTAGAAATTTGCTTAATATTTTAACAAAATTTGAGACCAAAACAGAGACAACAAAGTGTACAAGTAATCCAATCTATCCAAAACTTTGTGATGTCATGCATTATGTTTCATGTATAAGCCTTTACTTAATGAGCATCAATGATCAGTTTAGAATAATCATATTATCTAGCCGATCAACTTGACATGTTTGCACTAAAACGTTCGTAACTAACTTTTGATTTTGAGCTCAGAATGACACATATCCAATGTCCACATTAAGCTAGCTTAATTTTCAATATTGTGAATAAATTTGAGACAGAATTAGATAAGACAAAGCATTCAAGTAATCAAATCTATCTGAAACTGTGTGATGCAATGCATTATGCTTCGTTTATAAGTATTTACTCAATAAGCACCAATGATCAATTTAAAATAATCATATTAACTTTCCAATGAACTTGAAATGTCCACACTAAATCATGCGTAACTTTTGATTTTGAGTTAAGAATGACACGAATCCAATGCCTATGTTAAGCTTGCAAAATTTTCAATATTTTCACAAAATTGGAGACAGAAATAGTGACGACAAAGCATCCAAGCAATGAAATCTCTCCCAAACTGTGTGATGCCATGCTTTATACTTCATTAGAAGCATTTACTTTAAGAGTACCAATGATCATTTTAGAATGATCACTTTAATTGGCTGATCAACTTGACATGTCCGCATTAAATCGTCCGTAACTTGTGATTTAGAGCTTAGAATTACCTGAATCCAATGCCCACGTTAAGCTAACTCAATTTTCTATATTGTAATAAAACTTGAGACAGAAATAGATACACCAAAACGTCCAAATAATTCAATCTTTTCTAAGCTATGTGATGCCATGCATTATGCTTTATTTATAAACCTTTAATAAATTAGCACCAATTAACAGTTTAAAATAATCATATTTACTGGCTGATCAACTTGATATGTTCGCACTAAATCGTCCGTAACTTCTGATTTTCAGCTCATAATGACAAGAATCCAATGCCCACGTTAAGTTACCTCAATTTTCTATATTGTGATCAAATTTGAGGCAGAATTAGCTACGACAAAGCATCCAAATATTACAATCTATCCCTAACTGTATGATGCCATGCATTATGCTTCATTTATATGCCTTTACTGAAAATGAGCACCAATGATCAGTTTACAATAATAATATTAATTGGCCAATCAACTTGACATGTTCGCACTAAATCGTCTGTAACTTTTGATTTACATATCAGAATTACATGAATCCAGTACCCACGGTAAGCTACCTATATCTTCTATATTTTGAAAATTTTGAAACAGAAATAGAGGCCAAAAAGCGTCCAAGTTATCCAATCTATCCCAAACTACGTGATGTCGTGCTTTATACTTCATATATAAGCTTTTACTTAATGAGCACCAATGATTCATTTAGAATGATCAATTTAACTTGCCGTTCAACTTGACTTGTCCGCACTAAATCGTCCGTAACTCTTGATTTAGAGCTCTGAATGACATGAATCCAATGCCCACGTTAAGCTTTCTCGATTTTCTATATTGTAGCAAAATTTGAGTCTGAAATAGAGACGACAAAACGACCAAGTAATCCAATATATCCAAAACTATGTGATACCATGCATTATGCTTCATTTAGAAGACTTTACTCAATGAGCACCGATGATCAGTTTAAAATAATCATATTAACTGGCCAATCAACTTGACATGTCAGTATTCAGTCTTCCGTAACTTTTGATGTTGAGCTCAGAATGACATGTATCCAACGCCCACGTTAAGCTAGCTCAATTTTGAATAATGTGACAAAATTTGAGAAAGAAATAGATAATAAAAAGCATCCAAGTAATCCAATATATCCGAAAATGTGTGATGCAATGCATTATGCTTCGTTTATAAGCTTTTATTCAATAAGCACCAATTGTCAGTTTTGAAAAATCATATTAATTATCCAATCAACTTGACATGTTCGCAATAAATCGTCCATAACTTTTGATTTTGAGCTCAGAATGACACGAATCGTGTGTCCACGTTAAGCTAGATAAAGTTTCTATATTTTGACAAAATTTGAGAGAAAAATAGAGACGACAAAACGTCTAATTAGTCCAAACTATCCCAAACTGCCCGATGCCATGATTTACGCTTCATTTATAAACCATTACTTAAAGAGTAGCAATGATTAGTGTGGAATGATCACTTTAATTGGTCGATAAACTTGACATGTCCGCAATAAATAGGTGGTAACTTTTGATTTATAGCTTAGAATGACACGAATCCAATGTCCATATTAAACTACCTCAATTTTCTATATTGTTTAACAAAATTAGAGACAAAAATAAATACGACCAAACATCCAAGTAATCCAATCTTTTCAAAACGATGTGATGCCATGCATTAAGCTTCATTTATAAGCATTTACTCAATGAGCACCAATGATCAGTTTAGAATAATCATATTAACTAGCCGATCAACATGATATGTCCACACTAAATTGTCTGTAACTTTTGATTTAGAGCTTAGAATGACACGAATCCAATTCCCACGTTAAGCTTGCTCAATTTTCTATATGGTAGCAATATTTGACACAAAAATAGAGACGAAAAAGCGTCAAAGTAATCCAATATATATCCAAAACTGTCTGATGCCATGCATTATGCTTCATTTCGAAGCGTTTACTCAATGAGCACCAATGATAAGTTTAGAATAATCATATTAATTGGCCGATCAACTTGGCATAATCGCACTAAATTGTCCGTAACTTTTGAATTTGAGTTCTGAATGACACGAATCCAATGCTCATGTTAAGCTAGCTAAATTTTCAATATTTTTACAAAATTTGAGGCATAAATAGATATGACAAAGCGTCCAAATAATCCAATCGGTCACAAATTGCGTGATGCCATTCATTATGCTTTATTTATTAGCCTTTACTCAATGAGTACCAATGATCCGTTTAGAATAATCATATTAAGTTGCCGATCAACTTCACATATCCACACTAAATTGTCCGTAACTTTTGATTTTGAGCTCAGAATGACACGAATCCAATACACACGTTAAGCGATGCGATGCTTTATATTTTATATATTTTAACAAAATTTTCTATATTTCAACAAAATTTGAGACAGAAATAGAGACGAAAAAGTGTCCAAGTAATCCAATATTTCCAATACTGTTTGATGTGATGTTTTATGCTTCATTAGTAAGCCTTTACTCAATGAGCACCAATGATAAGTTTAAAATGATCACTTTAACATGCCGATCTACTTGGCATGTCCACCCTAGATCGTCCGTAACTTTTGATTTTGAGATCAGAATGACACGAATTCAGCCCATGTTGACATGTCGGCACTGAATTTTCTATATTTTGCAAAATTTGAGACAGAAATAGAGACGACAAAGCATCCAACTAATCCAATATATCCCAAACCGCGTGATGCCATGCTTAATGCTTCATTTATAAGCATTTACTTAATGAGCACCAATAATCGTTTTAGAATGATCACTTTAATTGCCCGATCAACTTGATATGTCCGCACTAAATTGTATAAAAGTTTTGATTTAGAGCTCCGAATGACACGAATCCAATGCCCACATTAAACTAGCTAAATTTTCTATGTTTTGCAAAATTTGGTACAAAAGAAGAGACAACAAAGCATCCAAGCAATCCAATCTATCTCAACCTGTGTGATGCCATGCATCGTGCTTCATTTATAAGCCTTTACTCAATCCTCACAATTGATCAGTTTAGAATATTCATGTTAACTGGTCGAAAACGTTTACATGTTTGCACCAAATCTTTTGTAACTTTTGATTTAGAGCTCAAAATAACACGAATGCATAGCCCACGTTAAGCTAACTCAATTTTCTATATTGTGTTAAAATTTGAGACAGAAATAGAGACAACAATGCGACTAAGTAATCCCATCTATCCCAAACTGCGTGATGTCATGCTTTATGCTTCATTTATAAACCTTTACTTAATGAGCAACAATTATCAGTTTAGAATGATTACTTTAACTTGCCGATCAACTTGATGTGTCTGCACTAAATCCTCCATAACTTTTGATTTTGAGATCAGGATGACACGAATCCAATGCTGACTTTAAGTTAGCTCAATTTTCAATACTGTGCCAAAATTTGATACTGAATTAGATAAGACAAAGCATCCAAGTAATCCAATATATCCAAAACTGTGTGATGCCATGCATTATGCTTCGTTTATAAGCTTTTACTCAATAAGCACCAATGATCAATTTAGAATAATCATATTAATTGTCCGATGAACTTGACATTTCCACACTAAATCGTCTTTATTTCTTGAGTTTAAGCTCATAATGACCTGAATCCAATGCCCACGTTAAGCTAGTTCCATTTTCTATATTGTGACAAAATTTGAGACAGATCTACATACGAAAAAGCATCCAAGTAATCCAATCTGTCATAAAATTCGTGATGCCATGCTTTATGCTTCATTTATATGCCTTTAGTTAAAAAGTACCAATGATCATTTTAGAATGATCAGTTTAACTGGCTGATCAACTTGACATGTCCGCACCAAATCGTCCGTAACTTTTGAATTTGAGCTCTGAATGACCCGAATCCAATGACCACGTTAAGCTAGCTAAATTTTCAATATTTTGACAAAATTTGAAACAGAAATAGAGACAACAAATCGTCAAAGTAATCCAATCTATCCCAAACTGCGTGGTGTCATGCGTTATGCTTCCTTTATAAGCCTTTACTTAAAGAGCACCAATGATCACTTTAGAATCATCACTTTAACTGGCCGATCAACTTGACATGTCTACAATAAATTGGCCGTAACTTTTGATCTACAGCATAGAATGACATGAATCCTATGCCGACGTTAGGCTAGCTCAATTGTCTATATTGCAAGAAAATTTGAGACAGAAATAGATACGACAAAGCGTCCAAGTAATCCAATCTATTAAAAACTATAAGATGTCGTGCATTATACTTCATTTATAAGCCTCTACTCAATGAACACCAATGATCAGTTTAGAATAATCAGTTTAACTGTCCGATCAACTTGACATATCCGTACTAAATCGTCCTTCACTTTTGGTTTTGAACTCAGAATGACACGAATCCAATGCCCACGTTAAGCTATATCAATTTTCTATATTGTTACAAAATTTGAGACACAACTAGATACGAAAAAACGTCCAAATAATCAAATCTATCACAAATTGCGTGATGCCATGCATTATGCTTCATTTCTAAGCTTTTATTCAATGAGCACCAATGATCCGTTTAGAATAATCATATTAAGGGGCCGATCAACTTGACATATCCGCACTAAATCATCCGTAACTTTTGATTTTGAGCTCAGAATGACACGAATCCAATACACACGTTAAGCTAGATAAATTTTCTCTATTTTTAACAAAATTTGAGCCAGAAATAGAGACGAAAAAGCGTCCAAGTAGTCCAATATATCCAAAACTGTGTGATGCCATGATTTATGCTTCATTTATAAGCCTTTACTCAATGAGCACCAATCATCAGTTTAAAATGATCACTTTTACTGGCTGATCCACTTGACATGTCCTCCCTAGATCATCCGTAACTTTTGATTTTGAGCTCGGAATGACACGAATTCAATGCCGATGTTGACATGTCTGCACTAAATTTTCTATATTTTCTAAAATTTGATATAGAAATAGAGACGACAAAACGTCCACATAATCCAATCTATACGAAACTACGTGATGCAATGCTTAATGCTTCATTTATAAACCTTTACTTAATGAGCACCAATGATCATTTTAGAATGATCACTTTAACTGGCCGATCAACTTGATATGTCCGCACTAAATCGTATGTAAGTTTTGATCTAGAGCTCAGAATGACACGAATCCAATGCCCACGTTAAAGTAGCTAAATTTTCTGTGTTTTGCAAAATTTGGGACAAAAATAGAGACAACAAATCATCCAAGCCATCCAATCTATCTCAACCTGCGTGATGCCATGCTTCATGCTTCATTTATAAGCCTTTAGTCAATCAACACCATTGATTAGTTTAGAATAATCATGTTAACTGGTCGATAACCTTTACATGTTTGCACCAAATCTTTTGTAACTTTTTATTTAGAGCTCAGAATAACACAAATCCAATGCCAATGTTAAGCTAACTCAGTTTTCTATATTGTGTCAAAATTTGAGACAGAAATAGACACACGAAAGTGACTAAGTAATCAAATCTATCCCAAACGGCATGATGTCATGCATTATGCTTCATTTATAAGCCTTTACTCAATGAGCACCAATTATCTGTTTACAATAATCATATCAAATGGCCAATTAAGTTGACATTTCCGTATTAAATCATACTTAACTTTTGGTTTAGAGATCAGAATGATACGAATCCAATGCCCATGCTAAGCTAGCTAAATTTTCTATATTTTGAAAAATTTGGGACAGAAATAGAGACAACAAAGAGTCCAAGTAATCCAATTTTTCCCAAACTGCGTGATGCCATGCTTTATACTTCATTTTTAAGCTTTAACTTAATGAGCACGGGTTATCAGTTTGGAATGATCACTTTAACTAGCCGATCAACTTGATATGTGCACACTAAATCGTCCGTTACTTTTGAATTAGAGCTCGGAAGGACAAAAATATAATGCCCACATTAAGGTAGCTAAATTTTCTATATTTTGAGAAATTTGAAACAAAAATAGAGACGACAAAGCGTCCAAGTAATCCAATTTATCCAAAACTTTGTGATGCCATGCTTTATGTTTCATGTATAAGCCTTTCTTCAATGAGCACCAATGATCAGTTTAGAATAATCATATTAACTAGTCGATCAACTTAACAGGTCCGCACTAAATCGTCCGTAACTTTTGATTTTGAGCTCAGAATGACACAAATCCAATGTCCACGTTAGTCTAACTCAATTTCCAATATTGTGAATAAATTTGAGACAGAATTAGATAAGAAAAAACACCCAAGTAATCCAATTTATCCAAAACTGTGTGATGCCATCCATTATGCTTCGTTAATAAGCCTTTACTCAATAAGCAGCAATGATCAATTTAGAATAATCATAGTAACTTTTGTCCACACTAAACGATGAATTTGACATGTCCGCACTAAATCGTCCTTAACTTTTAATTTTGAGCTAAGAATGACACGAATCCAATGCCCACGTTAAGCTTGCCAAATTTTCTATATTTTGACAAAATTGGAGACAAAAATAGAGACGACAAAGCATCCAAGTATTCAAATCTCTCCCAAACAGCGCGATGCCATGCTTTATGCTTCATTTATAAGGCTTTACTTTAAGAGGACCAATGATCATTTAAAAATGATCACTTTAACTAGCTGATCAACTTGACATGTCCGCATTAAATCATCCGTAACTTTTGATTTAAAGCTTAGAATTACCCTAATCCAATGCACACGTTAAGCTAGCTCAATTTTCTTTATTGGAATAAAACTTGAGACACAAATAGATACGATAAAGCGTCCAAATAATTCAATCTATCGCAAGCTGTGTGATGACATGTATTATGCTCCATTTATAATCTTTTAATCAATGAGCACCAATTATCAGTTTAAAATAATAATATTAACTGGCTGAGCAACTTGATATGTCCGCACTAAATTGTCCGTAACTTCTGATTTTCAGCTCATAATGACTCAAATCCAGTGCACACATTAAATTAGCTCAATTTTCTATATTGTGACAAAATTTGATACATAATTAGCAGCGACAAACCGTCCAAATATTTCAATCTATCCCAAACTACATGATGCCATACATTATGCTTCATTTATATTCTTTTACTGAATGAGCACCAATGATCAGTTTACTATAATAATATTAAATTGCCAATCAACTTGACATGTCCGCACTAAATCATCTCTAATTTTTGATTTAGAGCTCAGAATTACATGAATCCTATGCCCACGATAAGCTAGCCAAATTTTCTATATTTTGCAAAATTTGAAACAAAAAGAGAGACGAAAATTCGTCCAAGTAATCCAATCTATTCCAAACTACGTGATGTCATGCTTTATACTTCATTTATAAGCTTTTACTTAATGAGCACCAATGATCAGTTCAGAATGATCACTTAAACTTGCCGATCAAGTTGACTTTTCCGCACTAAATCGTCCGTAACCCTTGATTTAGAGCTCATAATGACATAAATCCCATGCCCACGTTAAGCTTTCTTGATTTTCTATATTGTAACAAAATTTGAGTCAGATATAGAGACGCCAAAACGTCCAAGTAATCCAATATATCCGAAACTGTGTGATACCATGCATTATGAATGAGCACCGATGATCACTTTATAATATTCATATTAACTGGCCAATCAACTTGACAGCACTAAATCGTCCATAACTTTTGATTTTGAGCTTAGAATGACAAGTATCCAATGTCAACGTTAAGCTAGCTCAATTTTGTATAATGTGAAAAAATTTGATACAGAACTAAATAAGACAAACATCCAAGTAATCCAATCTATCCAAAACTGTAAAATATTGTGCATTATGGTTCATTTCTAAGTCATCTACTCAATGATCACCAATGATCAATTTAGAATAATCATATTTACTAGGTGATCAACTTGATACGTCAACACTAAATCGTCCATAACTTTTGATTTTCAGCTCGTAATTACACAAATCCAATGTCCAATTTTCTATATTGTGATAAAATTGAGACATAATTAGGTACGACAAAAGCGTCCAAATATTTCAATATATCCCAAACTGTATGATGTCATACTTTATGCTTCATTTATAACCCTTTACTGAATGAGCAACAATGATCAGTTTAGAATAAACATATTAAATGACCAATAAACCTGACATGTCCGCACTAAATCGTTCGTAACTTTGAATTTGATACTTAGAATAACATGAATTCAATGCCCACGATAAGCTAGCCAAATTTTCTATATTTTGAAAAATTTGAAACAAAAATAGAGACGAAAAAACGTTCAAGTAATCCAATCTATTCCAAACTACGTGATGTCATGCTTTATACTTCATTTATAAGCTTTTACTTAATGAGCACCAATGATCAGTTGAGAATGATAACTTTAACGAGACGATGAACTTGACTTTTCCGCACTAAATTATTTGTAACTCTTGATTGAGAGTTTAGAATGACACGAATCCAATGCCCATGTTAAGATTTCCCGATTTTCTATATTGTGATAAAATTTGAGACAGAAATAGAGATGAAAAAATATCCAAGTAATCCCAAACTGCGTGATCCATACTTAATGCTTCATTTATAAGCATTTACTCAATGATCACCAATGATCAGTTTAGAATGATGACTTTCACTTGATGATCAACTTGACATGGCCATGCTAAATCGTCCGTGACTTTTGATTTAGAGCTCGGAATGACATGAATCCAATGCCCACCTTAAGAAAGCTCAATCTTTTATATTGTAACAAATATTGAGATAGAAATAGATGTGGCAAAGCGTCAAAGTAATTCAATATATCCAAAACTGTGTCATGTCATATATTATGCTTCATTTAGAATCCTTTACTCAATGAGCACCAATGATCAGTTTAGAATAATCATATTAACTGGCCGATCAATTTGACATGTCCAAACTAAATCAGCTGTAAATATTGGGCTCCAAATGACACGAATTCAATGCCCACATTAAACTAGCTTAATTTTCTATATTGTAATAAAATTTGAGACAAAAATAGATACGACAAAGCATCCAAGTAATCCAATTTATCCCAAACTGCGTGATCCATGCTTTATGCTTCGTTCATAAGGCTTTACTCAATGAGTACCAATGATCAGTTTAAAATGATCACTTTAACTGGCTGATCAACTTGATATTTCTGTACTAAATCATCCGTATGTTTAGACTTAGAACTCAGAATTACACAAATCCAATGTCCACGTTAAGCTAAATCAATTTTCTATATTATAACAAAATTTGAGACAGAAATAGATATGACAAAGCGTCCAAGTATTCCAATATATCCAAAACTATGTGACGCCATGCATTATGCTTTATTTATAAGCCTTTACTCAATGAGAACCAATGATCAGTTTAGAATAATCATATTAACTGCCATATAACAACTTGATATGCCCGCATTAAATTTTCCATAACTTTTGATTTAGAGCTCAGAATGACACAAATCCAATGTCCACGTTAAGCTAGCTTAATTTGCTATATTGTAAAAAAAATTGAGACAAAAATAGATACGATAAAAGTTCAAGCAATCCAATATATCTAAAACTTTGTGATGCCATGTATTATGGTTCATTTAAAAGTCTTTACTCAATGAGCAGCACTGATAACTTGAGAATAATCATATTAACTGGCCGATCAACTTGACATGTCCGCAGTAAATCGTTTGTAACTTTGGATTTTGAGCTCATATTGACACGAATCCTGTGCGCATGGTAAACTTGCTTAATTTTCTATATTTTGAAAAAAATTGAAAGAGAAATAGAGATGACAAACCATCCAAATAATCCAATCTATCCAAAACTGCATGATGCAATGTTGTATGCTTCATTTATAAGCCTTTACTTAAAGTGCACCAATGATAAGTTTAGAATCATAACTTTAAATGGACGATAAACTTGATATGTCTGCACTTAATCGCCAGTCAGTTTTGATTTAGAGCTCAGAATTACATAAATCCAATGTCCACTTTAAGCTAGCTCAATTTTCTATATTGTAACAAAATTTGAGATAGAAATAGATACTGCAAAGCATCTAAGTAATCCAATATATTCAAAACTATGGGATGCCATGCATTATGCTTCATTTAGAAGCCTTTACTCAATGAGAGCCAATGAACAATTTTTAGAATAATCATATTATCTGGCCAATCAACTTGATATGTCCGCACTAAATCGTCTGTAACTTTTGATTTAGAGCTCAGAATGACACGAATCCAATGTCCACGTTAAGGTAGCTTAATTTTCTATATTGTTACAAAATTTGAAACAAAAATAGATTCGATAAAAGTCCAAGTAATCAAATATATCCAAAACTTTGTGATGCCATGCATTATGGTTCATTTAGAAGTCTTTACTCAATGAGCAGCACTGATCAGTTTAGAATAATCATATTAACTGGCCGATCAACTTGACATGTCCGTAGTAAATCGTCCGTAACTTTGGATTTTGAGCTCAGATTGACCGGAATCCAATGTGAACGTTAAGCTTGCTTAATTTTCTATATTTTGAAGAATTTTGAGACAGAAATAGAGATGACAAAGCGTCCAAGTAATGCAATCTATCCCAAACTACGTGATGCAATGATGTATGCTTCATTTATAAGCATTTACTTAAAGAGAACCAATGATCAGTTTAGAATCATAACTTTAAATGACCGATCAATTTGATATGTCTGCACTAAATCATCCATAAGTTTTGATTTAGATCTCAGAATTACACAAATCCAATGTCCACGTTAACACTACAAGAAACATTAATATATCCAACGGCATTTCCGACGGAAAAAAATCTTCAGAATTTTCCAACGCCTATGTGATGGTTTTCCGATAGACTACCGATGGAATTTATTTCGTCGGTGATCCGTCGCTATTTCCCGACGCATGCACTACCGTCGGGAAATCAATGGTAAAACCTGACGGTTTTCCGTCCGCTTTCCGACGAAAACGTAGGCGTCGGGATATCCTCTTAAAACCATCGCACATAACCGACGAATTACAAGCCGTCGGGAAAATATTGATGGGCTGACGTCGAGTATCGTCGGTTGGTCATTGGAAATATCCGGCAATGGACGGAAACCATCGGAAATTCGTCGGAAATGGGAATATTCTTAAGAATAATCTATTACAAATTTGTGATTATCTGTTAAAAATTCGTAATAATCTGCTAAAAATTTGTAATAATCTTTTAAAAATTCGTGATAATCTTCAAATTTTCAATATAAATACGCAATACTCTACAATTTCACCAGAACAAAAAAGCCTAAAAATGTCTTTTTCGGGTTCTTATGATCATTTTCGATCGTGGATGGATAAACCTTGGTATGATTCAACAACGGGGGAATTGACTAATGAATTTGCGCAAGATGTTAAAGAGTTCATGATATTTCGTGAACAAAGAGCATCGTACATCGAAGATAGTAGTAGAATACAGAAATCTAATTTGGAAGCCCAAAATTTTTTTGATATGTTAGATGCATCCAAGCAACCATTGTATAAAGGATGTAGAGATGGATTATCACCTTTATCTGCTGCAAGCAGGTTGATGATGATAAAGACGGATTTCAACTTAGCTGAATATTCGGTGAATGCGATAGCTGATTTTGTTAGAGATATATTACCTGAAGATAATATTGCACTTGCTTAATATTACGAGGTTCAAAAACTTGTAACTGGTCTTGGATTGCCATATCAGATGATCGATGTATGTATTGACAATTGCATGATCTACTAGAGAAATGATGAAAACCGCATGAAGTGCCGATTATCTCACAAACCTCAATTTCAAAAGACAAGCGGCAGAGTACCTATTATGCATAAACGGATGTGGTATTTTCCATTAACAAAGAGGTTAAAGAGGTTATATCAATCTTAACACACAGCAAAACCTATGAGATGGCATGCAGAACATAATTCGAATGGAGAAATTGTGCATCCCTCGGATGCAGAAGCATGGAAACATTTTCAACAAGTTTCCTAGTTTTGTATATGAGCTTAGGAACGTATACCTTCGGTTATCTACAGATGGATTCAACCCTTTTGGGAGGCATGGGAGGCAATACTCGTTGTGGCCAGTTATCGTGACAACTTATAATTTGCCTCCTTTGTTGTGCATTAAACGAGAGTTTTTTTTAACAATTCTCATCCCCGGTCCAAAGCATCCTAAGCGATCACTTGATATTTTCTTGCAGCCACTAATTCATGAGTTAAAAATATTGTGGGAAAATGGTGTCGAAGCATTCGATGTTTCCAACCAACAAAACTTCTTGATGCGAGTAGTACTTATGTGGACCATAAGTGATTTTCCAGCATATGGTATGTTATCAGGATGGTCAACACATGGAAGATTAGCTTGCCCATATTGTCAAGATAATACTGATGCGTTCCAACTGAAACATGGATGAAAGACTAGTTGGTTCCATTGTCATCGTCGATTTCTACCACAAGATCATCCATATCGCCGGAGCACGACATTGTTTACGAAAAACAAAAAAAAATTGATGGGCCACCTCCTATTCTTGATGGGAATTATATGATGACTCGATTTTGAGATTTTGGTATTGAGAGAACGGCTTCATGTGGAGGTAATGGACATTACCCAATTGATGGTTGTGGCGAATACAATAATTGGCACAAGAATAGCATTTTTTAGGATTTACGATATTGGAAGGACCATTTTTTGCACCATAAGTTAGATGTTATGCACATTGAGAAAACATTTTTGACAACATAATGAATACTGTTCTAAATGTGCAAGGAAAAACAAATGATAATTTGAAAGCTAGATTGGATTTGCCGGATATTTGTTCTTGGAAGGAACTAAATGTAATGTCAAATGGAAAATCATTGTCTCCCGCATTCCGGTTGGATGCACATGCAAAAGACAAATTCTTTGACTGGATTAAGCATAGTGTCAAATTTTCAGATGGATACGCATCTAACCTTCGTAATTGTGTCGATACTACTGAAGGCAAATTTTTAGTGATGAAAAGTCATGATTGTCATGTTGTCATGCAAAGAGTATTCCCATTTGCCTTTAGCACTCTTCTGCCTAAAAACGTACACAGAGCAATTGCAGGTACGTTTACATTATTTTATATATAAATAATCATAATTTCATATATTATATGATATTAACTTTTTTATGTAGGGATTGGTGCTTTTTCCGAGATATATGTACAAGATCATTTACTGCAGATGCTATCTGAAATTTGGAGGAAAAATACTGGTTCTCATTTGTAATCTGGAGAAAATATTTCCACTAGTGGTTTTTGATGTTATGGAGCATCTTCCTATTCACCTCCCTAGAGAAGTAGAGCTTGGAGTACCTATTCAGTACCAATGGATGTATCCTTTTGAGAGATATATGTTGCACCTAAAGAAAAAATTTAAAAATCTTGCCAGAGTTGAGGGTTCAATCGTCGCACAAAGTATTAATGAAGAAACAATTAACTTCGCCAGCTACTATTTTCCATCACAAGTCCAAACAAAAAATAGATGACCTGCACGACATGATGATAGAGGAGAAAAACCAAGCTATCCAGTGTATGTGCCAGAAGTATTTGCACAAATTAGACATTTAAGTGGAAAAGGGAAGACGCGACGCCTATCAGATGAAGAACACAATCACTTGCATTTGTATATTTTGACAAATTGCGATGACATTTTGGAATATGAAACGTACATTCAATTAAATTTAGTTTTTAATTGTTATTATAGTTTATTTTTAATTATTTTATTCATAATTAACAGGATATACATGGAACAAATGCGTGTTCATTATTCAGATTACACTAATAATGAGTTGGTCGAACTTAAAAAAATCAAATTTGCAAGATGGTTGCATTTTTATGTTAGTATTACCACAATTATGTAATTTTCAATAATAGTTTCCTATATATATATATATTATTGACTACATTCAATTATTTTGTAGGTTACTACATGTGTTTATAGGGGGGTACTGCACTCGTTGATATGCTTTTAAGAGTCATCGCGAAGGAAACTCACAAACAACTTGTAATTACGGTGTATTATCCCAATGAGGAGAAATTGTATACAACGCTGTTTTCGTGAAATATTAGAAGTTCAGTAGAATGATTGATTTGAGGTGTATTGTGTTCTACTGTGACTAGTATGACACTGTCATGGGTCAATGACAAGACGAATTTGGTGTTACATCTGTCCACTCTTGTAAGGGACATTGAAAATATGATCATTTTATACTTTCATCACAAGTGAACCAGGTTTGTTACATTATTTATCCTCGTGTGAGGAACAAGCAAGATCCTTGAATTACAGTGACCTCAATACATCCTAAAGGAATGGTATGTGGTATTACCGAACAAGACCCTATGCAACAAAACACAATTACTAACTGAGGTTCAATAGACACTTCTTTTGAAGTTAACCTTGTTGTTGATGACACCACGAATGGAGATTACAATGTGTTTCAAGATTCAGAAGAAGAGATTGGCGAGTTTGTCGACCAAAATTCAGCTAATTTGGAATGTTCATCAGATTCAGATTAAATTCGGAATGTTCATCAGACCGAAAAAAGTGATGTTATTTCCATATGTATTTTGTTGTATACAAAATAAACTATAACTTTTTTAATAATATATAAATATTTTTTTGAAATATTGATTTACGTAACCGACGGATTTCCGATGGCTTTGTTAACTCCGTTGGACAGCCGTCAGAAAACTGTCAATTGCAACGTAGGCAGACTATTTGTCAAACAAGCACGGGTTTTAAGCAATCCGTTGGAAAATCGACGGATTTCTAACGGCCTAAAATTTTACGCGGAAAACATAATGCCTAACGCGTGCTTTTGCAAAAATATTTATCAAATTTCCGACGGATTTCCGATGGAAATTGCCGTCAGAAATTTGTAATATAACCTACGACCGTTTCTTCTCCTCTTTCTCTCTCGCGTTTCTTTCCTTCTCTGCCTCTTCGCCTCCCGCCACTGTCATCGCCGGAAACCCCCTTTCTTCTTCACATCCCCCCACTGTCATCGCTAGTTATGTAAGTTTTTTTCATTATAACTATTTATTGGCGTGTATCGAATTTTCTGGGGTAATTGGTGTCGAGTATATCCGAATTGATTTTTTTATAGGAAGTGCTTGGGGTAGAATATGATATAAAACTGTCTCTGCTTCGTTTCAAGTTTGAACCATTTATGAGTTTGCGTTGTTGGCATTGTGGCAAGAATCACTGTTGTATAGGAGAAGCCTATACATATATTACATAATCTGGTCGGACCTTTTCCCAAATAAATACAGAAAGTCTTGTTTTTTCTTTATGGAAGTTGTAATATTTGATCCGAAAAAACTGTTTGTATAAAAGCAAAGAGCAGTTTTTTTATTACTAATGAGTCTTCACAAGCCTGTTAATTTGGAATGTTCCATTGTAGCTTCTGTTTTTTTTTCTCGGAAAAATAAAGGTCGAACTTAATAGAATCAAAAGATGGTTTGATGCGGAAAGTATGTGATTCTTTGTTTTACTAACTTTTGATGGTGCATTTGTTGAATTTCGTTTGAATGGTTGCATGAGTGCAAACTGTTTGTTTAAATGTCTGAAAGCAAACTTACAGTTGCTCATTCTGCTTTTCTTAGCTGTTTATTAATGTAAAAGATAGGTTTTGTGTATAATTAGGGCAGCGAGGTAGAAATTTGTAGCTTGAGTAGGACATGTCTTCAATTTGTTTCTCATGTGGTAATTCGTGTAGTAAAATTATGAGGTACCGTAACGTCATTACATTAATTTTTCATTCAATGTATCATAAAAATCAAAAGTTAAACTTTACTTAACTTTTGTTTCAAAAGTTAAAAAAAAAGCATTTTTTAGATGAAATTATATGACTCATTATCTTTCTAAAAATAACTCAACAAATAATGAAAATTACAAAATACAAGCGATTACGAGAGTGAAAACTAATTAATTTTATACTAAAAATTGGAAAAAATCTTTAAAAAATTTTCATTAAAATAAAAATAATTGATTATTATTTTAAATAATTTAATATTTCAAAGAAAAAAATGGCAAATAGTAAATGTAGATAGACTGATAAAATGTCACAATCATAATGTTTTACGGTCGTATCAAGAGTAATAAAGACGTGGTGAGTCTTCTACTCCAAGTTGTATACCAACTCAAGTTCCAGAATATGCAAATGATTCTTTCCAACCAATAAAAATTGAAGAATTGGTTTACCAGCCTGGTCGTGAACTTATTACTTTTATTGATCCAAGACGTCAAGGAAATTCGACATGGTAAATTAAATTTTCTATAATTATTTTTAATGCTATTCTAATAAAAATTCATAGGTTTGGTATTCTAAATAACGGAATAAGCAAATCTATATTAAAGATGCTTCATTCTCTTTTGAACAAACCATATACCAAATTAGAGATATTCTATACGAAAAACGTCAGATTTGGTTCAGAACGTTTGCGGTACGTTAATTTATTTTTAAATATATAATTGTTTTAAATATTTTTTAATAATATTTTTAGTAATATATAAGTAAATTTCACAGGAAGAATTTACATGGGATCCTATAAACACAAAATTGGTGGAAGAAGCTTTTCAAAAAGAGGCTGCAGTACAATTTTTCTGCCACATGAATGAGTGGAACCAAAAATGGAAAAAGGAAAAAGATAAACCAAGAGGATTGAATGATTCGGTTTGGAACGACTTTATTCGTTATTGGGAATCTTCCAACACTGAGGTGATCTCGAGGACTTATTCGGGAAACCGGAAGCGCAACTGAGGAGGCCAAGGCATTTATATTCACAATTTCGGATCGACTAGTTTTCTGAGATGAGCCGATCAATTGGTAAATTAATTATTATATTAATTTTATTTATTATTATTTGAAAATTTTTAAATTATTAATTTAGAATTTTTTTACTTTTAGGCAGAAAAATTTGGATCGCCTCCAGATCACTTGCAACTTCTCGAGGCCGTCCACACAAACAAAAATACTAGTCACATCCAATATGGTCTTTACGCTTCATTTATAAGCCTTTACTCAATGAGCACCAGTGATCAGTTTAAAATAATATCTTTAACTGGCCGATAAACTTGACATGTCCGCACAAAATCTTCCGTATCTTTTGATTTTGAGCTTAGAATGACACGAATCAATTGCCCACGTTAAGCTAGCTAAATTTTATGTATTTTGCAAAATTTTAGACAGAATGGACACCAATGATCAGGCTAAACTTCATTTATAAGCTTTTACTTAATGGACACCAATGATCAGTTTACAATGATCACTTTAACTAGCCAATCAACTTGACTTATCCGCAACAAATCGTCTATAATCTTCATTTAGAGCTTAGAATGAAATGGATCCAATGGCCACGTTAAGCTTTTTTGATTTTCTATATATTGTGAGAAATTTGAGATAAAAATATAGACGACAAAGCGTCCAACTAATCCAATCTATCCCAAACTGCGTTATCCATGCTTTATGCTTTATTTATAAGCCTTTACTCAGTGGGCACCAATGATCAGTTTAGAATGATCAATTTAACTGGCCGATCAACTTCATATGTTTGCACTAAATCGTCCGTAACTTTTAATTTAGAGCTCAGAATGATAGGAAAACAATGCCGAAGTTAAGATAGCTAAATTTTCTTTACTGTAACAAAATTTGAGACAGAAATAGATACGACAAAGCGTCTAAATAATCCAATATATCCAACATTGTGTGATGCCATGGATTATGCTTCATTCAGAAGCCTTTACTCAATGAGCGTCAACGATCAGTTTACAATAACTGGCCGATCAACTTGACATGTCCTCACTAAATCGTCCGTAACTTTTGATTTAGAGCTCATAATGACACGAATCCAATGCCCACGTCAAACTAGCTAAATTTTCTATATTGTTACAAAATTTGATACAAAAATAGATAAAACAAAGCGTCCAAGTAATCCAATCTATCCAAAATTGTGTGATGACATGCATTATGCTTCATTTATAAGCCTTTACTCAATGAGCACCAATGACCAGTTTAGAATAATTATATTAACTGGCCGATCAACTTGAAATTTCCGAACTAAATCGTTCGTGACTTTTCATTTAGAGCTAAGAATGATACGAATCCAATGCCCACGTTAAACTACATAAATTTTCTAAATTTTGCAAAATTTAAGACAGAAATAGGGACGACAAAGCGTCCAAGTAATCCAATCTATCCCAAACTGTGTGATGTCATGATTTATACTTCATTTATAAGCGTTTAATTTATGAGCACCAATGATCAGTTTAGAATGATCATTTTAACAGGCCGATCAACTTGACATGTCCACACAAAAATATCCGTTACTTATGATTTAGACCATAAAATGACACGAATCCAATGTACACGTTATGCTAGCTCAATTTTCTATATTGTGCCATAATTTAAGACAGAAATAGATACGATAAATCGTCTAAGTAATCCAATCTATCCCAAACTTAGTGATACCATGCATTATGCTTCATCTATGAGCCTTTACTGAATGACCACCAATGATTAGTAAAGAAAGATCATTTTAACTAGCCGATCAACTTGACATGTCCGCACTAAATCATCATTAACTTTTGATTTCGAGCTAAGAATGACACGAATCCAATGCCCACATTAAGCTAACTAACTTTTTTATGTTGTGACAAAATTTGAGATACAAGAAGATACAACAAAGCGTCCAGGTATCCAATCTATCCCAGACTGCGTGATACCATGCTTTATGCTTCGTTTATAAGCGTTTACTTAATGAGAACCAATGATCAGTTTAGAATGATTACTTTAACTGGCCAATCAACTTGACATGTCCGCACTAAATCGGCCATAACTTTTGATTTAGAGCTCAGAATGACACGAATCCAATGCCCACGTTAAGCTAGCTCAATTTTTTGTATTTTGACAAAATTTGAGATCGAACTAGATACGACAAAACGTCCAAGTCATTTAATCTATTCCAAACTGCGTGATGTCATTCTTTATGCTTCATTTATAAGCGTTTACTTAATGAGCACCAACGATCAGTTTAGAATGATCACCTTAAGTGGCCGATCAACTTGATATGTACGCACTAAATCATCCGTAACTTATGATATAGAGATCAGAATGACACGAATCCAATGCCCACGTTAAGCTAGCTCAATTTGCTATATTGTGACAAAATGTGAGACAAAAGTAGATTCAATAAAGCATCCAATCAATCCAATCTATCTCAGACTCCATGATGCCACACATTCCGCTTCATTTATAAGTATTTACTCAATGAGCACCAATGACCAGAAGAATGATCATTTTAACTAGTCGATCAACTTGACATGTCAGCACTAAATGGTCTGTAACTTTTGATTTAGACCTCCGAATGACACAAATCCAATGCCCACGTTAAGCTAGCTCAATTATCTATATTGTGACAAAATTTGAGACAGAAATAAATACGACAAAGCGTCCAAGTAATCCAATCTATCCCGATTTACGTGATGTCATGCATTATTCTTCATTTATAAGCTTTTACTGAATGAGCACCAATGGTCAATATAAAATGATAATTTTAACTTGCCGAATAACTTCACATATCTCCATTAAATCGTCTGTAACTTTTGATTTAGAGCTCAAAATGAAACGAATTCAATTGCCATGTTAAGGTAGCTCAATTTTCTATATTGTGATAAAATTTAAGACTAAAATTGCTTTGACAAGTCCTCCAAGTTATCAAATCTGTCCAAAACTACGTGATGCAATGCATTATTCTTCATTTATAAGCCATTACTCAATGAGCACCAGTGATCAGTTTGGAATGATTAACTTAACTGGCCGCTCAATTTGAGATATCTGCACAAAATCGTCCATAACTTTTGTTTTATATCTCATAACGACACGTATCCAATGCCCACGTTAATCTAGCTCAATTTTCTATATTGTGAGAAGATTTGAGACAGAAATAAATACCACAAATCGTCCAAGGAATCCAATCTATCCTGAACCTCGTGATGTCATGCATTATGCTTCATTTATAAACCTTTACTCAATGAGCACCAATGATCAGTTAAAAAGGATCATTTTAACTGGCCGATCAACTTGACATGTACGCACTAAATCGTCCGCAACTTTTGATTTAGGTCTCAGAATGGCACGAATCCAATACCCACGTTAAGCTAGCTCATTTTTGTATATTGTCGAAAAATTTGAGACCGAACTAGATACGACAAAGCATCCAAGTAATCAAATCTATTCCAAACTGCGTGATGTCATGCTTTGTGCTTCATTTATAAGTGTTTACTTAATGAGCACCAATGATCAGTTTAGAATGATCACCTTAACTGGCCGATAAACTTGATATGTCTGTACTAAATCGTCCGTAACTTATGATTTAGAGATCATAATGACATGAATCTAATGCCCACGTTAACCTAGCTCAGTTTGCTATATTGTGACAAAATGTGAGAGAAAAGTAGATACAACAAAGCGTCCAAATAATCCAATCTATTTCAAACTGCATTCTGCTACATTTACAAGCATTTACTCAATGAGCACCAATGATAAGAAGAATTATCCTTTTTACTAGCCAATCAACTTGACATCTCTACAATAAATCATCTGTAACTTTTGATTTAGACCCCAGAATGACACGGATCCAATGCCCATGTTAAGCTAGCTCAATTATCTATATTGTGACAAAATTTGAGACAAAAATAGATACGACAAGGCATTCAAGTAATCCAATCTATCCCAATTTGCGTGATGCCATGCATTATTACTCATTTATAAGCTTTTACTCAATGACCACCAATGATCAGTTTAGAATGATCATTTTTACTTGCCGATCAACTTGACATATCCGCATTAAATCGTCTGTAACTTTTGATTTAGAGCTCAGAATGACACGAATCCAATGGCCACGTTAAGATAGCTCAATTTTCTATTTTGTGATAAAATTTAAGACTAAAATTGCTTTGACAAGTCCTCCAAGTTATTAAATCTGTCCAAAGCTACGTGATGTTATGCATTATTCTTCATTTATAAGTCTTTACTCAATGAGCACCAATGATTAGTTTGGAATGATCAATTTAGCAGGCCGATCAACTTGACATGAATATGCAAAATCGTAAGTAACTTTTGTTTTATAGCTCGTAACGACACGAATTCAATGCGCACGTTAAACGGCTCAATTTTTTATATTGTGACAAAATTTGAGATAGAAATGGATACGAAAAAGCATCAAAGTAATCAAATATAGCTAAAACGGCATGATGTCATGCATTATGCTTCATTTATAAGCCTTTACTCAATGAGTTGCATTGATTAGTTTAGAATGATCACTTTTGGTGGCCGATCAAGTTGACACGTCTCAACTTAATCGTCCATAACTTTTGATTAAGAGCTTAGAATGTAATGGATCCAATGCCCACGTTAAGGTAGAGATACAAAAAATTGTCCATGTAATCCAGTCTAGTAAAAATGCGTGATCCCATGCCTTATGCTTCATTTATAAGCGTTTCCTTAATGACCACCAATGATTAGCTTAGATGATCACTTTAACTACCCGATCAACTTGACATGTCTGCTCTAAATCGTCGGTAACTTATGATTTAGAGCTCAGAATGACACGAATCCAATGCTCACTTTAAGCTAGCTCAAATTTCTATATTGTGACAAAATTTGAGACAGAAATAGATACAACCAAGTGTCCAGGTAATCCATTTGATCCCAAACTGCGTGATGCCATGCTTTATGCTTCATTTATAAGCTTTTACCTAATGAGCACCAATGATCAATTTAGAATAATCACTTTAACTAGCAAATCAACTTGACTTGACCACACTAAATTGTCCGCAACTCTTGATTTAGATCTCATAATGACACAAATCCAATGCCAACATTAAGCTTTCTCGATTTTCTATATCATGACAAAATTTGAGATAGAAATAGAGACGATAAAGCGTCCAAATGACACGAATCCAATGCCCACGTTAAGCTTGCTCAATTTTCTATATTCTGACAAAATTTGACAAAGAATTAGATAAGACAAAGCATCAAGGTAATCCAATTTATCCAGAACTGTGTGATGCCATTCATTATGTTTTGTTTATAAGCCTTTACTCAATAAGCACCAATGATGAGTTTAGAATAATCATAATAATTGTCTGATCAACTTGACATGTCCACACTAAATCGTATGTAGCGTTTGATTTTGAATTCAAAATGACAGGAATCCAATGCATAGATTAACCTTGCTAAATTTTCTATATTTTGACAAAATTTGAGACTAAAGTAGAGACGACAAAGTGTCTAAGTAATCAAATTTATCCCAAACTGTGTGATGCCATGCTTTATGCATCATTTATAAGCTTTTATTTAATGAGCACCAATGATCAGTTTAGAATAATCACTTTAACTAGCCGATCAACTTGACTTGTCCGCACTAAATTGTCCGTAACTCTTGATTTAGATCTCATAATGACACGAATCCAATGCTCACATTAAGCTTTCTCCATTTCTATATCGTGGCGAAATTTGAGATAGAATTAGAGACGACGAAGCATCCAAGTAATCCAATAAATCACAAACTGTGTTATCCATGCTTTATGGTTCATTTATAAGCATTTAATCAATGAGCACCAATGATCAGTTTAGAATGATCACTTTAACTGGCTGATCAAATTGATATGTCCGGACTAAATCGTCCGTAATTTTTGATTTAGAGCTCAGAATGTAACGAATCCAATGCCAAAGTTAAGCTAGCTAAATTTTCTATATTGAATCAAAATTTGAGACAAAAATAGATACGAAAAATCGTCTAAGTAATCCAATATATCCAATACTGTGTAATGCCATGGATTATGCCTCATTTAGAAGCCTTTACTCAATCAGCGCGAATGATCAGTTTAGAGTAATCATATTAACTGGCCGATAAACTTGACATGTCCGCACTAAATCGTTCGTAACTTTTGATTTAGAACTCAGAATGATACGAATCCAATGCCCAAGTTAAGCTAGCTTAATTTTCTATATTGTAACAAAATTTGAGACATAAATAGATACGAAAAAGCGTCCAAGTAATCGACTATATCCAAAACTGTGTGATGCCATGGATTATGCTTCATTTAAAAGCCTTTACTCAATGAGTGCCAATGATCAGTTTAGAATAATCATATTAACTGGCCGATCAACATGACATTTCCGCACTAAATCATCTGTAAGTTTATTTTGAGCTCAGAATTACACAATCCAATGCCCATATTCAGCTAGATAAATATTCTCTATTTTAACAAAATTTGAGACAGCAATAGAGACGACAAAGCGCCAAGTAATCCAATCTAACCAAAACAGTGTGATGCCATGCATTATGATTCATTTATAAGCCTTTATTCAATGAGTACTAATGATCTGTTTTGAATAATCATATTAACTGGCCGATCAACTTGAAATGTATGCACGAAATTGTCCGAACTCTTGATTTAGAGCTAAGAATGGCACGAATCTAATGTCCATGTTAAGCTTTCTAGATTTTCTATATTGTATCAAAATTTGAGATACAAATAGAGACGACAAAGCATCCAAGTAATCCAATCTATCCCAAACTATGTGATCCACGCTTTATGCTTCATTTTTAAGCCTTTACTCAATGAGCACCAATGATCAGTTTAAAATGATCTCTTTAACTTGTCGATCAACTTGACATGTCTCCACTAAATCGTGCGTAACTTTTGATTTAAAGCTTAGAATGACACGAATCAATTGCCCACGTTAAGCTAGCTAAATGATGCAGGAACAAGAGGACATGTTTGAGCAAGGGAAACTGCTGGAGAGACTCTAGCTGGCTGTACAACACTTTCTAGAGACTCAAGAGTGATGGGTTGATGGTGACCCTTCAGCTGGCTGTAGAGCACTTTCTGAAGGATCTAAGTGAGGATTGAGTAGAGAGGTGGATCGAGAGACGCAACACAGATTATGGAAGGTCTGTGATAAGTCTAGAGCACTCAAGCTTCAAGGATTCTCACACAAGAAGGCTGGATGCGTCAGCTCCTTTCAAAGGAAGAAAAACTAGGTTTTTATTTCATAAAACTTATTTGATTACATGCTGAGAAGGGACTTTATATACTAGCAGGTGCCTTCTAGGGCTGAAAATACATTATAATGAAAGGACTAAAGCAAAAATAACAACAAGACATTAGGACCTAATGACAAATAAAAGAGTCTTAAACTTAACAGCCACATTCCTGCAAAAACAAGCAAATAACCTTGTTAATTGAAACATAAGAATTTTAAATACGCACCTTGGTCTCTTGTAGCTCTTTATAATTCCTTCTTAAGTTTGTTTAGCAATGATGAACAAGGTTGTATCTCTGAAGCCTTGTAAAACTAGAAGGAGTGAAAATGTGGTAGTCTTTAGTTGTTCATAGTCTCCTTCTTGTAATTCTTTAGTAAGTTGAGCTTCATGGAATCCTCCATCTTCTATGATTGTTATGAGACTCTCGACAGACTTGTTGAACATCTTACTAAGGTTTCTTTTGCCTGATCTTGTTATTGGAGCTTGTCTCCTAATAGGTATATTAATGGGCTCTTCCTCAGCTTCTTGTGAGCTAGTATTGATGCCCTCATCACTACATTTTATATATTTTGCAAAATTTGAGACAAAAAGAGAGACGACAAAGCGTCCAAGTATGCCAATCTATCCCAAACTGTGTGATGCCATGATTTATACATCATTTATACGCTTTTACTTAATGTGCACTAATGATCAGTATAGAATGATCACTTTAACTAGCCGATCAACCTGACATATCCGCAACAAATTTTCCGTAACTCTTGATTTAGAGCTCAGAATGAAACGCATCCAATGCCCACGTTAAGCTTTCTAAATTTTCTATATTGTGAGAAAATTTGAGACAGAAATAGAGACAACAAATCATCCAAGTAATCCAATCTATCCCAAACTGCGTTATCCATGCTTTATGCTTCATTTATAAGCCTTTACTCAATGAGCACCAATGGTCAATTTAGAATGATCACTTTAACTGGCCGAACAACTTTATATGTCCGCACTAAATCGTCCCCAACATTTGATTTAGAGCTCAGAATGACATGAATCCATGCCCAAGTTAAGACAACTCAATTTTCTATATTATAACAAACTTTCAGACATAAATAGATACGATAAAACGCCTAAGTAATACAATATATCCAAAACTGTGTGATGCAATGGATTATGTTTTATTTATAAGCCTTTACTCAATGAGCGCCAATGATCAATTTAGAATTATCTTATTAATTGGCCGATCAACGTGACATGTCTGCACTAAATCGTCCCTAACTTTTTATTTTGAGCTCAGACTAACACGAATCCAATGTCCATCTAAAGCTAGATAAATTTTCTATATTTTAATAAAATTTGACACAACAATCGAGACGACAAAGCACCAAGTAATCTAATCTATCCAAAATTGTGTGATGCCATGGATTATGGTTCATTTATAAGCCTTTACTCAATAAGCACCAATGATCAGTTTGGAATAATCATATGAATTGTCTGATCAACTTGACATGTATGTACTAAATCGTCTGTAAGTTTTGATTTTGAACTCAGTATGACACATATCCAATGCCCACGTTATTCTAGCTCAATTTTCTATATCGTTAAAACATTTGAGATAGAACTAGATACGACAAAGCGTCCAAATAATTAAATCTATCCCAAGCTCCACGATGCCCTGCATTATGTTTCATTTATAAGCCTTTACTCAATGAGCACCAACGATAAGTTTAGAATAATCATATTAACTATCCGATCAACTTGACATGTTCACACTAAATCGTCTGTAACTTTTCATTTAAAGCTAAGAATGACATGAATCCAATGCCCACGTTAAGCTAGCTAAATTTTCTATAATTTGACAAAATTTGAGACAGAAATTGAGACGATAAAGCCTCCATGCAATCCAATCTATCCCAAACTGCTTGATTTCATGTTTTATGCTTCATTTATAACCCTTTACTTAAAGAGCACCAATGATCAGTTTAGAATGATCACTTTAACAAGCCGATCAATTTGACATGTCCGCACTAAATGGTTCGTAACTTTTGTTTTATAGCTTAGAATGACACGAATCCAATGCCCACGTTAAGCTAACTCAATTTTCTATATTGTAACAAAATTTGAGACAGAAATTAATACGACAAAGTGTCCAAATAATTCAATCTATTTCAAACTCCACGATGCTTTGCATTATGCTTCATTTATAAACCTTTACTCAATGAGCACCAATGATCAGTTTAGAATAATCATATTAACTTGGCGATCAACTTGAAATGTCCACCCTAAATTGTCTGTAGCTTTTCATTTAGAGTTAAGAATGACACGAATCTAGTGTCCACGTTAAGCTACCTAAATTTTCTGTATTTTGCAAAATTTAAGACAGAAATAGGGACGACAAAGCGTACAAGTAATCCAATCTATCCCAAACTGTGTGATGCCCTGATTTATACTTCATTTATAAGCATTTAATTTATGAGCACCAATGATCAATTTAGAATGATCATTTTAACTGGCCGATCAACTTGACATGTCCACGCAAAAATATCCGTTACTTATGATTTAGACCTTAGAATGAAACAAATCCAATGCTCACGTTAAGGTAGCTCAATTTTCTATATTGTGAAAAAATTTGAGACATAAATAGATACGACAAAGTGTATAAGTAATCCTATCTATCCCGAACTGCGTGATGCCATGCCTTATGCTTCATTTGTAAGCCTTTACTCAATGAGCATCAATGATCAAATTAGAATGATCACTTTAACTAGCCGATCAACTTGATGTGTCTGCTAAATCGTCAGTAACTTTTGATTTAGATTTCAGAATGACGCGAATCCCATGCCCACGTTAAGCTAACTCCATTTTTTATATTGTGAAAAAAATTGAGATACAACTAGATACGACAAAATGTCCAAGGTATTCAATCTATCCCAGATTGCATGATGCCATGCTTTATGCTTCGTTTATAAGCGTTTACTTAATGAGCACCAATGATCAGCTTAGAATGATTACTTTAACTGGCCGATCAACTTCGCATATCTGCTCTAAATCATCCATAACTTATGATTTAGAGCTCGGAAAGACACGAATCCAATGCCCATGTTAAGCTAGCGCAATTTTCTTTATTGTGACAAAATTTGAGACATAAATAGATACAACATATCATCCAGGTAATGCAATCTATCCCAAACCTCATGATACCATGCATTATGCTTCATTTATAAGCCTTTACTCAATGAGCACCCAGGACCAGTTAAGAAAGATCATTTTCACTGGTCGATGAACTTGACATTTATGCACTAAATCGTTTGTAATTTTGGATTTAGAGCTCAGAATGACACGAATCCAATGTCCACGCTAAGCTAGCTAAATTTTTTATATTGTGACAAAATTTGAGACAAAACAAGATACTCCAAAGCGTCCAAGTCATCCAATATATTCCAAACTGCGTGATGTCATGCTTTATGCTTCATTTATAAGTGTTTACTTAATGAGCACCAATGAACAGTTTAGAACGATCATCTTAACTGGGCGATCAACTTGATATGTCCGCACTAAATCGTCTGTAACTTATGATTTAAAGATCAGAATGACACGAATACAATGCCCACTTTAAGCTAGCTCAATTTGCTATATTGTGACAAAATGTATACAACAAAGCGTCCAAGTAATCGAATCTATCTCAAACTACATGATGCCACACATTCTTCTTCATTTATAAGCATTTACTCAGTGAGCACCAATGATCAGAAGAATGATCATTTTAAATAGCCGATCTACTTCACATGTCTGCACTAAATCGTTTGAAACTTTTGATTTAAACCTCAGAATGACTTGAATCCAATGTCCACGTTAAGCTACCTCAATTATCTATATTGTGGCGAAATTTGAGACAAAAATAAATTCAACAAAGCATTCAAGTAATACAATCTATCCCGATTTGCGTGATGCAATGCATTATTTTTCATCTATAAGCTTTTACTCAATGAGCACCAATGATCAATTTAGAATGATCATTTTAACTTGCCGATCAACTTCACATATCCACATTAAATCGTGCGTAAATTTTGATTTAGAGCGTAGAATGACACAAATCCAATGGTCACGTTAAGGTAGCTCAATTTTCTATGTAGTGATAAAATTTAAGACTAAATTTGCTTTGACAAGTCCTCCAACTTATCAAATCTGTCCAAAACTACGTGATGCCAAGCATTATTCTTCATTTATAAGCCTTTACTCAATGAGCACCAATGAACAGTTTGGAATGATCAATTTAACTGACCGATCAACTTGAAATGTCTGCACAAAATCGTCTGTAACTTTTGCTTTATAGCTCATAACGACACGAATCCAATGCGCACGTTAAGCTAGATCAATTTTTTATATTGTGACAAAATTTGAGATAGAAATGCACAAAAAAGCATCCAAGTAATTAAATCTAGCCAAAACTGAGTGATGCCATGGATTATGCTTCATTAATAAACCTTTACTCAATGAGCAGCAATGATCAGTTTAGAATGATCACTTTAACTGGCCGATCAACTTGACACGTCTGCACTAAATTGTCCATAAATTTTGATTAAAAGCTTAGAATGAAACGAATCCAATGCGCACGTTAAGCTAGAGATACAAAAAATCATCCAAGTAATCCAATCTATTAAAAATGCGTGATGCCATGCCTTATGCTTCATTTATAAGCATTTACTTAATGACCACCAATGATCAGTTTAGATGATCACTTTAACTAGTCGATCAGCTTGACATGTCCGCTCCGAATCCAATGTATCCCAAACTGCATGATGCCACACATTATGCTTTATTTATAAGCATTTAGCATCAATGATCAGAAGATTGATCATTTTAAGTGGCCGATAAACTTGACTTTTCTGCATGAAATCGTCCATAACTTTTGATTTAGACCTTAGATTGACACGAATCCAATGCCCACGTTAATCTAGTTCAATTTTCTATGTCGTGAGAAAATTTGAGACAAAAATAGATATGACAAAGCGTCCAAGTAATCCAATCTATCTAGAACTACGTAATGCCATGTATTATGCTTCATTTATAAGCCTTTACTCAATGAACAACAATGATCAGTTTGGAATGATCAATTTAACTGGCCAATCAACTTGACATGTCTGCACTAAATCGTCCATAACATTTGTTTAGACCTTAGAATGACACGAATGCAATACCCACGATAAGCTAGCTCAATTTTCTATATTGTGACAAAATTTGTGATTGAAATAGATACGACAAATCGTCCAAGTAATCCAATCTATCCCAAACCTCGTGATGGTTAAACCCTAAACCCTAAACCCTAAACCCTAATGCATTATGCTTCATTTAGAAGCCTTTACTCAATGAGCACAAATGATCAGTTAAAAAAGATCATTTTAACTGGCCGATCAACATGATATGTCCGCACTAAATCGTTAGTAACTTTTGATTTATAGATCAAAATGACAAAAATCCAATGCCCACGTTAAGCTAACTCAATTTTTTATATGGTGCCAAAATTTCAGACAAAACTAGATACGACCAAGAGTCCAAGTAATCCAATCTATTCCGAACTGCATGATATCATGTTTTATGCTTCATTTATAAGCGTTTACTTTATGAGCCCCAATGATCAGTTTAGAATCGTCACCTTAACTGGCCGATAAACTTGATATGTTCGCACTTAATCATCCGTAACCTATGATTTAGAGATCAGAATGACACGAATCTAATGCCCACATTAAGCTAGATCAATGTGCTATTTGTGACAAAATGTGTGATAAAGTAGATACAACAAAGTGTCCAAGTAATCCAATCTATCTCAAACTGCATGATACCATGCAATCTGCTTCATTTATTAGCCTTTACTCAATGAGCACCAATGATGAGAAGAATGATCATTTTAAAAAGCCGATTAACTTGACATTTCCGCACTAAATCGATTGTAACTTTTGATTTACAGCTCAGAATGACACGAATCCAATGTCCACGTTAAGGTAGCTTAATTATCTATATTTTGACAACATTTGAGACAGAATTTGATAAGAAATAGCGTCCAAGTAATCCAATCTATCCCAATTTGCGTGATGCCATGCATTATTTTTAATTTATAAGCTTTTACTCAATGACCACCAATGATTAGTTTAGAATGATCATTTTAACTTGCCGATCAACTTGACATATCCGCATTAAATCGTCCGTAACTTTTGATTTAGAGCTCAGAATGAGACGAATCTAATGGCCACGTTAAGGTAGCTAAATTTTCTATTTTGTGATAAAATTTAAGACTAAAATTGGTTTAACAAGTCCTCCAACTTATCAAAGCTGTCCAAACTACGTGATGTCATACATTATTCTTCATTTATAAGCCTTTACTCAATGAGCACCAATGATCAATTTGGAATGATCAATTTAACTTGATGATCAACTTGATATGTCTGCTCAAATTCATCAGTAACTTTTGTTTTATAGCTCATAACAACACGAATCCAATGCGCACGTTAAGCTAGCTCAATTTTCTATATTGTGACAAAATTTGAGACAGAAATAGATAGGACAAAGCGTCCAACTAATCCAATCTATCCCAAACCTCGTGATGCCATGCATTATGCTTCATTTATAAGCCTTTACTCAATGAGCACCAGTGATCAGTTAAAAAAGATCATTTTAACTGGCCGATCAACTTGACATGTCTGCACTAAATCGTCAATAACTTTTGATCTATCCCGATTTGCATGATGCCATGCATTATTCTTCATTTATAAGCTTTTACTCTATGAACACCAATGATGAGTTTAGAATGATCATTTTAACTTGCCGATCAATTTGACATATCCGCATTAAATCGTCCATAACTTTTGATTTAGACCTCAGAATGACACGAATTCAATGCCCACATTAAGATAGCTCAATTTCCTATATTTTGAAAAAATCTGAGACATATATAGATTCAAAAAAGCGCCCAAGTAATCCAAAGCCAAAATTGTGTGATGTCATGCATTATGCTTCATTTATTAGCCTTTACTCAATGAGCACCGATGGTCGGTTTAGGATGATTACTTTAACTGGCTGATTTACTTGACATGTCTGCACTAAATCGTCCATTACTTTTGATTTAGAGCTTAGAATGACACGAATCCAATGCCCACGTTAAGCTAGATCAATTTTTAATATTTTGACAAAATTTGAGACCAAACTAGTTACGACAAGGCATCCAAGTAATCCAATCTATCCTAGACTGCGGGAGGCCATGTTTTATGCTTCATTTATAAGCGTTTAATTTATGATCACCAGTGATCAATTTAAAATGATCATTTTAACTAGCCGATCAACTTGACATGTCCGCACAAAAATATCCGTTACTTATGATTTAGACCTTAGAATGATATAAATCCCATGCTCACGTTAAGCTAGCTCAATTTTCTATATTGTGACAAAATTTGAGACAAAAATAGATACGACAAATCGTCTAACTAATCCAATCTATCCCAAAATGTGTGA